>CM019149.1:116398199-116420699 GCA_009733165.1 Naja naja | reverse complement strand
ATAAAAGTTCAGGTTAAAAAATATTCAAGGAAATGTTGAAATTAATAGTTCTTGTTTGTATCTATTCTGCAGCATTTACAACAGAAGGTTTTCATTTTTTTCATCTGTTTTATTATCCACTTTTTTTCTAACTTTATGACTTTGAAAGGTGGGAGACTGAAAAATTAAGTATCTCTGCTACAAACTACTTCGGGCATATTAACAAGGTTCACTTTGTACAAGCTTCATGCACTATATACTGCTATTTCATGACTCAAGTAGCCAAAGTGCACATGGCACTGATGTAACCTTGAATGTACAAAAGAGCTGAGCAATCACTGTGCATCTCTACAGGATGAGAAGAGAAAGTTTCCTTCCAGAACCCCTTAAATTATTCCAAACTAAATCTTTGGTTTA
The DNA here is from genome assembly GCA_009733165.1 of Naja naja. Classification (NCBI taxonomy): domain Eukaryota; kingdom Metazoa; phylum Chordata; class Lepidosauria; order Squamata; family Elapidae; genus Naja; species Naja naja. The sequence goes on along the minus strand of CM019149.1, from coordinate 116,420,303 downwards.
ACGTACCTATGGAGCCAAACCTGAATCATTCCTCAGGTTTGCTTCCCTGAAAGAAATCCATTTCAAATTCCTTAGGGCAATGTGTTCAGGTGTCTTGATTTATCTCTAATACATACTTATGCCTTGAATCAGATGTGAAATAATAGAAACCAGAGTCTGGCTTTTAATTTTCACTTACTGGTTGAAATTTCTCTTTTCATCTAAGGCCTTAGACTCTGATGCTGTCAGATAACTATTATATAGCTCCTATTGGATGAGTTTTTTTGTACTAAAAAAAGTAGTTCAAAAGGGATATATCACTAAATAAATAAATAATGTATTATGACTGTGAAGTGCCAAACTATTTTAGGCAGAGCTCCTAAATTGCCAGTGGATCAGCATAAGGCACCTTCTACAATCTGCCTCATACTTCACAGAATTGGTTACTCAGGGATACTGCCAAGTTGTAGCATCCTTCCTAGAGGGGAAATATTAAAAGAAAAATCCAGAATTATTGTGTTCTCCTGGGATGTGAAGACATTTTCTTCAATAATGTGACTAATGTCAACTTCAAAATGGATCAGGCGTGCCACAGCCACCTTTCCATTTTCCAGTTTGCCACACAGTGTGGGAGGGGGCATGTCTGGAATGCCAGACCAAACCACAACAGATCATTCCATGAGAACCAAGGTCATCTCAAAAGGTACTGGCCAGAAACTGAGGGGAGTTGCCAAAGAGATCCCAGAACACTTAACTGGACAATGTGACCTGTGACCATGAGGGAAGGAATTATCTATTCTTTAATTGTACTGAAACCGCAGGAAACATTTAGAGCTAGTTTCATTTTCATTAATGCCAAAGTGATGTACTCAATAAAACAGCTCTTTGAAAAAGCTGAGAGTCTCAAAGTGCTACATTGGTTGGGTTCAGAACCTTGACAACTAGATTTGTATGTTTTCTATCATGTGATTGAAAAACCTTTTTATTGTATTGATCTATGCTGGTCTTTGGTCATAATAAAGTTTTAAGTTTCACATTTCATGATGTTTTACTCCAAAAACTCTTCTACTCTTGATCCTGTCTTAAGTGGGTTAAGCTTCAACTTAAGTTACAACCAGCCCTAGCTGCTCTCAAGCCTTCCCTTCCAACTCTTCCTTCATTTTCTATTAGCAAAAATAATGTGTTTAGCAGGGGATAATACAAGAAGAGCAAAAAGCTTTTCCTTAACTGGAATTGACACATGGAGGTCATATCTTGCTTAAAAAAAACCTCACACAATTACTTCATAGTTATAAAATAAATCCCATGAACCTAGTGGGAAACAACTAGTGAAAGGCAATATAAAAATGAAAACAATGTTTCAGCTTATTGTGAAAAAAAGATTGATTATTTTAATGCCAAATGAGAGAGATTTATATAGATATAATACATGGGATGAAAAAAAAAAACAGATGAATGCTAGGTGACAAGAACAGCAGTTGTCTGGATTTCTGCAATCCAGATAATAGTGCTAGTTATTATTATCACATTTTGTCCCCAACCACCATTCTTTCTCCCTTTTTACATGCTACATAGTCTTTAAGTAAACTTTAAGGATACTCACTAGTCTAATTACATTTCAAAGTGACAGTCGAGTTATGATTAATAAAGCTGGTTCTTATAAGTGATGAGAGCCAGATTCGTGTAGTGGTTAAGGCGTGAATTCCTTAATTCATGCCTTAACTACTACACAAATGAATTCTAGTCTTACCTTAGCCACAAAGTGAGCTGGACAAGCCAGTCACCCTTATTCAGCCCTTGTAAGAAGGCAAAGTTATACCATTCAAAAAAAAAAACCTTGCCAAAAAATTGCAAGCACCTATCCAGGCAATCACCAGGAGTCAAGATGCAGTCACACCCACATCCACACACTTACAGGTGAAGTTTAAAATGAACTGTTAAAGTCCAGTTAAATCCATATAATGAGATAATATGATGTTAGAAGATGTTGCAAATTACTGTATCAATCCTGCCCACATTTACAGCAATTATATGATGAACTGTCTTTTGGCAAGATTTTTATTTTTATTTATTTATTTGATTAGTCAATTGCTTACAAGATAATATGACTAAGTATAAACATAGTTATAAATATATGGATACATATAAGAAAATGAAAGAAACAATAGGACAGGGACGGTAGGCACTTTGGTGAGCTTATGCATGCCCCCTACAGACCTCTTAGTGAGATCAACAATAGACAATCTAAGGTTAAAGTTTTTGGGGTTTGGGGAAAAAATCACAATCAGGTAGAGTATTCCAGACATAGACCACTCTGTTGCTGAAGTCGTATTTCCTACAATCAAATTTGGTGCGGTTAACCATGAGTTTGTATCTATTGTGTGCTCTTGTATTGTTATGGTTGAAGCTGAAGTATTCATTGACAGGTAGGACATTGCAATGTATGATTTTATATACTATACTTAGATCGGACTGAAGATGGTGTAGTTCTAGGTTTTCTAGTTCTAGGTTTTCTAGGTCTAGAACCTCAAGTCTGGTGGCATAAGGTATTCTGCAATGAGTAGAGGAGTGGAGAATTCTTCTTGTGAAATATTTCTGGACTTTCTCTACTGTGTTAATATCAGATACGTAATGTGGGTTCCAGACTGGTGAGCTGTATTCAAGTATTGGTCTAGAAAATGTTTTGTATGCTGTAGTTAGTAGTGTGATATTACCAGAGAAAAAGCTATGTAGGATTAGGTTAACAACTCTTAATGCCTTTTTGGCTATGTAGTTACAGTGGGCTCTAGCACTTAGATCATTTGAGATGAGTACTCCAAGGTCCTTGACAGAGTTTGGATAATCAACAAGGTCTTGACTATTCAGCTTGTATTTTATTTTCTGATTTTTTTTTGCCAATATGTAAGACAGAGCATTTATTTGTTGAGATTTGAAGTTACCATTTGTTTGAACATTCTGAAATATAGTCAAGGTCTTTTTGAAGGGTAGCAGAATTATCTGTGGTGTTGAATAGCTTTATATCACCAGCGAAGAGAACACAATTGCTTTTATTATTATTATTATTATTATTATTATTATTATTTATTTAGACTTGTATGCCGCCCTACTCCCGAAGGACTCAGGGCGGCGAACATACAAAAGGATATACAATAAAATAATGAATAAAAACAAGTCCAAATTACAAAAAAGCTAAAACAATAAAATTACAAATAAGCAAACTCATTAAAACTACCCACCCCATGGTCAATCCAGGCCGGCCTGCTGAAACAGCCAGGTCTTCAGGTCTCGACGAAAGGAGTATGATCACAGAGGTCATTTATGTAGAGTATGAAGAGAGTTGGACATAGAACACTGCCTTGAGGGACACCACTGTTGACAGGTACAGAATTTGATAGGACTTTTCCAATTTTGACCATTTGTTGTCTGTTTGACAGGAATGCTTCTATTCAGTTATGCAGGTGTCCAGAGATACCATAAGATTTTAGTTTTAATAGTAGTTTGTCATGTACCACTGAATCAAAGGCTTTACAGAAGTCTATGTAGATTGCGTCTATTGTTTTGCGCTGATCGAGTTCTGTAGTCCATATGCTTTTGCAGTGTAAGAGTTGCAGATTACAGGATAGTTTTTTTCTGAAACCAAATTGTTTATTAGAGAGTAGGTTGTTTGTCTCTAAGTGGAGGATAATGGATTGGTTAATAATTGATTCCATGACTTTACAGGTGACGCAGAATAAGGAGATTGGTCTGTAATTTTCAACTAAGCTGGGGTCTCCCTTTTTGAAAATGGGGATGACCGTGGCTTGTGACCATAGGTTTGGCAAGGAGCTGGTCCTGAAAGATTTTTCAAAGATTATGCTTAGAGATTCTGCTATGGCAGCGGATAGCTTTTTAAAGAAGTAGGCACATATTCCGTCCGGTCCAATAGATAGAGATGGTTTTAGATTGTGTAGTGCTTTTTCAACATTGTCTTCTGTAAAATCTATATTTATTAGATCATTGTAGTTGTCTGTGGTTCAACTAGGAAATACTGGGCATGATCCATTGCTGTTTACAAATACTGAGCCAAAGAATGTGTTAAAGAGGTTGGCTTTAATGGTGTCATCGTTACAGTCTTTACCATTAGGTCCTTTCAGGGGTGGGATGGACCTTGAGTCTTAGTTTGTTTTACACTTTTTCTACACTTTTACAAAAAGTGTAGAAAAAGTGTAAAAAAGCAGGTGGAATTGGTGCATAGAAGGTTTTCCTCTTGTTTAATGTGATAATTGGTTCATTCAGTCTTTATCTGGTGGCATAAATTTTTGTATTGGCCTTTGAAGTTGGCAACATGACCAGATTTGTTTTTTTGCCAAAGTGATCTCTTTTTGGATTGAAGCTTCCTTATTGTTATGGGTAATCTGTTTTTTCTGGTTTGGGGAGTTATTACTGGCACATATAGTTTGATGACTCATTGGATTTCAAGTAATAGTAGATAACCTAGAAAGAAGTCAATAAGAATGAGCCTATTAGTCAGTCACATATGCTCTATTGTGAACTGGTGATCTAGTAGTGGTAAACAGACAAAACTGATTTGAGCCCGGAAGATGAGACAATTAATCTGGGCTAGACTATGTAGAGTGGAAATATTCAGGAAAGAATCATGGCTATTGAGCAGTTTGAAGCTTCCAGGAATACATCAGATAGAAGCTTCTCTGTATATCTATTAAATTGTACAGCTTTGAGGCTTTTATACAAAAGGTGCTAGAGGAAATAGTTTGAATTAGAGACTCAGTTGGAACAAAAATGAAGGAAGAAATGAAGGAATCAACCTGGAGAGGGAGGCCAAATATGCCTTTAGAGAGTTTAAGCTTCTGTGTATGTTTGTGAGTTATATACAATTTATTTGCGATGTTATGGAATTAAAGAGAAGATTCGTGTATTATTAACCTTGTTTAAGAGGTGTAGCTACAGGTAGCATCCTGTACACCAATTAGGACTTTTTTTTTAACACTTCCATTGAAAGGATTATGGTGGTTACAAGTAAATACTTTTTGCAGAGCCAGTACAATATTTTCAAACTATAGCTATTTCTGGCTTATCTCAGTGGAATTACAGAAGTGACCCTATAAGATTTGCATCTCTGCAGAGAGAATCAGAGATACCACGTAGGCCATTTAGTCCATGTCCATTAAAAAAAATATTTGAGAGCTGTACCACTGGAATTCAGGAATTTGTTGTTTTTTAATTATAAAAATATTTTCAATACAAAAAACCTTTAGCTGATGCCTCCAAAATAAAACTTTCTCAAGCCAAGAACTTGGTTTCTAAGCAAAAAATTGAAACAGACACAACCAGTATACCTACAATAAACATGAATAGGATCAAAATGTGTAGTTATTAAATAGTGTGCTCTTAATTATAGTGAGTTTGTCTCAGATTGTATTTCCTTAACTTACTTCAGTCAATCCCTTATAAGCAGTACCATATACAATTCATGTTTTTCTTGAACTTCAGTTTATCCTATTGATTCAAGGGCAAGAATTTCAAAACCATGTTTGAGCTTAACTAGTTCTGAGCTTGGCTGTCTACTTAAAGTTCCATTTGAACAACACAGAAAGGCTTTTCACTATCTTCATCTCTCAGTCTTGGATTTTTAATCTTTTACCTGTCTCCTATTCTACAGGTTTTAGTGCTATGTAAAACAAATGACCTTTTCTTGCTCCAGTTTTTAAAGGTTAAGTTACCACCTCTCAGATAATTATACATTTAAATGAGGCAAGAAGAACTGACTTAAGTCCAAAACACAAGCAAAGGGAACTTTTGGTCCCCTTTACATGGTAACTTCACTGAGGTTACTCAATGTATAAATTCTATATTACATATTAATAGTGATTATACATACACATAGTCATACGTACTATTCTATGTATAATTTATTATATATATATAGTATATATATAGTAATATATAATAATACATACTATTATATATATAGTAATACATACTATTCTATGTATAATTTATTATATATATATAAAATAACACACACACTATATTACTAAATAGTAATTAATATTCACACACACAATTAATTACATAAGATAAATAAAAAACATCATATGTTCAATGGTCCACTAGGACAAAATCAGACACAATAATATTATCAAAGTGCAGAATCAAATTTTGGAATTATGCTGGAGGACAGTGAATACCAGGACATTCTGCTTGGTGTGCTGATATAAATATTCCAGGGTATTTATTATTTTAGTGGAAGTAAAACATATGGAAGTTGCACTGTCCCAAAATACCCTACCCCTAAAACAATGAGTTTTGGATTATCCTATATGTGATTTATATACTTCTTTTATTTTATGCAACTCAAGGGAACATAGATAGTCTCTCCTGTTATTTTGCCCATCACACCTTCCACGTGAAGTGGATTGGGCTGAGATAGAGTGAAGGCCCAAAGTTATCCACGCGGACTTCCTTATCAAAGGCCAGATTGGAATTAACGGGTTCCTGGTTTCTGGACCAACACCTTAGCTACTATGACATAAAAACTTGTGCATAGTGTCACAAAGTTTGCTGCATTTTATTAACACAGAAAAAAAAGCTAATGAAAATATTGTACCCTTACTTAGCTCCTCTGACACTCCTTCCCCAGAATCATTTTTAGATTACTACTGTGTTGCAAAAATATTGAAAGTTATAGTTGAAATGTAACATAAGGTAAAACTATTTAAAGTAAATTTTATCATGATTTTATATACATATAAAAGGGAAACTATTTCCTTCCTATTTGCTGTATGTAAGCTGTATCCTGCTATGGAAATGAAAGATTGGTGAAGTTAAAACAGCAAAGAAACATAATTAGAATGGCAAAGACTTGAGGTTATATAGGTTATAACCCTATTCTTTACCTCATCTATGATCCCACTGCAGACCCTAGTGGATGTTACTTATACTATTAAAAAAGGAAAGTATTCTTGTCAACGTAAGGAGCATCTATATGGCTCTGTGTAGAAGACCATCTTTGTCAGTTTTAGATATATTGCAATTCCATTTTATTATTATTTTTTAAATGTAGATCATAAGATCTTATCCCTTCAAGTTCTAATATATTGCCTCTGAATGGTTGGGGTCAGGGTGTTTCTGTGAGGGCTAGGCAAAGAACACCAGAATTATATACCAAGAATATATACTGCCACCAGGATCATCCAAAATAAAAAGATTATCCTAGCTGTCCAGTTAAAGCAAGAGACAGCTATGTGGACAAAAGTCATGTAAGTAGTTACAGAAGGTAAACAATCCCTTTAGGACAACAGAGAAAACATCATTTAATACTACGGGGGAAAAGACAATGATAAATCAGGAAAGCCATCTTGATAGATTGATAAGGGAATGATGATCCAGGTTAGATAACGGGCCTTTCAGGTTAAATGATGTTCAACATGCTGCTGAGGAATGCTGGGGATTTTTCAGACTATTAATAGTGTTTATGATATAACTAGATTAAAGCCTCTTGGACAGGAAGAAATGTAATAATATGACTGCTCTACAAAACAGAAATTAAATAAGAGAACTGGTTATCAGTTTTGATAATCCAATATTTTTTCATTGCCAACACAATCTTCAAACAACCCAAATGTTTCCTATGTACTTGAATATCACCAGATGGAATACATAGAACTCCAACTGATTATCATTAGCACAAGAGAACGGAAAAACTTAGTTATAAAGACATAGTCATAGGCTAACTGTAGAACATGTCATAAACTGCTCAAGAGAAAGTTCCAGTTCCAGTTAGAGTGGAAAAACAAAAACAAAAAGTTTAGACAATATGATCTTGAGCATAAACGTACCATTTTCAAGTTCACCAGAAATCTTTATGAAGTCCTGAAATTCATGGATAGGCAGAACTGTGGAATAAAAGAAAAAGTGTGTTAAGTATGAATGTGAGACTACACACAACAAAGATGTAGAAGAAAGTAAAGTGGATGTAAGAACAAACAAAAAAGAAAAAGAAAGAGAAGGCAAAAAGCCAAGAAAGTCAATGATTTGAGAAATTAACATAATGCATAATATATAAATAAGCAGTTAAATATAATGGTGGTGGTGAACAATGTAACAAGCACAGTCCTAAAATTCCAGTATTAACCCATACCGATAAATAATAAATCTATCTATAAGCCTGATTTAATTTCCTAGCCCCAGCGCCTGGGACAAATTCAGGTCTTTTCTAACCTGACAAAATGCCAGAAGTGTTGGAACCTTGTTTCATGAGGCAAGTACTGTGACAGTGAAAACACAACTTCCAGGATCCATATTTTCTGATGAATGGAACTGATAGAAAGTTAAAGCAAGCCAATCCTTCCAACAGTTTTTTGAGGTGGCCATAAATGACTGCAAAGACTGGTATCCTGACTGCATGCGATGTAGGGTTTTCTGGAGATTACAACCAGCACCTTGTACTGAAGTGCAGATTGTAGAACTGGGGAGTAACAAGATCATCAAGTGATCAGGCCCAAGCTCCCTCTGCCATTATATTCTAGATCAGGTGCAGGTTCCAAATGTTGTTCAAAGGCAGCCTCACAAAGATCATGTTGCCAAAGGCCTGAGGTATTGAGTTATAGTCCCCCAGACCAGGAAGGGATACAGTTCAACATTGTCTAGGGAAACATTCAAAGATAAAGATGAAATGTTACTGGATCTGAAAAACCTCCAAACACGCATCCAGTCAGGACAGAACTAAAGCCTGTTCTGAAACCACTGAACACAAAGACAGAGTCTCAAATCACAACTCATTTCGTGTAGGCCAGTCATTATAATTGTGTATCCTCAGCACTGATTAATACCTTGCCCAGGGTTGATGGATGAACTCCCACAGCTTCATAAAGATGTTAAAGAGAAATGGGAAGAGAGTGGAGCCCTGGGGAACCTGGCAACACAATATAGGAACTTGGATATTCAGCTCACCTTCCTTTTCTGTAAAATCAGCTGCTGGCAAACATGAACACTTACCAATCAAAGCTTATTTGTAAAGCATTGTCCTCAAGCTGTTTTCTTTGTTGACAACTGCTTCTTAACTTTATAGAGTGTTTTGCTAAAAGCATGCCTAGGCAAAACCAAAAGAACTGAAATTTTGGTGATTCAAAAAGAATTTATTCATACTTTTGAAATACTTTTACATCCTGACAACTGTTGCTAAAAAAGAAAAACCAATTTAAGCACTGTCTCTTTTATTGAAATTGGGTGCTCAGTTTTCAGGTCACAGATTTTTTTTTCTAAAGTTGGTAACAGAAACAATCTTTGAATATGAGCAATAATTTCTTTGGCAGCTATGAGTGAAAACACAAATTAAACAGCTACAATTAGAGAATGTTAAGCATGGGTGCATAAATAATCTAACTTTTTAAAATAGACAAGTGGAAGTAGATTTACAAATCTCCCATTGATCCACTGGATGCTTAATGCCATGAACAAAATTCAGATAAAAATATAAATAAAATAGGATTATAGCAAGAAGTGTTAAAACCTGGTTATTCATTAGAGAAAAGACAGAAAACAATAATAGTATGTCAAAAAGTAGGAATCTTTTCCACTCATTTGAAGAATAAGGGAGACAGGATTAGACTTCCAGAAGTTGTTGCAGGAAAGATATGTTTTAATATACTTTAAAATATACTTGTGTACATATCTGTGGGCCAACACTCTTTCTGTAAAAAATGGCATAGATGAAACAGAATATGAAACTGGGAAAGAAATACTGATTATTCCCACAACCTCAGGTTTTCTACAACCAGCATTTACTCCAGTGTAATACTACACCATCTGTGTGATCTTTCATAGGAAACTCTATCACCCCCCCCCCAATATCCTGCATTTGAGTTTTGTGGGTTCTCTTTGTAGGCTTCCCAAAAGTTTCTGATTGGCCCCTGGGAAAAACATGATCCCAAACTACATGAGTCTTTCATCTTGTTGCTTTCTTGTGGGTAACTGAATTAATTATACCTCTTCAGATGACAACTTCACAAGTATTCCTCCAAATGTTTATACAAAGAGTTACTCTGCTGAATCACAATGAACTTTAATGGTTCCATTGGTTTTCAACTTTGATATCGAAGACAAGATCTACAGGGACCAAACTATCATGGTGATACAGTGCAGGAACCATGAAAAGAAAAGTGCAAATGCTTTGATTCCCCTAGACAATGACTAATTAGATCCCCATAGAATTAAATTAAAAGGACAATAGATGGATGTTAAAGACAGCTAGGATGTTAATGTAGAATTTCTACCAAGACATTGTCTTGCAAATTATAGGTTGCATTTATTTAAACATCATAAGAAAACAAAAATATATTCTGAAGCAGACAGAGAGGAGTGGTTTTGTTTGTGTTTGCTTTTCCCCATTCACAAATACTCATAAATGGGTCTTTGAATTCAGGTTTTGAAGATGGAAATAACAATTGGGGCCATTTTTTAAAAAAGAAAAAGATATATTACTTGTAGCTTGGAAGGTTGTAAATCATTTAACCCCATTGTGAGTCTCGTCTTCTCCGCTCACCCATTCTTAGTAGTAGCAGCATGCATAATAGGGGTCAGGCAACCAAAGTGATTTGTAATCTATTTTCTTGTTGTGTGCTCATCATCCCTTTCTTAGGAGAATTGTACTTAAAAGAAAGAATTTTAAAACAAGCATCCTAACAAACCTGCATATAAGTGAGAATGGAGATTCCATTTAAAGCTCCCTTAGAACCTGTTACATTGAATCAATATATCTTTCAAGGGCAGCTTTCTATAGGATGTTGGAGAGCAGAAAATGATTAAGAAAAATGAGCAGGATTTTTTTTAATGTAATTAATTCAGCTTATATTGAGCATGCAGCATAAATATGTTGTTCCCTTAGTAAATTGATAGCAATGTGTTCTTCAGACAACAATATGAAATAAGTCACATTGGGCTGATCAAGCAAATATAAAGAAAAAAGTTATTGTAGTTTGGTAAAGAATTTGGCCTACACAAAATAAGTTTGAAATTGAAATCAAGTTGATAACATGATAAAAGTTAAAGTAAAGTTAAATTCTGCCCCAAACTGACAGCTAGGGTCAACTTAAGGATTTATTTATTTACGAAATTGATCTGTCTATCTGAAGCTAAATGGACCCTAGGTGGATTATAGAATTTGCACAGTAAAATTCAATGCAAAATCAAAAATAAGTTAACTAAAATACAAATAAAAGGTTAAAGTTATATAATTATAGAAAATTACCTGTGCAAGTTATTTCTTAAAGTACCTCTAGAAAGGCCATGATGATGGTAGACATTCATTCCTCAGTGGAAAAAAAAGCTATCACACAGGAGAAATACAGGGAATGGTCATTGGGTTTTCTTGTACCATATGTCCCAGGGCGGAAGAACCTATAGCAAGGTATTAAAGCAGGACAGGCAGAAACTACTGGGGAAATATGGTTCCTAACCAGGGGTGGGATGTTGCTGGTATAACAACCACCTCAGTGATCGTGTGCTTGGCGCACTGTGCACACGTGAACAGCAATGCAAGAATCCTTAGCAGCTATGTTGCTTCAGGGAAGAAACACAGTTGAGGAGAGGTGATCTGCTCTTCCTCACTGGTCAGCTGGGGCGATAAAGGTCAGTACTGCTCAAGGGCGAGTGTGCGGGCGGGCCCACATGATCATCAGAGCGAACCAGTTCACTCCCAGCTGATCTTTGGATTTAGGGGTTCACCTGAATCAGTCTAAACCGGCAGAATCCCACTCCTGTTCCTAACTACCCTTGCTTTAGAGATAACAATCAGCCTTTTGAACTGAACTGAGAAAACTTCTGGTGACCAATACAGTTCCTAAAGAAGAGATTTATTTGATTGATTGATTTAGCATATCACTTACAGTATCAGGGAAATCTACAAATGTTAGACACTATGCAGTCTTGATAGCCTTACTTATAAGGAAGAGATGTTAATGTGGCCATACCTCAACTCACCAGTAATCACTGCAACCAATCATTGGATGCTGCAGTTTCCTTTTGATTTTCAATATAGAGCAGGGGTGTCAAACTTGCAGCATCACGGTGGCATCATATGATGTATCAGGACTTTTTCCCCTTTGCTAAACCAGGTGTGGATGTGACCAGCGTGTGATGTATCCAGTGAGTTTGACAACCCTGATATAGAGCATAATACAGTATTTATTAAAGATATAACACAATTGTGAGTTTCTCTCTTCATTCAGTTCTAGCTAAGGCCACAACTATTGTACCAATTGAAGTTGTGCAAATTTCTAAACCTTGTTTCTAAACAAGGTTTAGAAATGTAGGGGAACATCCAAAATATGACCCTGCTGTTTCTGGATGAGAAGAACAGCCAGAGAAGGCAATGTCTTGAAATTAATCAGCCACTAAATCTTATCCAGGTTGAGTCTACATGAGTGTCCCTATCTAAACTCATGACTTCCACAACATATTTTAATGGCCCCAGGTTGGAGATGTATAGCTGAGTATTTTCTGCATATTTAAATCTAAACCAGTCTATCTCTCCTGAAGAATAATGTATTGTTCCAACTATTATAGCAATATCAGTAACTAAATAAAAGCATTATAAAATGATTCCCATTATATAGAATAGTCAAGATGCCAGAGAATTATGGCTTTTTGTGAATAAATGTTTTGTGAGTAATTAGATTATTCTTTAAACAATGCTGACATTCTGCCAGGTATTCTTCAAGAAAATGAATTATTTAAGTTAATTTCTTGTTTTATAAGGCAGGGATCTCAGTTAACACTTACTATTCTTAACTTTTATTGTGCTAGGCCTTCACATCTCTTTAAACAGTCAGGTTTTTGCCAATCTGACAAAAGAACTTCTTTCTTATTCTCACATGAAGATTTCCAGCTGCTACAAATTGTTTTAAAAGATCTTTCCTCAGGAGGATATTTTGATCTGTATGGGTCTCCAAGTGTGAGATGTGGAATCTGGTCATCCATTGAAATACTTAAAGGTCAACTTTTTCTTCTTTAAAGGGCAATGCAATATTTCCAAAATTTAGATTGACTACAGAGGGATATAAGTGGCTGGGTGCATTTTCTCCCAGATATTCTATTATACTCAATGCCAAAATTAAACAAAGCATTATTTGACATTGCAGCTTCTGAATTATTTTGGAAAAATTTTGCATTTCTGAAGTACTTTTAATTAATAAGCCAAGGTTTCTTGCTCAAGGAAATATTGCAGGACAATGAGAAAAGCACTACAACACTTTTCTTCTTAAAAACAAAAATGCAGCAGAAAGCAGAAGTAGATGCCAATCTGACATTATAATTCACAAAGAGTTTAGATTTTGCTACTAGTATCTGGTTTAAGACAAGAAGTATGTATTTTTCTCAGAAAAAACTCCAAGTACCTATAATGTACATTGGAACTGCTAGTGTGAATTAAAGAATTTAGCTAGAATGCTTAAGTCTGTGACCTACCTCACTCCCAGCCAATACTTTGCAGGTGGGAGGATTGTGGCCCATAATATTAACATGTAAGTGTAAAAAGTTACATTCTAGCAGGGTTTTTTTAGAAGAAGAGTTTCCATCCTGGCTTTTGGAAAATAGGAAAAGGCTTACAGATCCAAAGGGGTCTGAAATGAAAACAGATTATACAGAGTCTTTTCGAATGGGCTTTAGACAGCTTATTATATTGAGATGGAATTGATTGTGCCAATAACCTTTGTATCTTTATGATATTCCCCCTGAACTAGTTTTGGGAGGAGCATTGTGTTGTGGTAGATTTTCTTCCGATTTTAATCACTTTTGATAGGTGTGGAAAAGCAAAGATCTGTGTCAGAGTATATTCATGAACTGGAATAGAGCTTGGTAACAAGGTCAGCCAATGAATAGGTATAGCAACTAAGTCAGCCAATGAGGACTGTTTTGGAAACTGAAACTAGAATTAGCCTAGGCTATAAACTGAAACTAAAAGTAGCCTAGGCTTGGCTCTATGTTAAGCTCTGCAACTCTACAGCTATGTTAAGCTCTGCAACTCTGCAGCTATGTTGAGCTCTGAGTCTGTCTATTGAAGATGAAACTAACTTGCTTGCTTGTTGAAGACTAGAGCTCTTCTCTGAACTTGCAACATGTTTCTGTTTGAGTTTGCTCCATGTTGGAGAAATCTACAACTGGTTTGTAAAATCTACTTATATTTATAAAGATGTTAAATGATGCATCAGCCATCTGTGTTTATTTTTCTGGCACTGAAATATCACTGCAAAACTTTCAATAATCTGGAACCCTCTGTCCTTTGACATATTTAAGACTTGACCTTTGACTCCTACTTAATATCTACATAAAGCTGCTTGGGGAAAAGCATTTGTCAGCATGGGGTTAAGTATTACCTGATAATATCTCAGTTATAAATTTATGCCTTAAGCTTTCTGCCATTGATGTTTTCTCATAGTTTCTGAAGCTGTGAGAATCTAGAGTGGAAAGAGTTACTAACTTAAACCTAGAAAAAGGAATGGCTCTTTTTTTGGGCTCTCCAAATTTGGAGGTCTTCTATCTTTAACATTTGGATGAAATAGCACTTCCCAAGGTAGAGTAGGTACAGAATTTGGGATCCATCTGGCCAAAGACTTTTGCTTGTGGAGACAATGGCATCTATGCTCAGGAAAGCCAAATTCATTTTGAGTGTTAATTGTATTACAGCTATGCATGTCTTCATCACTCTCTGCTTGGACTACTTTAACTTGCTGTAGAGGGGTTGCCCTTGTAAAGCGTTTGTAAGCTATAGGTGGCCCAGAATGCACTGTTACATGCAGCATAACACCACTACTGCATGAGCTACACAGATTCCCAGTAGGGTCTCAATTACAGTTCATCATGCTGATTGCCAGTTTTAGAATTCTCCATGGCCCAGGGATCCTTTGTCTCTAATGATTTTTGCTCAAGGACTCCAAAGTTCAACTCTGAATTCCATATATCCTTTTCTGTTTGATACCTTATCACTGCATCCACAATTACAGATTTAATATTTGTATTTTATTTCTGAAATTATTTCTAAGTTCCTATTACATAGAAAATAATTGAAAACTTATCAAACTATTTCCAGACTTTAAAGCATTACAAACAGTACCAGAATACAGGACAAAAAGGAAGTCTAATGTCATGAACTGATCACTCCCTGTTGTGATGTAGTTTGTCTGTGGCTGGAGGGGAGATCATTCAAGACACCAGGTCACATATACTCATGGAAAACAAGGATTTTTTTTTAGCGTTCTGAGCAATGTGACTGAATGTAATATTCCCAGTGCAACGTAAGACTTTGAGAGTGCCCTGAAACTGCTGTGTTGGACCTTCTAGCCACTGTGGTTGCTTTGTGCCTTTTTTGTGTGCCTTATTCAGTAGGGTTGAGCTGGAGTGCAAAGTGTCTCAGTGAATAACTGCAAGCTCTGACATTTATAGAAGTGATACAATGAAATTGTATTATAAATTGTATTATCAAAACTGAAATATACTCCACAATAAAACAGTTTGATAGTTTTAATCACTGTCAGAATGTAATAAATGGGGATGGACAAGAATCTAAGGAATAAGGTATAGGCTTGATTTTTCACATTCTTTAGTTGTGCACAAGTTTAAACTAATCCAACAAATTTATGGAAATGATTCCCTTAACCACTTTCCCAAATCAGATTGGTGGTGAGAAATAACATCAAGTGATTTTTTTTTAAAAAAATAATGAAAGCAAATCAATAAGAATTCCTTGTAAAGCTTTCAGAATTTATTTATTATTTATTTGAATTTTTGACTATCCTAAATCAAAATCTTTAGAGGTTCTTCCAAATATTGACTTACAGCTCAGAACATTCCAAAAATTTTAAGGACATCTTCTGAATTTTGAATGGAATGTATGCTTACTGAAAACTATTTTTCTCATACTCTCTTAATAATTGTTGATTACAGATAATTTAATTTGAAATGCTGTTTAATATGCAATTTATATCTTGTAATGAATGTTGCTTTCATTAAATCATCTTTTGTGTTACCAATGTCTTTTCCCTAAAGTATACCTAATCTTTCTTTGCACAATATTTTTGATTACAAATTACAAACATGAGACAAACAGAATTGTAATAAAAAAACTTTTTTAAAAGAAAAGAACCTTGTGACAGCAACAGTTTGTCTGGGAATGTATGCTTGAGCTTACTCAGTTGTGAACACATATCATAAAATATATAGGGCAAAGTTACATCCATCTGCATTTGCCCCACATAAGATTATCATAGATTTTTGTTTCTAATATTTTCTTTCACTATAAGAAATGCTGAAAAGAATAAGATCATTTTGTTCAGTCTACCTAGAGTCAATTCGCCTAATTTTTGCTTTTAAAAAAGTTACTTCAAGTAACTAGATTTCTTACTATGAAACAGGAACTGGAGTTCATATTACTGACCTTCCTTTGACAATGTAATAGAAAAGTAAGCAATAATTGACTGAAACCTCTGAATATTACATATCAAAGACATAATGAGAAAAGCATTGCAGATATATTGAATTAAATCCACCAAGCTTAACTACATATATTTTAGCAATATATAATGGTGAGAAGTGTTAACATGTGAATTGAAATTGGTTTCTCATATGAAAATGTGAAGCAGAGCCACTGAAAAGTTTAACATTAAAGATAGCATACAGATTATATCTACAGAATCTCATAACAGGAAATTCATGATTCAATATTAAAGCTATTATACACATGTGTATAATGTATTTATAACATACACAAAGGGATGGAAAGGACATACTTAAAATGAATGCACATCAAACAGTTGTAAAACAAAATAAAACAAAAAATAAGAGATGTAAAACTTTTTAAAGGCTATGATTAGTCATGCTAAACTTTCCCCATTTGTCTGTTTTCATTTGGACCCCTACTTCATGAAGCATAAAAAGTCAAGTCACAGTTACAAAAAGGCTGTATTTATTCTTTTTTTACTTTTGTGCAGATCTTCGGAACAAAGTTGGGTAAAAAACACACATCAATGTTTAAGTTCTTGGTTTCTTAAATACTACCAGTAATATACCAATATTAACTACACACCCAAAATGCAATGTGAAGCTGTTTAAGCAGTCAATGAAAATAAATAAAAGAAAACCAAAGTACAAAGACAAACTTTCCAGAGTTAACATAAAAGATCCCAAATGGCTACAGAATTTTTTATCTATAGGACAGATATCAAAACTTTGTATAAAACAAATAAGCTAAATTAACACAGAGCTTTATTTTATCAACAGAAGATAGATAGATAGATAGATAGATAGATAGATAGATAGATAGATAGATAGATAGAAATCCTATGTATAAATAATTTATTGCTTAATTAAGAAATAGCCATTTTGATGTGGTGTTTAAGAATTAGACTAGAACCTGGGAGACTGTGAGTTGTAGTTCCACCTTAAGCACAAACACGGCTGTGTGATCTTGAGGAATCACTCTCTCTGTCAGCTTTAGAGATAGTCAATTTTAAACCACTTCTGAAATCTTTCCAAGAAAACTGCAGTGACCTGTCTAGGAAGTCATCAGGAGTTAAGACTAACTTGAAGGCCTCAAAACAAAATAGGAAATGGTATAATTAACAAACATACTTGCATACTTATGAGTGAAAGTTATTATGAGTACATTTGTATAGATTTGCCTAAAATTCATTCACATTTTAAATGCTTAGAGTGAGTATTTCATAAGGAACATTCATTGGCAGATATATAGAATTAATAAAACTCAGGAAACAAAATGGGTTATCCAAAGGCTCTTATTATTTCTTTTACCACTCTGGTATAACATGTTAAGTGAAAAAGAAAAAGAAAATTAAATAAGCCAGCATTTTACACTTAATTTGGCAAATGAAAACTAAAATGGTTGTTTGTTCAGTACTAAGTTTTGCTAGCGAATTATACAAAGTAAAGAATACTCTGCTTTAGGAGAAAGACAAACTGAAAGACAAATACAAAACCATCATCATGCTAGCAATACAAATGATAATAGGAGAGATAGGGTGATTATTTGGGGTGGGGGTGTAGCTTTTTTCTCACATTTTGTTTCATGTCTATTTGAAACTATTCATTAATGGGAATATTTTCAGTGATCCAGTTGACATATTTTGTCTCTCAGTGCAACTTCATTTCTACAGTGTAAAATTATATAATATATACAGAGAAGGTTGAACTGAAACTTATTCATGAGTAGCACATAAGATATTGAATTCAACAGAGCTTAAGTGGATCAAATAGTATTCCAGCAATCTGAAAGGTCATCATGTTTTACTTTATTGAGACTACAATCATAAACTCATTTATTTGAAAATAAATCCCATTGGATTTTATCGAATTTATTTTTCAGTAAACACACCCAGAACTACACTGCGAGATTCTGGCCATACAAATGTGTTGAAGTCAATTTCAGGGAACTCAGTGTTAGTTCTGAGGAAATGTGCATAGAATTCTACATATTTAAGATTCTAAGATCAGAACAATCAGTGCTTAAATGAATGAAACAGTTTTACTGAAGGGTGGAAAATGATTTAAATATGCACTATGTTTTTAACAGTTCCTTGCCACTTTATAGAAATTGTAATAAAATGGAAATGGCATATCAACTGTGAAAAAAATATGCCAGAGGAAGCTGAGAGAACTATAATGATCTTGACATCTGTTAAAGAAAATTCTGGCAAACCAAGAAATTCCTGATGCTGTGTGAAAACATTCTTCATCCGAGTGTGGAAACACAAAAGAAAGTCAGCTATTACTAACTTTCTACCTAACTAGAGCAAAGTCTTAGTAAGTGAAGTGAAAATAGCAGAAACATTGGAGAAATGGACTATTATTTCTAGATATAGATTTGACATAGATATTTCTATATTTGTATCTTGTACATCAAATGTACATGAATGAAATTAAAACAATAAATAGTAAAATTCCTAATGAGAGGTTACATTTTTGAATGATGATATGCCATCAGGTAAGTGCTGACTATGATTTGACTTTTAGCACCATATAGATTTTGTCCTTGACAATCTGTCCATGAGTTGCTCCTTCAGGTCTTCCTATTTATTTATTTGTTCAATTTAGATAGATGTCCATCTCACATACATGACTCTGGGTGACTTACAATAAAATAGATACAATACAATTTGAGCCTGGTTTTGCCTTCAGTAAGAAGTTTGGGTTGATTTTTTCAATGATCCATTTGTTCTTTTCTTGGTTATCCATTCTATTTCTTTACTATTGACAGTAAATCCTAAAAGGCAGAAGTTATCTACTACTTTGTTCATTATAAAACAAAAAGATGCTCATGTTTTAAAATTGTTTAAAACAAATATATTAAAAACACATTTGGAAACAATTCCAGTAAAGAGTTTGAATCAAAATAGCAACAAAAATAAATATCTGGATAAATAGGTGGATGGTATACTGTATTTAACAAATTTACTAAATGACACTTCTTTCTTAGAAGTGTTCATTTTGGTAGTCCATAATGCCCAAGTGGTGAACTGTAATGTAAATTTATTTCTTCATAAGGGAAGGTCATCATCACTGCCTTGAAAGAGGTAGAGGGAGGTATGTCCTCCCCAAGAAATCTTTGCTGTGCTAATGAATATGGATACATTTTATCCAGTTTCCAACCTTTTTGTTAGAGAGAAACTTTAGAGAAACTCAGCTTCAGAGGTTCTAGAGATAGACAGATTATTTAGACTCATTTCAGTCAGGTTTTCAACCAGGCAACAGTATGGAGACATCATTGGTTGTGCGGATTGATGATTTGCAGGACAGCCTGGATGGAGAAAGTGCATCTATTTTTCAACAACAGCTTTCAAAACTGTCAATCATGATATCCTTCTGAACTTACTGTGAGGTTTATTATTTCCAAATTTCAAAAGCTGAATTCAGCAACATGAGTACTTGTGAATAGGGAAAAAGCAAACAAAAATATCTCTCTTGGTCTGCCATAGAATATATTTCTGCTTTCTGTTATGATTGTAAAATAAATGCAATGTGTAATCTGCAAGACAATGTCTTGGTAGAAATTCTGCATTAACAATTTAGCATCTTTAAAATCCATCTTTGTCCTTTTAATTTCATGCTGTGGGGTCATTATTTAGGAGCATCTAAGTCTGAATAACTGTGGATATATTTGTAGGCAATGTAGGAGGTGTCATGGATGAAGCAAAGGGGATAAAACATTTTATTTTTTTATTTCCTTCCACCGCGGCCTTAAGACATGGTTATTCGAACAAGCCAGCCTGGACTGAGGTTTTTTTTAGCTTTTAAATGTTAATGTTTTTGGGTTTTAGAAAATTTGTTTGGCTTGAATTGGGTTTAATAATTTTTAAAATAATCTTAACTTTTGTATTGTGTGTTTTTTATGATGTGAGCCGCCCTGAGTCCTTTGGGAGATAGGGTGGCATACAAGACCAAACAAACAAACAAATAAATAAATATTTCATGGTCCCACCAGTTCTTGCTTGCCAACAAATGGTATTTCTTGAAGATCTTTCAATGCACCATTGTTGCTATTTTGTCATGCAACAATTCTTGCAGCAGCTAACCAGGTGATCCACTGTTTCTTCAGCTACTTTGCTGAAGTGTCATTTCTAACTCTCTGCCATTTTCCCAATTCTGGCTTTGTATGCATTTGCTCTTAAGGCTTGCTCTTCTGCAACCATAATTAACCCCTCTGTTTCTTTCTTCAACTTTCTTGCTCTTAGCCATTGCCAGATGTTGTCATTATCTGCTTTCCCTGCCAATGTAATGCTTTGTCTTCCTATGTCTCTTTTCTGTTCTTCGTTTGATTCTTCTTGTATGCCATTTTGTTCTCTCAGTGTTCAGTAAGCCTTCCTGGTATACTAGATTTAGTGTATACTTTCACTATGTATGTCTTCACTATCCTTCAGATTTTTCTTCCTATGCCCATTTTATTCTTCAATCATTTGAAATACTTGCAACATTCCAAGCCCATGTATTTTCCTTGGTAAGTAGAATCTGTCAACATTGCTGAGAGGATGAAGTACATGATTCATTGTCATTATTTTTCTAGTCTTCCTATCCAGGGCTTTTAGTTCTGTTTGAGTCTCATTCAATATTCCAGTTGTGTATCTAATCTCTGAAATTTCCCAGGTGTTAATTGCCTTCATGTTATTCATTCCACTGAGTTTGGACTTTAAGATCTTCTTCAGTCTCTTAATGTATACACTTCTAACCCTTTCCTTGACTTTAGTGTGCTTGATGTTGTCAACTTGAAAGATGCCCAGGTATTTGTAGTGATCATTTTAATCCAGACTTTTCATGTTATTTCCACAGGGCATTTTGATTCCTTCACATTTCACTATTTTTCCCATTTAATGGTAAGCATGGCACATTTCTCCAGTCCAAACTCTTTTGAAAAATCTTGGCTGTATATAAAGACAATATCGAGTAGTGATTCTATTTCAGATGGTGCTTTTCCAAGCAGCTTTACATTGCCCATGTAAAGGAAGTGGGGTAGATAGTCTGGCAGATCTTTTTGGTGTTTGATAGCCATGGCTTAAGTTATTCAGTGTTGCTAGACAGAGTACTAAGTGTAATGACAAACAGAAGTAGTGAAAGTAAGTCTCCTTGAAAGATTCCTCTCTTGATATTAGCTTTTCCTGATCTTTCACAATTGACTAGCAACTGTGTCTGCAATTGTGAGATCAATCTTTGCACAAAATTTCTGATGTTTCTACTGACTCCTGGTATTTCTAGTTGCATGCATTCCTGTAATTAATCCAACCTACATTCAAGTTGGTCTTCCTTTTCTTACAATTTTCCAGAATCAATTAAGAGCTGATCTTTTTTCCCTCTGCTGTTTGGACAGTTTCCTTTCTGGTCAGGCACAAAGAGATTGTTTTCAAATAGATGCTGTTGGATTGCATCAGCTACCATATCAGTTAACAATTTGAAAGTTGTTGGTAAGCAAGTAATTGGCTTGTAGTTGTCTGGTGCTGCCCCTTTCCTGGATCTTTAATTATTAGGTAGGTTTTGCCAGATGTTAGTCATTCTTCAATTTCACTTCCTTGTAGTATGTTGTTGACCTGCTTGGCAATGAGTAGGTGTAGTCTAGTCGGATACCATATT
>CM019149.1:116348593-116397199 GCA_009733165.1 Naja naja | reverse complement strand
AGTAGTGGTAAACAGACAAAACTGATTTGAGCCGGAAGATGAGACAATTAATCTGGGCTAGACTATGTAGAGTGGAAATATTCAGGAAAGAATCATGGCTATTGAGCAGTTTGAAGCTTCCAGGAATACATCAGATAGAAGCTTCTCTGTATATCTATAAATTGTACAGCTTTGGGCTTTTATACAAAAGGTGCTAGAGGAAATAGTTTGAATTAGAGACTCAGTTGGAACAAAATGAAGGAAGAAATGAAGGAATCAACCTGGAGAGGGAGGCCAAATATGCCTTTAGAGAGTTTAAGCTTCTGTGTATGTTTGTGAGTTATATACAATTTATTTGCTGATGTTATGGAATTAAAGAGAAGATTCGTGTATTATTAACCTTGTTTAAGAGAGTGTAGCTACAGGTAGCATCCTGTAACCAATTAGGACTTTTTAACACTTCCATTGAAAAGGATTATGGTGGTTACAAGTAAATACTTTTTGCAGAGCCAGTACAATATTTTCAAACTATAGCTATTTCTGGCTTATCTCAGTGGAATTACAGAAGTGACCCTATAAGATTTGCATCTCTGCAGAGAGAATCAGAGATACCACGTAGGCCATTTAGTCCATGTCCATTAAAAAATATTTGAGAGCTGTACCACTGGAATTCAGGAATTTGTTGTTTTTAATTATAAAAATGTTTTCAATACAAAAACCTTTAGCTGATGCCTCCAAAATAAAAACTTCTCAAGCCAAGAACTTGGTTTCTAAGCAAAAAATTGAAACAGACACAACCAGTATACCTACAATAAACATGAATAGGATCAAAATGTGTAGTTATTAAATAGTGTGCTCTAATTATAGTGAGTTTGTCTCAGATTGTATTTCTTAACTTACTTCAGCCAATCCCTTATAAGCAGTACCATATACATTCATGTTTTTCTTGAACTTCAGTTTATCCTATTGATTCAAGGGCAAGAATTTCAAAACCATGTTTGAGCTTAACTAGTTCTGAGCTTGGCTGTCTACTTAAAGTTCCATTTGAACAACACAGAAAGGCTTTTCACTATCTTCATCTCTCAGTCTTGGATTTTAATCTTTTACCTGTCTCCTATTCTACAGGTTTTAGTGCTATGTAAAACAAATGACCTTTTCTTGCTCCAGTTTTTAAAGGTTAAGTTACCACCTCTCAGATAATTATACATTTAAATGAGGCAAGAAGAACTGACTTAAGTCCAAAACACAAGCAAAGGGAACTTTGGTCCCCTTTACATGGTAACTTCACTGAGGTTACTCAATGTATAAATTCTATATTACATATTAATAGTGATTATACATACACATAGTCATAATGTACTATTCTATGTATAATTTATTATATATATATAGTATATATATAGTAATATATAATAATACATACTATTATATATATAGTAATACATACTATTCTATGTATAATTTATTATATATATATAAAATAACACACACACTATATTACTAAATAGTAATTAATATTCACACACACAATTAATTACATAAGATAAATAAAAAACATCATATGTTCAATGGTCCACTAGGACAAAATCAGACACAATAATATTATCAAAGTGCAGAATCAAATTTTGGAATTATGCTGGAGGACAGTGAATACCAGGACATTCTGCTTGGTGTGCTGATATAAATATTCCAGGGGTATTTATTATTTTAGTGGAAGTAAAACATATGGAAGTTGCACTGTCCCAAAATACCCTACCCCTAAAACAATGAGTTTGGATTATCCTATATGTGATTTATATACTTCTTTTATTTTATGCAACTCAAGGGAACATAGATAGTCTCTCCTGTTATTTTGCCCATCACACCTTCCACGTGAAGTGGATTGGGCTGAGATAGAGTGAAGGCCCAAAGTTATCCACGCTGACTTCCTTATCAAAGGCCAGATTGGAATTAACGGGTTCCTGGTTTCTGGACCAACACCTTAGCTACTATGACATAAAAACTTGTGCATAGTGTCACAAAGTTTGCTGCATTTTATTAACACAGAAAAAAAAAGCTAATGAAAATATTGTACCTTTACTTAGCTCCTCTGACACTCCTTCCCCAGAATCATTTTTAGATTACTACTGTGTTGCAAAAATATTGAAAGTTATAGTTGAAATGTAACATAAGGTAAAACTATTTAAAGTAAATTTTATCATGATTTTATATACATATAAAAGGGAAACTATTTCCTTCCTATTTGCTGTATGTAAGCTGTATCCTGCTATGGAAATGAAAGATTGGTGAAGTTAAAACAGCAAAGAAACATAATTAGAATGGCAAAGACTTGAGGTTATATAGGTTATAACCCTATTCTTTACCTCATCTATGATCCCACTGCAGACCCTAGTGGATGTTACTTATACTATTAAAAAAGGAAAGTATTCTTGTCAACGTAAGGAGCATCTATATGGCTCTGTGTAGAAGACCATCTTTGTCAGTTTTAGATATATTGCAATTCCATTTTATTATTATTTTTAAATGTAGATCATAAGATCTTATCCCTTCAAGTTCTAATATATTGCCTCTGAATGGTTGGGGTCAGGGTGTTTCTGTGAGGGCTAGGCAAAGAACACCAGAATTATATACCAAGAATATATACTGCCAGCAGGATCATCCAAAATAAAAGATTATCCTAGCTGTCCAGTTAAAGCAAGAGACAGCTATGTGGACAAAAGTCATGTAAGTAGTTACAGAAGGTAAACAATCCCTTTAGGACAACAAGAAGAAAACATCATTTAATACTACGGGGGAAAAGACAATGATAAATCAGGAAAGCCATCTTGATAGATTGATAAGGGAATGATGATCCAGGTTAGATAACGGCCTTTCAGGTTAAATGATGTTCAACATGCTGCTGAGGAATGCTGGGGATTTTCAGACTATTAATAGTGTTTATGATATAACTAGATTAAAGCCTCTTGGACAGGAAGAAATGTAATAATATGACTGCTCTACAAAACAGAAATTAAATAAGAGAACTGGTTATCAGTTTTGATAATCCAATATTTTTTCATTGCCAACACAATCTTCAAACAACCCAAATGTTTCCTATGTACTTGAATATCACCAGATGGAATACATAGAACTCCAACTGATTATCATTAGCACAAGAGAACGGAAAAACTTAGTTATAAAGACATAGTCATAGGCTAACTGTAGAACATGTCATAAACTGCTCAAGAGAAAGTTCCAGTTCCAGTTAGAGTGGAAAAACAAAAACAAAAAGTTTAGACAATATGATCTTGAGCATAAACGTACCATTTTCAAGTTCACCAGAAATCTTTATGAAGTCCTGAAATTCATGGATAGGCAGAACTGTGGAATAAAAGAAAAAGTGTGTTAAGTATGAATGTGAGACTACACAACAAAGATGTAGAAGAAAGTAAAGTGGATGTAAGAACAAACAAAAAAGAAAAAGAAAGAGAAGGCAAAAAGCCAAGAAAGTCAATGATTTGAGAAATTAACATAATGCATAATATATAAATAAGCAGTTAAATATAATGGTGGTGGTGAACAATGTAACAAGCACAGGCCTAAAATTCCAGTATTAACCCATACCGATAAATAATAAATCTATCTATAAGCCTGATTTAATTTCCTAGCCCCAGCGCCTGGGACAAATTCAGGTCTTTTCTAACCTGACAAAATGCCAGAAGTGTTGGAACCTTGTTTCATGAGGCAAGTACTGTGACAGTGAAAACACAACTTCCAGGATCCATATTTTCTGATGAATGGAACTGATAGAAAGTTAAAGCAAGCCAATCCTTCCAACAGTTTTTTGAGGTGGCCATAAATGACTGCAAAGACTGGTATCCTGACTGCATGCGATGTAGGGTTTTCTGGAGATTACAACCAGCACCTTGTACTGAAGTGCAGATTGTAGAACTGGGGAGTAACAAGATCATCAAGTGATCAGGCCCAAGCTCCCTCTGCCATTATATTCTAGATCAGGTGCAGGTTCCAAATGTTGTTCAAAGGCAGCCTCACAAAGATCATTTTGCCAAAGGCCTGAGGTATTGAGTTATAGTCCCCCAGACCAGGAAGGGATACAGTTCAACATTGTCTAGGGAAACATTCAAAGATAAAGATGAAATGTTACTGGATCTGAAAACCTCCAAACACGCATCCAGTCAGGACAGAACTAAAGCCTGTTCTGAAACCACTGAACACAAAGACAGAGTCTCAAATCACAACTCATTTCGTGTAGGCCAGTCATTATAATTGTGTATCCTCAGCACTGATTAATACCTTGCCCAGGGTTGATGGATGAACTCCCACAGCTTCATAAAGATGTTAAAGAGAAATGGGAAGAGAGTGGAGCCCTGGGGAACCTGGCAACACAATATAGGAACTGGATATTCAGCTCACCTTCCTTTTCTGTAAAATCAGCTGCTGGCAAACATGAACACTTACCAATCAAAGCTTATTTGTAAAGCATTGTCCTCAAGCTGTTTTCTTTGTTGACAACTGCTTCTTAACTTTATAGAGTGTTTTGCTAAAAGCATGCCTAGGCAAAACCAAAAGAACTGAAATTTTGGTGATTCAAAAAGAATTTATTCATACTTTTGAAATACTTTTACATCCTGACAACTGTTGCTAAAAAGAAAAACCAATTTAAGCACTGTCTCTTTTATTGAAATTGCGGTGCTCAGTTTTCAGGTCACAGATTTTTTTCTAAGTTGGTAACAGAAACAATCTTTGAATATGAGCAATAATTTCTTTGGCAGCTATGAGTGAAAACACAAATTAAACAGCTACAATTAGAGAATGTTAAGCATGGGTGCATAAATAATCTAACTTTTTTAAAATAGACAAGTGGAAGTAGATTTACAAATCTCCCATTGATCCACTGGATGCTTAATGCCATGAACAAAATTCAGATAAAAATATAAATAAAATAGGATTATAGCAAGAAGTGTTAAAACCTGGTTATTCATTAGAGAAAAGACAGAAAACAATAATAGTATGTCAAAAAGTAGGAATCTTTTCCACTCATTTGACAGAATAAGGGAGAAAGGATTAGACTTCCAGAAGTTGTTGCAGGAAAGATATGTTTTTAATATACTTTAAAATATACTTGTGTACATATCTGTGGGCCAACACTCTTTCTGTAAAAATGGCATAGATGAAACAGAATATGAAACTGGGAAAGAAATACTGATTATTCCCACAACCTCAGGTTTTCTACAACCAGCATTTACTCCAGTGTAATACTACACACCATCTGTGTGATCTTTCATAGGAAACTCTATCACCCCCACAATATCCTGCATTTGAGTTTTGTGGGTTCTCTTTGTAGGCTTCCCAAAAGTTTCTGATTGGCCCCTGGGAAAAAACATGATCCCAAACTACATGAGTCTTTCATCTTGTTGCTTTCTTGTGGGTAACTGAATTAATTATACCTCTTCAGATGACAAACTCACAAGTATTCCTCCAAATGTTTATACAAAGAGTTACTCTGCTGAATCACAATGAACTTTAATGGTTCCATTGGTTTTTCAACTTTGATATCGAAGACAAGATCTACAGGGACCAAACTATCATGGTGATACAGTGCAGGAACCATGAAAAGAAAAGTGCAAATGCTTTGATTCCCCTAGACAATGACTAATTAGATCCCCATAGAATTAAATTAAAAGGACAATAGATGGATGTTAAAGACAGCTAGGATGTTAATGTAGAATTTCTACCAAGACATTGTCTTGCAAATTATAGGTTGCATTTATTTAAACATCATAAGAAAACAAAATATATTCTGAAGCAGACAGAGAGGAGTGGTTTTGTTTGTGTTTGCTTTTTCCCCATTCACAAATACTCATAAATGGGTCTTTGAATTCAGGTTTTGAAGATGGAAATAACAATTGGGGCCATTTTTTAAAAAGAAAAAGATATATTACTTGTAGCTTGGAAGGTTGTAAATCATTTAACCCCATTGTGAGTCTCTGTCTTCTCCCGCTCACCCATTCTTAGTGTAGCAGTAGCAGCATGCATATAGGGTCAGGCAACCAAAGTGATTTGTAATCTATTTTCTTGTGTGTGCTCATCATCCCTTTCTTAGGAGAATTGTACTAAAAGAAAGAATTTTAAAACAAGCATCCTAACAAACCTGCATATAAGTGAGAATGGAGATTCCATTTAAAGCTCCCTTAGAACCTGTTACATTGAATCAATATATCTTTCAAGGGCAGCTTATAGGATGTGGAGAGCAGAAAATGATTAAGAAAAATGAGCAGGATTTTTTTAATGTAATTAATTCAGCTTATATTGAGCATGCAGCATAAATATGTTGTTCCTTAGTAAATTGATAGCAATGTGTTCTTCAGACAACAATATGAAATAAGTCACATTGGGCTGATCAAGCAAATATAAAGAAAAAAAGCTATTGTAGTTTGGTAAAGAATTTGGCTACACAAAATAAGTTTGAAATTGAAATCAAGTTGATAACATGATAAAAGTTAAAGTAAAGTTAAATTCTGCCCCAAACTGACAGCTAGGGTCAACTTAAGGATTTATTTATTTACGAAATTGATCTGTCTATCTGAAGCTAAATGGACCCTAGGTGGATTATAGAATTTGCACAGTAAAAATTCAATGCAAAATCAAAAATAAGTTAACTAAAATACAAATAAAAGGTTAAAGTTATATAATTATAGAAAATTACCTGTGCAAGTTATTTCTTAAAGTACCTCTAGAAAGGCCATGATGATGGTAGACATTCATTCCTCAGTGGAAAAAAAAGCTATCACACAGGAGAAATACAGGGAATGGTCATTGGGTTTTCTTGTACCATATGTCCCAGGGCGGAAGAACCTATAGCAAGGTATTAAAGCAGGACAGGCAGAAACTACTGGGGAAATATGGTTCCTAACCAGGGGTGGGATGTTGCTGGTATAACAACCACCTCAGTGATCGTGTGCTTGGCACTGTGCACATGCGTGAACAGCAATGCAAGAATCCTTAGCAGCTATGTTGCTTCAGGGAAGAAACACAGTTGAGGAGAGGTGATCTGCTCTTCCTCACTGATCAGCTGGGGCGATAAAGGTCAGTACTGCTCAAGGGCAAAGTGTGCGGGCGGGCCCACATGATCATCAGAGCGAACCGGTTCACTCCCAGCTGATCTTTGGATTTAGGGGTTCACCTGAATCAGTCTAAACCGGCAGAATCCCACTCCTGTTCCTAACTACCCTTGCTTTAGAGATAACAATCAGCCTTTTGAACTGAACTGAGAAAACTTCTGGTGACCAATACAGTTCCTAAAGAAGAGATTTATTTGATTGATTGATTTAGCATATCACTTACAGTATCAGGAAATCTACAAATGTTAGACACTATGCAGTCTTGATAGCCTTACTTATAAGGAAGAGATGTTAATGTGGCCATACCTCAACTCACCAGTAATCACTGCAACCAATCATTGGATGCTGCAGTTTCCTTTTGATTTTCAATATAGAGCAGGGGTGTCAAACTTGCAGCATCACGGTGGCATCATATGATGTATCAGGACTTTTTCCCCTTTGCTAAACCAGGTGTGGATGTGACCAGCGTGTGATGTATCCAGTGAGTTTGACAACCCTGATATAGAGCATAATACAGTATTTATTAAAGATATAACACAATTGTGAGTTTCTCTCTTCATTCAGTTCTAGCTAAGGCCACAACTATTGTACCAATTGAAGTTGTGCAAATTTCTAAACCTTGTTTCTAAACAAGGTTTAGAAATGTAGGGGAACATCCAAAATATGACCCTGCTGTTTCTGGATGAGAAGAACAGCCAGAGAAGGCAATGTCTTGAAATTAATCAGCCACTAAATCTTATCCAGGTTGAGTCTACATGAGTGTCCCTATCTAAACTCATGACTTCCACAACATATTTTAATGGCCCCAGGTTGGAGATGTATAGCTGAGTATTTTCTGCATATTTAAATCTAAACCAGTCTATCTCTCCTGAAGAATAATGTATTGTTCCAACTATTATAGCAATATCAGTAACTAAATAAAAGCATTATAAAATGATTCCCATTATATAGAATAGTCAAGATGCCAGAGAATTATGGCTTTTTGTGAATAAATGTTTTGTGAGTAATTAGATTATTCTTTAAACAATGCTGACATTCTGCCAGGTATTCTTCAAGAAAATGAATTATTTAAGTTAATTTCTTGTTTTATAAGGCAGGGATCTCAGTTAACACTTACTATTCTTAACTTTTATTGTGCTAGGCCTTCACATCTCTTTAAACAGTCAGGTTTTTGCCAATCTGACAAAAGAACTTCTTTCTTATTCTCACATGAAGATTTCCAGCTGCTACAAATTGTTTTAAAAGATCTTTCCTCAGGAGGATATTTTGATCTGTATGGGTCTCCAAGTGTGAGATGTGGAATCTGGTCATCCATTGAAATACTTAAAGGTCAACTTTTTCTTCTTTAAAGGGCAATGCAATATTTCCAAAATTTAGATTGACTACAGAGGGATATAAGTGGCTGGGTGCATTTTCTCCCAGATATTCTATTATACTCAATGCCAAAATTAAACAAAGCATTATTTGACATTGCAGCTTCTGAATTATTTTGGAAAAATTTTGCATTTCTGAAGTACTTTTAATTAATAAGCCAAGGTTTCTTGCTCAAGGAAATATTGCAGGACAATGAGAAAAGCACTACAACACTTTTCTTCTTAAAAACAAAAATGCAGCAGAAAGCAGAAGTAGATGCCAATCTGACATTATAATTCACAAAGAGTTTAGATTTTGCTACTAGTATCTGGTTTAAGACAAGAAGTATGTATTTTTCTCAGAAAAACTCCAAGTACCTATAATGTACATTGGAACTGCTAGTGTGAATTAAAGGATTTAGCTAGAATGCTTAAGTCTGTGACCTACCTCACTCCCAGCCAATACTTTGCAGGTGGGAGGATTGTGGCCCATAATATTAACATGTAAGTGTAAAAGTTACATTCTAGCAGGGTTTTTAGAAGAAGAGTTTCCATCCTGGCTTTTGGAAAATAGGAAAAGGCTTACAGATCCAAAGGGGTCTGAAATGAAAACAGATTATACAGAGTCTTTTGAATGGGCTTTAGACAGCTTATTATATTGAGATGGAATTGATTGTGCCAATAACCTTTGTATCTTTATGATATTCCCCTGAACTAGTTTTGGGAGGAGCATTGTGTTGTGGTAGATTTTCTTCCGATTTTAATCACTTTTGATAGGTGTGGAAAAGCAAAGATCTGTGTCAGAGTATATTCATGAACTGGAATAGAGCTTGGTAACAAGGTCAGCCAATGAATAGGTATAGCAACTAAGTCAGCCAATGAGGACTGTTTTGGAAACTGAAACTAGAATTAGCCTAGGCTATAAACTGAAACTAAAAGTAGCCTAGGCTTGGCTCTATGTTAAGCTCTGCAACTCTACAGCTATGTTAAGCTCTGCAACTCTGCAGCTATGTTGAGCTCTGAGTCTGTCTATTGAAGATGAAACTAACTTGCTTGCTTGTTGAAGACTAGAGCTCTTCTCTGAACTTGCAACATGTTTCTGTTTGAGTTTGCTCCATGTTGGAGAAATCTACAACTGGTTTGTAAAATCTACTTATATTTATAAAGATGTTAAATGATGCATCAGCCATCTGTGTTTATTTTTCTGGCACTGAAATATCACTGCAAAACTTTCAATAATCTGGAACCCTCTGTCCTTTGACATATTTAAGACTTGACCTTTGACTCCTACTTAATATCTACATAAAGCTGCTTGGGGAAAAGCATTTGTCAGCATGGGGTTAAGTATTACCTGATAATATCTCAGTTATAAATTTATGCCTTAAGCTTTCTGCCATTGATGTTTTCTCATAGTTTCTGAAGCTGTGAGAATCTAGAGTGGAAAGAGTTACTAACTTAAACCTAGAAAAAGGAATGGCTCTTTTTGGGCTCTCCAAATTTGGAGGTCTTCTATCTTTAACATTTGGATGAAATAGCACTTCCCAAGGTAGAGTAGGTACAGAATTTGGGATCCATCTGGCCAAAGACTTTTGCTTGTGGAGACAATGGCATCTATGCTCAGGAAAGCCAAATTCATTTTGAGTGTTAATTGTATTACAGCTATGCATGTCTTCATCACTCTCTGCTTGGACTACTTTAACTTGCTGTAGAGGGTTGCCCTTGTAAAGCGTTTGTAAGCTATAGGTGGCCCAGAATGCACTGTTACATGCAGCATAACACCACTACTGCATGAGCTACACAGATTCCCAGTAGGGTCTCAATTACAGTTCATCATGCTGATTGCCAGTTTTAGAATTCTCCATGGCCCAGGGATCCTTTGTCTCTAATGATTTTTGCTCAAGGACTCCAAAGTTCAACTCTGAATTCCATATATCCTTTTCTGTTTGATACCTTATCACTGCATCCACAATTACAGATTTAATATTTGTATTTTATTTCTGAAATTATTTCTAAGTTCCTATTACATAGAAAATAATTGAAAACTTATCAAACTATTTCCAGACTTTAAAGCATTACAAACAGTACCAGAATACAGGACAAAAAGGAAGTCTAATGTCATGAACTGATCACTCCCTGTTGTGATGTAGTTTGTCTGTGGCTGGAGGGAGATCATTCAAGACACCAGGTCACATATACTCATGGAAAACAAGGATTTTTTTTTAGCGTTCTGAGCAATGTGACTGAATGTAATATTCCCAGTGCAACGTAAGACTTTGAGAGTGCCCTGAAACTGCTGTGTTGGACCTTCTAGCCACTGTGGTTGCTTTGTGCCTTTTTTGTGTGCCTTATTCAGTAGGGTTGAGCTGGAGTGCAAAGTGTCTCAGTGAATAACTGCAAGCTCTGACATTTATAGAAGTGATACAATGAAATTGTATTATAAATTGTATTATCAAAACTGAAATATACTCCACAATAAAACAGTTTGATAGTTTTAATCACTGTCAGAATGTAATAAATGGGGATGGACAAGAATCTAAGGAATAGGGTATAGGCTTGATTTTTCACATTCTTTAGTTGTGCACAAGTTTAAACTAATCCAACAAATTTATGGAAATGATTCCCTTAACCACTTTCCCAAATCAGATTGGTGGTGAGAAATAACATCAAGTGATTTTTTTTAAAAAAAATAATGAAAGCAAATCAATAAGAATTCCTTGTAAAGCTTTCAGAATTTATTTATTATTTATTTGAATTTTTTGACTATCCTAAATCAAAATCTTTAGAGGTTCTTCCAAATATTGACTTACAGCTCAGAACATTCCAAAAATTTTAAGGACATCTTCTGAATTTTGAATGGAATGTATGCTTACTGAAAACTATTTTTCTCATACTCTCTTAATAATTGTTGATTACAGATAATTTAATTTGAAATGCTGTTTAATATGCAATTTATATCTTGTAATGAATGTTGCTTTCATTAAATCATCTTTTGTGTTACCAATGTCTTTTCCCTAAAGTATACCTAATCTTTCTTTGCACAATATTTTTGATTACAAATTACAAACATGAGACAAACAGAATTGTAATAAAAAACTTTTTAAAAGAAAAGAACCTTGTGACAGGAACAGTTTGTCTGGGAATGTATGCTTGAGCTTACTCAGTTGTGAACACATATCATAAAATATATAGGGCAAAGTTACATCCATCTGCATTTGCCCCACATAAGATTATCATAGATTTTTGTTTCTAATATTTTCTTTCACTATAAGAAATGCTGAAAAGAATAAGATCATTTTGTTCAGTCTACCTAGAGTCAATTCGCCTAATTTTTGCTTTTAAAAAAGTTACTTCAAGTAACTAGATTTCTTACTATGAAACAGGAACTGGAGTTCATATTACTGACCTTCCTTTGACAATGTAATAGAAAAGTAAGCAATAATTGACTGAAACCTCTGAATATTACATATCAAAGACATAATGAGAAAAGCATTGCAGATATATTGAATTAAATCCACCAAGCTTAACTACATATATTTTAGCAATATATAATGGTGAGAAGTGTTAACATGTGAATTGAAATTGGTTTCTCATATGAAAATGTGAAGCAGAGCCACTGAAAAGTTTAACATTAAAGATAGCATACAGATTATATCTACAGAATCTCATAACAGGAAATTCATGATTCAATATTAAAGCTATTATACACATGTGTATAATGTATTTATAACATACACAAAGGGATGGAAAGGACATACTTAAAATGAATGCACATCAAACAGTTGTAAAACAAAATAAAACAAAAATAAGAGATGTAAAACTTTTTAAAGGCTATGATTAGTCATGCTAAACTTTCCCCATTTGTCTGTTTTCATTTGGACCCCTACTTCATGAAGCATAAAAGTCAAGTCACAGTTACAAAAAGGCTGTATTTATTCTTTTTTACTTTTGTGCAGATCTTCGAACAAAGTTGGGTAAAAACACACATCAATGTTTAAGTTCTTGGTTTCTTAAATACTACCAGTAATATACCAATATTAACTACACACCCAAAATGCAATGTGAAGCTGTTTAAGCAGTCAATGAAAATAAATAAAAGAAAACCAAAGTACAAAGACAAACTTTCCAGAGTTAACATAAAAGATCCCAAATGGCGTACAGAATTTTTTATCTATAGGACAGATATCAAAACTTTGTATAAAACAAATAAGCTAAATTAACACAGAGCTTTATTTTATCAACAGAAGATAGATAGATAGATAGATAGATAGATAGATAGATAGATAGATAGATAGATAGAAATCCTATGTATAAATAATTTATTGCTTAATTAAGAAATAGCCATTTTGATGTGGTGTTTAAGAATTAGACTAGAACCTGGGAGACTGTGAGTTGTAGTTCCACCTTAAGCACAAACACGGCTGTGTGATCTTGAGGGAATCACTCTCTCTGTCAGCTTTAGAGATAGTCAATTTTAAACCACTTCTGAAATCTTTCCAAGAAAACTGCAGTGACCTGTCTAGGAAGTCATCAGGAGTTAAGACTA
Source organism: Naja naja (assembly GCA_009733165.1). NCBI lineage: Eukaryota > Metazoa > Chordata > Lepidosauria > Squamata > Elapidae > Naja > Naja naja. The sequence goes on along the minus strand of CM019149.1, from coordinate 116,384,204 downwards.
ACTTGAAGGCCTCAAAACAAAATAGGAAATGGTATAATTAACAAACATACTTGCATACTTATGAGTGAAAGTTATTATGAGTACATTTGTATAGATTTGCCTAAAATTCATTCACATTTTAAATGCTTAGAGTGAGTATTTCATAAGGAACATTCATTGGCAGATATATAGAATTAATAAAACTCAGGAAACAAAATGGGTTATCCTAAAGGCTCTTATTATTTCTTTTACCACTCTGGTATAACATGTTAAGTGAAAAAAAGAAAAAGAAAATTAAATAAGCCAGCATTTTACACTTAATTTGGCAAATGAAAACTAAAATGGTTGTTTGTTCAGTACTAAGTTTTGCTAGCGAATTATACAAAGTAAAGAATACTCTGCTTTAGGAGAAAGACAAACTGAAAGACAAATACAAAACCATCATCATGCTAGCAATACAAATGATAATAGGAGAGATAGGGTGATTATTTGGGGTGGGGGTGTAGCTTTTTTCTCACATTTTGTTTCATGTCTATTTGAAACTATTCATTAATGGGAATATTTTCAGTGATCCAGTTGACATATTTTGTCTCTCAGTGCAACTTCATTTCTACAGTGTAAAATTATATAATATATACAGAGAAGGTTGAACTGAAACTTATTCATGAGTAGCACATAAGATATTGAATTCAACAGAGCTTAAGTGGATCAAATAGTATTCCAGCAATCTGAAAGGTCATCATGTTTTACTTTATTGAGACTACAATCATAAACTCATTTATTTGAAAATAAATCCCATTGGATTTTATCGAATTTATTTTTCAGTAAACACACCCAGAACTACACTGCGAGATTCTGGCCATACAAATGTGTTGAAGTCAATTTCAGGGAACTCAGTGTTAGTTCTGAGGAAATGTGCATAGAATTCTACATATTTAAGATTCTAAGATCAGAACAATCAGTGCTTAAATGAATGAAACAGTTTTACTGAAGGGTGGAAAATGATTTAAATATGCACTATGTTTTTAACAGTTCCTTGCCACTTTATAGAAATTGTAATAAAATGGAAATGGCATATCAACTGTGAAAAAAATATGCCAGAGGAAGCTGAGAGAACTATAATGATCTTGACATCTGTTAAAGAAAATTCTGGCAAACCAAGAAATTCCTGATGCTGTGTGAAAACATTCTTCATCCGAGTGTGGAAACACAAAAGAAAGTCAGCTATTACTAACTTTCTACCTAACTAGAGCAAAGTCTTAGTAAGTGAAGTGAAAATAGCAGAAACATTGGAGGAAATGGACTATTATTTCTAGATATAGATTTGACATAGATATTTCTATATTTGTATCTTGTACATCAAATGTACATGAATGAAATTAAAACAATAAATAGTAAAATTCTAATGAGAGGTTACATTTTTGAATGATGATATGCCATCAGGTAAGTGCTGACTATGATTTGACTTTTAGCACCATATAGATTTTGTCCTTGACAATCTGTCCATGAGTTGCTCCTTCAGGTCTTCCTATTTATTTATTTGTTCAATTTAGATAGATGTCCATCTCACATACATGACTCTGGGTGACTTACAATAAAATAGATACAATACAATTTGAGCCTGGTTTTGCCTTCAGTAAGAAGTTTGGGTTGATTTTTTCAATGATCCATTTGTTCTTTTCTTGGTTATCCATTCTATTTCTTTACTATTGACAGTAAATCCTAAAAGGCAGAAGTTATCTACTACTTTGTTCATTATAAAACAAAAAGATGCTCATGTTTTAAAATTGTTTAAAACAAATATATTAAAAACACATTTGGAAACAATTCCAGTAAAGAGTTTGAATCAAAATAGCAACAAAAATAAATATCTGGATAAATAGGTGGATGGTATACTGTATTTAACAAATTTACTAAATGACACTTCTTTCTTAGAAGTGTTCATTTTGGTAGTCCATAATGCCCAAGTGGTGAACTGTAATGTAAATTTATTTCTTCATAAGGGAAGGTCATCATCACTGCCTTGAAAGAGGTAGAGGGAGGTATGTCCTCCCCAAGAAATCTTTGCTGTGCTAATGAATATGGATACATTTTATCCAGTTTCCAACCTTTTTGTTAGAGAGAAACTTTAGAGAAACTCAGCTTCAGAGGTTCTAGAGATAGACAGATTATTTAGACTCATTTCAGTCAGGTTTTCAACCAGGCAACAGTATGGAGACATCATTGGTTGTGCGGATTGATGATTTGCAGGACAGCCTGGATGGAGAAAGTGCATCTATTTTTCAACAGCTTTCAAAACTGTCAATCATGATATCCTTCTGAACTTACTGTGAGGTTTATTATTTCCAAATTTCAAAAGCTGAATTCAGCAACATGAGTACTTGTGAATAGGGAAAAAGCAAACAAAAATATCTCTCTTGGTCTGCCATAGAATATATTTCTGCTTTCTGTTATGATTGTAAAATAAATGCAATGTGTAATCTGCAAGACAATGTCTTGGTAGAAATTCTGCATTAACAATTTAGCATCTTTAAAATCCATCTTTTGTCCTTTTAATTTCATGCTGTGGGGTCATTATTTAGGAGCATCTAAGTCTGAATAACTGTGGATATATTTGTAGGCAATGTAGGAGGTGTCATGGATGAAGCAAAAGGGGATAAAACATTTTATTTTTTTATTTCCTTCCACCGCGGCCTTAAGACATGGTTATTCGAACAAGCCAGCCTGGACTGAGGTTTTTTTTTAGCTTTTAAATGTTAATGTTTTGGGGTTTTAGAAAATTTGTTTGGCTTGAATTGGGTTTAATAATTTTTAAAATAATCTTAACTTTTGTATTGTGTGTTTTTATGATGTGAGCCGCCCTGAGTCCTTTGGGAGATAGGGTGGCATACAAGACCAAACAAACAAACAAATAAATAAATATTTCATGGTCCCACCAGTTCTTGCTTGCCAACAAATGGTATTTCTTGAAGATCTTTCAATGCACCATTGTTGCTATTTTGTCATGCAACAATTCTTGCAGCAGCTAACCAGGTGATCCACTGTTTCTTCAGCTACTTTGCTGAAGTGTCATTTTCTAACTCTCTGCCATTTTCCCAATTCTGGCTTTGTATGCATTTGCTCTTAAGGCTTGCTCTTCTGCAACCATAATTAACCCCTCTGTTTCTTTCTTCAACTTTCTTGCTCTTAGCCATTGCCAGATGTTGTCATTATCTGCTTTCCCTGCCAATGTAATGCTTTGTCTTCCTATGTCTCTTTTCTGTTCTTCGTTTGATTCTTCTTGTATGCCATTTTGTTCTCTCAGTGTTCAGTAAGCCTTCCTGGTATACTAGATTTAGTGTATACTTTCACTATGTATGTCTTCACTATCCTTCAGATTTTTTCTTCCTATGCCCATTTTTATTCTTCAATCATTTGAAATACTTGCAACATTCCAAGCCCATGTATTTTCCTTGGTAAGTAGAATCTGTCAACATTGCTGAGAGGATGAAGTACATGATTCATTGTCATTATTTTTCTAGTCTTCCTATCCAGGGCTTTTAGTTCTGTTTGAGTCTCATTCAATATTCCAGTTGTGTATCTAATCTCTGAAATTTCCCAGGTGTTAATTGCCTTCATGTTATTCATTCCACTGAGTTTGGACTTTAAGATCTTCTTCAGTCTCTTAATGTATACACTTCTAACCCTTTCCTTGACTTTAGTGTGCTTGATGTTGTCAACTTGAAAGATGCCCAGGTATTTGTAGTGATCATTTTAATCCAGACTTTTCATGTTATTTCCACAGGGCATTTTGATTCCTTCACATTTCACTATTTTTCCCATTTAATGGTAAGCATGGCACATTTCTCCAGTCCAAACTCTTTTGAAAAATCTTGGCTGTATATAAAGACAATATCGAGTAGTGATTCTATTTCAGATGGTGCTTTTCCAAGCAGCTTTACATTGCCCATGTAAAGGAAGTGGGGTAGATAGTCTGGCAGATCTTTTGGTGTTTGATAGCCATGGCTTAAGTTATTCAGTGTTGCTAGACAGAGTACTAAGTGTAATGACAAACAGAAGTAGTGAAAGTAAGTCTCCTTGAAAGATTCCTCTCTTGATATTAGCTTTTCCTGATCTTTCACAATTGACTAGCAACTGTGTCTGCAATTGTGAGATCAATCTTTGCACAAAATTTCTGATGTTTCTACTGACTCCTGGTATTTCTAGTTGCATGCATTCCTGTAATTAATCCAACCTACATTCAAGTTGGTCTTCCTTTTCTTACAATTTTCCAGAATCAATTAAGAGCTGATCTTTTTCCCTCTGCTGTTTGGACAGTTTCCTTTCTGGTCAGGCACAAAGAGATTGTTTTCAAATAGATGCTGTTGGATTGCATCAGCTACCATATCAGTTAACAATTTGAAAGTTGTTGGTAAGCAAGTAATTGGCTTGTAGTTGTCTGGTGCTGCCCCTTTCCTGGATCTTTAATTATTAGGTAGGTTTTGCCAGATGTTAGTCATTCTTCAATTTCACTTCCTTGTAGTATGTTGTTGACCTGCTTGGCAATGAGTAGGTGTAGTCTAGTCGTATACCATATTTTTCGGACTATAAGACACACTTTTCCCCCAAAAAAAGTAGGCGGAAATGTCTGTGTGTCTTATAAAGTGAATATGGGTCTGTTTTTGCCCCCCCCAAACCCTTCACAGGACCCGTTTTTGCCCTTCCCAGCGTCCAGAAGCACTCTGCAGGCCAAAACGCACCCATTTTTGGTCCCCAGATGCCTCTGCAGCTCCTGTTTTTTGCCTCCCTGATGCATTGTTAAATGTCAATATTTTATATATTATTTATTATTTATTTTATTTTTATTTTTTATTTTATTTTTATTTTTGTTGGATCACTCCTCCCTAATTCATTGTTATATAGGTGGACTGGGAATGGGTGTAGGCAAGCATAATCAGATTGCAAGATTTTGTTATTGGAGCCAATCTTAATAAGAGTTGTTTTACTCTCCTATGGAATTACTTTCCTGGTCTGGTCAACCTAGTAAGAATTTACAGGATTTCCCATTTTTGGTCATGAATAGAGTTGCATCTCCTCATTTAAGACTAGTACACAATATGAAAGTCATCTTGGACAGGAAGTTCCTGCTTGAACAACAGATGACAGCAGTTGCCAATATACTAGAGAATTCCAGTTTGTGTCCTTTCTTGGGATCGGGGAGGCCCTTGAGTCATGGCTTTAGTCAGCTTATGAACATATTATTGTAAAGAATGCTATGTAGGAATGTCCTTAAAAACTATTAGGAACTTGCAACTTATCCAGAATGCAGTATGCAGAAAAGATAGGCAGGTTGGCTTTCTAATGAAATTCAAGATGTTGGTTATGACCTATAAAGCCCAGCATGGTGCAAGGTCTGGTTATTTGATTTTCCTATCTTAAGCTATTTCTGCCCACTCAGTGAGATCTGCCACAGTGGCCATATTTCTGGTCCTATCAATTAAACAATGTTATCTAGCAACACTCAGAAGGCATGCTTTCTCTGTTGTGTCATTTGCCCTCTGTATAATTTTTCCCAAGAAATATGAGTGGTTCTTGATGACATTCAGGAAACACTAAAGAAGCTGACTATTCTCCAACATTTGGGGCAGGGTGGTGCTGAAGGCCCTGTTGGATTGTATTATTGTTTATCTTGTTTGTTTGTTTGTTTATCTGTCTGTTTGTCTTTCTTTTAGAGGGGGATGGATTGCATACTGTCTTCAAGCTGCTTGTGATTTATTTTGAATTGTGTTATTATAGGCAGAATCATCAATTTGCTTATAAATTGTATCTTGTTTGTATGAGGGTGTATAAAACAAAAATATTGCTTTCAAAACATATAAACTAATAGTTTATTCTGCTTTAGTCAGATGGTATTCTAAGTATTATTTCAAGTTTTGAGTGCCATATTTTCCAAAACAAAAACACAAAAATTGAAACTGCACAAAAGCGCAATGAATGTAATTAGGATTCTGGAAATCAACTTTAGGAAACCTTTTTCTAACAGCAATAGCAGTCTGCAAATGTAACCAATTATTGTAGAGGTTGTTGAACTCCCCTTTGCTAGATGTGTTCAAGCTGAGTTTGGACATCCATCTATTAGATATGCTTTACTTTGGACTTCTGCACTGAGCAACGTATCAAACTTGAGGGTTGAAAAGGTCCTTTCCAATTCTATGATTCTACAATTCTATTTTTAAACCATCAACTGGAATTTTTTATTCAAACTAGTCTCAAATTCTGTAACATCCACACTTTGTATATTATCAAGTATCAAGTCCTTTGATAAGAAGAATGAAACATGCCAAATTTGTTTTCATAGCCTTCTGCTGCAAATGATCTTTCTCTCATTATATTGCCACATGCAGTGATTCTGCTAGCATGGACTATTCAACAAATCTCCATACATCAATTAGAGGCCAATGACCTGTTCCTTTTACTCTTATTACAATTGTCTTCCTTTAATCAAAATAAAGTTCAACAAAAGGCTCATCATTTTATAAAATGTTTTGATAGTAAGAAGCTCTCCCAAAAAAGGCAAAGAAGAAGCAGGAGGGAGATATTAAGAAGAAGAAAAACCACAGTGGTTCCTTAAGTGTGCTGCTGCATACTTTAATATCTACTCAAATTAAAATTAGATAGAAAGGGAAGGAAAAACATTATATTTCATAGGCTCACTGTTAATTCAACACAAATTGCAAAATATAACTATAAAATATATTCATTTGTTATTTTTAACTATTATTATTGTTTTAATGCTTTTATTTGCTGGTCTGTGACCGCAATAAAAATAGATTGAGATTGATTTCATAGGCAAGGCACCTATATCAAAAGGTATGCATGAAATATCCTCCAGAAATGTGCATCCTTGAATATCTATCTGCCAGTCAGATATTCCTGATGTAAGTTAGAAAAGGAAAAGAAAGAAAAGAAAATTAACACCCCACTTCTGTCTGAAAGCGCCAAGTATAGTTAGAGAACGTATTGAGAACTACAACGTTGCTGCTTCTCATTAAAGCTATGCCTAATATATTATATTGAGGTTTTATTCCATAACATATCAGCACAGATATTAAGGTATTATCAGTCTTTGAAAGAAGCATAGAGGATACTTTGACCCTTTTCCATATGGACATAGATAGTACTCTTCAGCAGCACTGGAACTATAGCTATCACTGTTTGGAACCTCACATTTTCACTTCAGAAATGGATATCCAATTAAGAGTATATTTAAAGAAGAAGTACTAGCTATTCATGAGAATGATTTAGGGTAAAGTATCTACACTAGTTGTTGCAGAAAATACATCTGAAAATCACATGCATAAATGTCACATCACATACAACACAAGCTGATTACGATGATGATGTCTCATGACAAAATTTGAAAATCAGATCTTGTAAACATATACCATTAACTTTTATGTTAATAAAATATTTGGCTCAATATGTTTTAAATTATTCATTTGTAGTTAGTCTAAAAATATAAAAGGCTTCTTATTATCATTCAATTTACATGATTACTTTCACATTTCTTTCCTTTTAACATAAGCAGAGTAAGAAATTCCAAAGCAGCTTTTGGGAAACGTGTACATTTTTATACACAAATTGAGGTTGTTAAAGACTGTAACTTTCTGATCATTATAACGATAATTTTGGTTTCTGATTTTAAACTCACTTATATCTCACTGAAATTACTGTGTTTTCTGATTTGACTCATTATTCCTGTTCTGATTAGGCACGTGCTTTTCTTTAAAACGCAACCAACATAATCTTACCACTTTCGTAAGCTTCAATGCATATACTCCCCGCATCACATTCCAGTGAGCACATTGCTAAAAAGGGATCATAACCAAGCTTGGTACTCTGATATCATGCATAAATTTTAGTTACTGTGCAATGTTTGAAGATGATTTCATATATATGCTTCATAGTATGTACAGGAAGGAACATGGCACCTGTCTGCAATTCTTTAAAGCAACTGACTCTTTTCATGGGATCATGTCACAGCTTGCAGACAGCAGCTATGCCGCTGGGTTAAAGAGCTGCAGATGTTCAATTCCTGCATTCTCTCAAGGTCGTTTTACAAATTATTTCTGAAACACTACACAGTGTTAATAAATAATAAATACCTCTTAACTTCTGTTCTTAGCCCAGTCTTTCTCAACATATTACTTTCCAGATGGGTTAGACTATAGGGCTTGCTCACGTGAAACAATTAGCATTGTAATGCAGTTTATCTGGAAGGTGTCAAAATTAATCATAGTTACCTTTGATTAATAAATTAAATTTGGTGGTATTTTCTTTCCTCAGGCATGTGTGTGCATGTGTGTGTGTGTGCATGCTTGTTGCAAAACCTTTTTTTAATTAAAAGGTGGTTATGCACATACTGAGATTAAAAACAAGTGTATGGACATCATAGGTGCATTTTGAGTATCTGATCAGTGTGACAAAAGAACCAGACTGAGCAATAACAGTCTCACCATTGCAAGAACCATTAAGAAAGAAAGAAAAGATTTAGGCACTGGTATTGCAAAATTCTATTTATGCTGTTAGCAATTTTGAAAGGATATCTTTACCACCACCAGTTGCTCTGATGTAAAATTGAATAAACTTTCATGAATGGTATCTAATGATACCTTAAGTGCTACTCACAAGTGTTCCTTCACAAAAGCTGAAGAAGTTATTCTCTTTTTTTCTGGCAAATTGACAAAATATAATAGGAAGAATTTTGATGAGTAATGGGGAAATGCTATGAAGATTGTACTTCTTGCTAATAAAGCAATATGGTCCAAGTGATGTTTTTTTTTCATTTGGATATAACCAGCCATGGGTCATTGATATGCAGTGCTGATGGTGGTTCCAAATCACAATTGGAAGTATGCACTCCCAGAGCAGTTTTCTATGATGGGCAGGTCATAGACAAGAAGTTAGACAATGATTAAAGATTAACAGATTAACAGAGTTGGAAGGGACCTTGTAGGTCATCTAGTCCAACCCCCTGCCCAAGCAGGAGACCCTACACCATTTCTGACAAATTGCAGTCCAATCTCTTCTTGAAAGTCTCAAGTGATGAAGCTCCCACAACTTCCAAAGGCAAGCTGTTCCATTGGTTGATTGTTCTCACTGTCAGAAAATTTCTACTTACTTCCAAGTTAAATCTCTCCTTGTTCAGTTTCCATCCATTATTCCTTGTCTGGCCTACAGGTGCTTTAGAAAATAGCTTGACCCCTTTCTCCCTATGGTAACCCCTCAAATATTTGAACACTGCTATCATGATCATTAGAGAAGAAAAAATGCAACGTATTCCTATAATTTGACAAGAAAATCAAATGCATATTTACAATAATGTCAATACTGACATAATAAAAGATAGACCAAACAGATTGTATAACATCTAATATGCTATTAGGAAAGACCAGAGAGGAGGGACACTGGTATTCATGTTTTAGTCAAAAGCAGGCACCAATGATCACAGGCAAAAAAAAAAAGTTTGATGCTGCAAATACACAGAGAGAGAGAGAGAGAGAGAGAGAGAGAGAGAGAGAGAATCAGAACCTGATGTTCTCAGCATTGAAATAAATTGATAATTGACATTCAGATAATTAGTGGACTAAAATGGACTGGAATGGGTCACTTCATATCATTCTATTTCCTATTATAAGAAATATAAAGAAGACATCAGGATAGACATAATTATTAATGAAAAAGTTCCAGGCGTAGTGCTCAGTTACCTAACAAAAGTATTACCTGCATTTAACTTCAGAGAAGCAGCATCCACAGAGAGGCTTAAATCATCTATATTTAAACAACACTCTCTTTATGGCCTACAATCAGCTCATCAGAGATTAAAATCCAGGAAAAGTTTCCTTAGGTCAATGGAAGATTTTGAAGAATTTGAAAGCAGATTGGACCAATGGAAAGTTACAAAGAACCAACACTGGATGGAATCAACAGAGGAGCTGTCACCTGCACCTGGCAAAAGCTGGAAACTATGGAAATTGTTGAATAAACTGTGCACAGGTACAAGAAAATAAAGGAGACACTCTGAACAAATGGAGCTTCTGCCCTTTGCAATTGTGGTGACACTGTTGGAAGAATTATCCTTCTGGGTTCAGTTCCAAGTGGGGAAAAAGACACTGGAAACATGGAAGCTGTTTGGAAAGCTGGTTTAATGGTGGACACGACCACATGGCTTGGAGCTCCAAAATAAAAAGGATGATCAAATGCTTCAGGGTGAAAAGAGAAGGGAGGGCCAAGATGCTGAAACCCTTATATACCCTCTGTTGGACCCCACCTTAGTGTTTCCTGTTCCTGTGCAAGAAATGTATCTCATTGGCTGTCAGACTCCCAGGAGCGGGCGTCTTGACTAACTTTGTAGGCTTTGTCTGGAACACGTGGCTTCACCTGAGTATTGGCTGACACAATCTTCCCAGACCAGGTGGTGAGATGTGTAGAGGCCTTTATTATGTAGAATAATCTGGCCTAGGCCTTAATAGACCATTAGCAAAGGTGGGGGGGGGCTGAGTTTCTGCCTCTCTGAGCTGAGTTTCTGCTTCTGAGTTTCTACTCTTTTTAGAGAAAATATTCTGCCTTTTTAATATTTCCTAGGATTTTCATTTTTCTAGGAGGTGGTGGGTGCTAACCTCCTATAACACATAGGCAACAACACATTAATATCTGCCCTTTGCAGCCTGATTAGTGTACACTCGAGGACATCATGACAGTGCAACAGATTGCAATTAATGTTGCCAGTTTCTGGGCAAGATCTGTTTAACTTGTACATATTTAAATTGTGTTTTTTTATATTTTAAATTTTATGTCATACAGTATGCCTTATTTTAATTGTGATGCTTCTGGTACAAATAAACCAAACAAAAAAAATCAAAGCAAACAAATATATTTTATTGCATAAGTTCCTGTCACAGATGCAAAAGAAACTGAAGTTAACTTGCAACACCTAGTTCAGACCCCACCAAAAGAGATGTCATATTAATTATAAAAACAGGAATGTTAAAGTAAAATAGCATCTAAAATAACAGGAAAATTTGGCATCAGTGTATGAAACAATGCAGGAGATAAATGAATAAGTTCTGCCAGGAATCTCAATGTTTGTTTCTTCTTGCAAAAATAGACATTACCAGACGGACACTAAAATAAAATTTACTATATATTTTGTAAGCAAAGATGCAAAATCTCTATTCAGCAGGCAAAAATGAAATTGGTGCTAACAGTAACTCAGAATTTACATACAATATTCTTGAAATATTGTAACTTAAACTAAACTAATAAAAACATCAGACCAACAAGAGTTTAGTATTTTTCTATATCATTATACCATGAAGATAAAGAATAGATTTAATGGATTAAATTTGATACAGTTCATGAAGATTTCTAGCCGGAAATTCATGACATTGTTTAAGATGAAGCAGGCAAAAAAATATGTCTAAATGCAAGAAGCAACAAATATAAGGAAAAGGGAAAAACAAAACAACAGAAAGGAAAATTTGCCCAAGTCAACACTAAAACTGTAGGGAACAGCAAAAAGAAGCAAGGATTTACAAATTATACAAGAATAACTACACACACACGTGTGTGTGTATGAAAGGTAACAGCTGAATTTGGAGGACAATTTAATAAAATAGTAGAAAAAAAGAAAAAAAGTGAAAAAAGAAGAAACACAATAGCTGCACTGCCTGCATCTCTTTTCCACCCCTGGACAGTGAGCTTCTGCTAAAGACCTCTGGTTTGATGCGCTCACCCACTCTGCCATCGCTCGCTCCCACCCTCCCTGAACGCAAGCATAGGAGGGGTGCCAACATCAAATATGCTGATGATACCATTTTGATAATTGGAAGTAACAATGATACAACAAAACTCTTGTTCAAAATAAAACAAGAAAATATAAAAGCCAATCTACTGTTTAAAGTCACAGAAATGTTCTGGTACATGGAAACATCAGTTGGGCTGGGGAAGCTAAACTGTATTGCAGGCTTAATTGATGCATTTGGTAGATCGTCATGTGTAAAAGAAGTCTGGATAGATGGGCCTAGATCTGATCTAGCAGGGCTAATTTCATCTGTAAATGTTCTGAAGTAGGTTGAAGCAGCAAGACTTTTTACTTCGTATGTTAAAAATTTCAAAGGGATTGTGACTGTAGCTTTAAAACTATGACTTTATTGCTATATGGGATATACCTTGCATCTAGGGACAAAGGCTGTAATGGATCTATAAAATATTTTATACTATTATATTATTAAAATGCAGAATTATTAAATATTTTTAAAATATTTATTCAAATGGAGTTGGGAAAGGAGATCTTGCTGTCAGGGCCATAGTCATTTTTTAATTGTAATGTAAGTCTACCATAAGTGGGACTTATCTCCAGGAGGATGAGTCTGCCTACCGAGATGAGGTGGACCAGTTGCTTTCATGGTGTGGAGACAATAACTTGGTCCTCAACACCAATAAGACCAGGGAGCTTATAGTGGATTATAGAAGGAACAGATCAGACATCCAGCCCTTGCTTATCAATGGAGACCAAGTGGAGCAAGTGGCCAGTTTTAAGTTTCTGGGTGTTACCCTAAAAGAGGACCTGACCTGGGGTGCCCACATTGCAGCCCTGGTCAAAAGGGCCCAGCAGAGATTATACTACCTGAGACTTCTCAGAAAACAACAATGAAAAAACTGCTGGTGACCTTCTACCGCTGCACCATAGAGAGCATTTTAACATACTGCACCTCTGAATGGTTTGCCAATTGCACAGTGGCAGATAGGAAAGCACTCCAGAGGGTTAATGTCATTGCCCAGAAGATCATTGGTTGCCCTCTCCCCTCTTTGGAAGAGCTTTATAGCTCCCGCTGCCTTAAGAAAGTTCAAAACATTCTCAAAGATCCATCTCATCCTGGGAACGCTTTTTTTGAACTATTACCATCTGGCAGACGGTACAGAATAATAAAAACAAGGATAAACAGGCTGAAAAACAGCTTCTATCCCAGGGCAGTAGCTTTTTTGAATTCTGCTGTATAGTGCAGTGTTGGTGTGGTGTCGGGGGTTTCCGGTTCAATGTGTGAAGGGTGAAGGATGTGTGTTTGAGTTTATTTTCATGGTCATGGTCATGATGTGCACTGAAGATGATGTTTGATTCTGTTGTACAAGGTGCAATGACAATAAAGTAAAACTAAACTAAACTGGACCATTAAAAGACAGAAAAAAATAATGCTTCTAACCTTTGAAAATACAGGTATCCTTCATTAATGGCCATTCGAAACTGGAGCAACAGATTAACATTATGTTTTATGTTTTACAGATGCATAACAATAAATTTTCCTATTTCCAAAATAATCTTGCCCAAGATTGTGCAGTATGTTTGATTACATAATTCCTGCCAGTTTGGAATGTTTCCTGCTGCTATATGGAAAGAGTACATTTTCTTCCAATATTCATAGGATAGATTGCATATACTCTGGTAACACATCTTCTGACAAGGGTCACAAAGGTGGTTTATGTAATGCTGGAACCTGACTTAATCATGTAGAACAGAAGAAAAATATATTACTAGTAGCAGGAAGGAACAACCCCAGGGAAATACAACCACATTTGGTAATATAGGCCAACGTTATGTAATTTAAGGTTGGAAGTTTGGGAGTTGCAGTTCTTAATGGGCAACTGCAAAATTGTTTCTATTAACATAAATAGATAAACTCATGCTGCTGCTAAAATAGTAGCTGATAGAGAATTGATGAGCAGAAAGAAACGTATTAGGATCTTCAGGTTACAAACCACCATGCTAACTTTACACCAGAACACTTTTAAAAATAGGTAATGAAGGTCTTTTAGTTAAAACAATGTTATGCATATAATGAATTTTATGTACAATTTGTCAACAGACAATATTAGAAGTAGATAATGCAATGGACAATCATTGGTGTGCTCTAAAACACTGGTGCCTACCAAATTTCCTGTCTCATGACTTTTAAAAAAATATTATTTTAATGACTTCTCCCCCCAAAAATCCTAACATGGGATACTGTAAAGCAAAGCATCAACCTCTCTCATATTATTTACTAGGAGAAAAGTTTTTTTAATCCTACTAGCTATTTTAAAAAAGATATTTCTAGCTCAGAGTTGAAATGAGGGGTCCTTGGGGCTCTCTGAGCTTGGTTGTTTCCTTGCAGACATTTCATTACCCAAACTAGGTAACATCATCAGTGTTAATCAGTGCTAGAATCTCACTAGAGTGCATTTTGGGAGAATAGTTTACATTCTGATCAATAGCCTTTTATAATTGCCCATGAAGCAATTTTATGAATCAAGAAATCATCTGTAGTTATCATTCCATCAACTGCCATTTCCTTTCCAAATTTCAAATGTAGCCTAAGTTCAAAAGTTATCTATCTTTCAGGTATAATGTTTCTGGTGATATGTCACAGAATTTTTGAAGTGTCTGAATTCTGTAATGAAAGATATAATCCTACTATCCCTGTGAAAATTACCCAGGCTATTAATATAAGAACAAAGCAAATGTTCATATTTTCAATCTCCTCTTATTTAGATTTTACTTATTAAGTTGTCCTCTTGGAGTTTTGCATAAGAGGTGAATGTGTCAAGGTAACAACTAGTAATATCCAAGCTGTAGAAAGCCATTATAGAAATTTAATTCAGCTGCTTTCCAATACCATCAAAAGAATGAATAGCCAACTGTTCACTTGGAAGACTAGCAAGAAGCTGCTAGAGTTAAAACACTGAGATATAGGTCACAATAAAGCCCCTGCATTGTGCAGGGCAAATTCTCTGTTCTACACAAATCATCATTTATAGTTTTGTCATATATGAGTTTTTCTGCCCAATTAAGATAATTGCTTAATAAGGTGTTAAGTTTTTGACAAGTTCAGATTTATTGCTGTGTGCTGGTATGACTTTAGACCTGATGGACTTCTCACTGTCAGATATTTCAGAAAGTTGACACATGTCAACTTTTAATGCCTTGTAGGCAAGATGGAAATACTTAATTTAAAAGCATCCTGTAAGCCACAAAACATGATTGAAATTAGATATAATATAGGATTTCTCTGCCTCTGGTTATTGTATCCTGATGTTAAATTTAACAAGAACATATTGAGGAGATATACATTCAGGAATGGGTTTTAGAATTTTTTTAAATTACATTTATATGCCGCCCTTCTCTGAAGACTCAGGGTGGCTTACAATTTTTTGGGATACAACCCAGTGTGCTCAGCAATAGCCTTCATTCCATTGTATATGCCTGCTTATTACTATGCGGCATTTTTACAAAGTCAGCTTATTGCCCCCAACAATTAAAGTTGCTGGTTCTGTAAGCTCACCAGTTAATCACCACAGCAAATAGCAAAATGGCAAATGTATTTATATTTATATTTATATTTATTTGAACTTGTATGCCACCCCATCTCCAAAGACTCGGGGCGGCTCACAACTAAAAACACAGAACAATAAATATTTAAAAAACCATTAAACCAAAGACAAGCCCAAATATAAAAACATAACGATAATAAACATTAAAACCGTCCCTCCCCCAGGGAGGGGTCACAGCCCAGGTTGGTCGAATAACCAGGTCTTTAATTCATGGCGGAAGGTGCGGAGATCAGGGGCCAGATGGAGCTCCAGAGGCAGTTGATTCCAGAGGTCAGGGGCTGTGACAGAAAAGGCTCATTGTCGGGGAGTCACCAGCCGGCATTGACCTGCTGACAGGACCCCGAGGAGTCCTTGCCTATGAGCTCCCACAGGGTGGCCGGCACTAGCTATCGGAAGAAGACTCTCCCTCAAATATTGAGGACCCATGTCATGTAGGACTTTGAATGTCAAAACTAAAACCTTGAATCTCATCCGGAGCGCAACCGGTAGCCAATGCAGACCGTGCAGGAGGGGGGTAGCATGGGAGAACCAGGTAACTCCCATCACCACCCACGCGGCCGCATTCTGCACCAGCTGCAATCTCCGGATGGTATGCAAGGGCAGTCCTAAATAGAGAGTGTTGCAGTAGTCGAGTCTCGAGGTGACAAGGGCATGAGTAACTGTGTGCAGGGCATCCCGGTCCAGAAAAGGGCAAAGTTGTAGAACAAGATGGATCTGGGCAAAGGCCCCCCTGGCCACGGCCCCCACCTGCTCCTCCAATTTGAGCCGTGAGTCCAGGAGGACCCCCAGGTTCCATGCCCTGTCCACGGGGGGCAACATCTCCTCCCCCATGACCAAAGATGGAACATCCAAACTGGACCGTGATGTCGGTATGCACAGCCACTCTGTCTTGGCTGGATTGAGTCGAAGCATGTTCCTGTCCATCCAGATCCGCACCGCCTCCAGACAACAGGACATCACGGAGAGAGCATCACTGATGTGGCCTGGGGTGGAGATGTATAACTGCCTATCATCAGCATACTGATGATAACTCACCCCAAAGCCATGGATGATCTCACCCAGCAGCTTCATATAAATGTTGAACAGAAGGGGCGAGAGGACTGAACCTTGGGGCACCCCACAAGTGAGATACCTTGGAGTCGACATCCGCCCCCCTGCCAACACTGTTTGCGAACGTCCCGAGAGGTAGGAGGAGAACCACCGTAAAACAGTGCCTCCCACTCCCAACCCCCCGAGACGCTGCAACAGGATAC
Source organism: Naja naja (assembly GCA_009733165.1). Classification (NCBI taxonomy): domain Eukaryota; kingdom Metazoa; phylum Chordata; class Lepidosauria; order Squamata; family Elapidae; genus Naja; species Naja naja. The sequence goes on along the minus strand of CM019149.1, from coordinate 116,367,567 downwards.
CATGGTCGATGGTATCAAAAGCCACTGAGAGATCTAACAGGACTAGGACAGAGGAAAAACCCCTGTCCCGAGCCCTAGAGAGATCATCCATCAGTGCGACCAATGCTGTCTCCGTGCTGTACCCGGGCCGGAAGCCCAATTGGTACAGATCCAGGTAGTCCACTTCCTCCAGGAAAAGTGGCAATTGCTGGGCCACCACACTCTCAACAACCTTCGCTAAGAAGCGAAGGTTGGAGACTGGACGAAAGTTGTTCAATGCGGCTGGGTCAAGGGCAGGCTTCTTCAGAAGGGGCCTCACCACTGCTCTTTCAAAGTGGCAGGGAACAACCCCTCCCTTAACAAAGCATTGATCACTGCCCGGAGCCAGCTGCACGTGACCTCCCTGGAGGCATAAACCAATCAGGAAGGGCACAGGTCCAATAAACATGTGGTGGAACTCAGGCGCCACATAATCCTGTCCACTTCATCCTCAGAAACAGGATCGAACTCAGTCCAGATAACATTAGCCAAACCACTTGCATCCCCATCCTCAGGCCACTGCAAGTCCGAGCGCAACCCTTCCCGGATCTGAGCGATTTTATCCTGCAGATACTGGCCAAATTCCTCAGCTCTGCCCGCATCCGCCACCCCCAACTGGAGGAGGGAGTGAGTGACCCCAAACAGGGTGGCCGGGTGGTTATCTGCGGATGCTATGAGGGTGGAGAAATAAGATCTTCTCGCCGCCCTCACCGCCACCAGGTAAGTCCTAATATGGGCTCTTAGCTGGGCTCGGTCAGATCCAGAACGGGTCACCCTCCACCTGCTCTCTAGTCCCCTCCTGCAACGCTTCATCTCCCGGAGCCCCTCGGTGTACAGGGAGCTGACCGGGATCTGCGCTGAGTAAGGGGACGCATGGGGACAACCCTGTCAAGGGCCCCCGCAGCGGACTGTTGCCAGGTAGCCGCAAGGACCTCAGCAGGGCTGTGGGTAAGGGATGCAGGAAAAAAACCCAGCTCTGCCTGGAACCTCTCAGGGTCCATCAGGCGCCTGGGGCAGAACCATCTAAGTGGCTCCTCATCCCAGCGGTGTGGGGCAGCTTGATGGAAGACCAGCTGCAGGAGATAGTGGTCTGACCATGAAACGGGGTGGGTAACTATGTCACCATCTCCCAGACCACTCTGCCACTGCTCCGAGACAAAAACCAGGTCAAGCATGTTGCCCCCCTCATGAGTCGGGCCATCTATTATCTGGGTCAGGCCCATGGCCTCCATGGAGGCCATGAACTCCTGGGCCAAACCCGACGCCAGTCCCAAGGAAGGCAAGTTGAAGTCACCCAGAACTATAAGCTCTGGAAACTCCACCACCACCCCCAAGACGGCATCAAGAAGCCCAGGCAGGGCAGCTGAGACATAGCTGGGGGAGAGGTATGTAAGCAGCACGCCCATCTGACCTGCGGCCCACACCTCAGGAGGAGGGATTCACACCCGCCTATCTCCGGGGCAGGGACCTCCCTTGGAAACAGGGTCTCCCGAATAACAATAGCCACCCCACCCCCTCTTCCCTGGGGTCGTGACCGGTGCAGCACCTGAAAACCAGGGGGGCAGATGTCAACCAGAGGGACTCCACCCTCCGGCCCCAACCAGGTTTTGGTGATACAAGCCAGGTCCGCGGCCTCCTCCTCAATCGCATCACGGAGGAGTGGTGCCTTATTAACCATGGACCTGGCATTAAAATACACCAGTCTGAGCCCAGGGGTCCTGGATCCCAAAACCCCCAGGAGATGAGAAGAGGCTAAGGGGTCAGAGCGCGCCACCACTTGGACATAGCGGGGGCGCGCTCCCCTAACATGATATGGCACCCGCCTCGTCGGCTCCTACCCATTCCAACCACCCTGGGGATCATGGCCCCCACTATTCCGCCCGGAGTCCCACGGGCCCCCTCATGCACCCCCCAACCACGGCCCTGTTTCAGGCTGCACTGAACTCCTGCAATAAGACCCCCACCCCTCCCACCCTTCCCTAACCCCCTAAGAGACCGAATTAAAAATTTTAACAAAGAAGCCCTGGGTCGTTTTCCCTTCTCCCTCCCCGAACCCCAGCCCCTGCCCCTGTATTTTTCATACCAGATGATTTTTTGTTTAGTTTTTATTCTAGATGTCTAACATACTGTTGAGATATAATAAGAAATAGATGAAAAGCAACAATTGAGTACAAAAGTTTGAACACTGATTTCTTCTTTTACATTTTATATCCACAAGTTAAATACTAAAGAAAAACACATATCCAAAAAGACATCTCTGTTTAGGGGCAAAGTAAATCTTAGCATCTTACTGTTATTTCAGGAAAAAATAGGAAGCTAGTTAGAATATTCAAATAAAGTTTGTATAAGTGACGTCTTTTTGCCCTTTGGCCATCTCTGACACCTCAATTCACTAAAATGACCTTGATATTGTAAGGTATTCATATAGAAATCACTTTGCAACTTGGAGTTTAAAACAACTTGCCTCAAAGCCATTAGGCTGGCATTTTCATTTTGCACAAGCAGCATTTGTTAATGCCATAAATGTCATAGTTGATCAAGATTCTATCCAGGTTTCTGTTTTCTATTTCTGATTTGCATGTTATCACATTTAATTTTTGTATCTCAGAGAGTGGCACTAGGGTAAGCAAATTTGGTGCACACTGATTAGGATTTCCCACAAGAAAGAAATATATTAATTTGCATTCTATAAACTTTGTGGGGGCCCACAGAGTCAGAAACTGAGGGTAGAAAAGTTCCTTAAATCCTAAAGCAGATAGGGAGTATACAGGTTTCTGGAAAGAGATAAGGATCTTTGGCAAATTGTATGGAGTCCATAATAAAATTTGGATGAAGGGAGAGACAGGGGGAAGGGAAAAATAAAACTTAGAATTTGGGGAGTACAAAAGCTATGCAGATGTACAAAGTATCTCTGTGATGATCTGGGGCATGGTACAAAGGCAACATAGTCAGATAATCAGTAGGAGTCCCTTTATTAGCTCTAACTTTGCCCCCGATGTCCTGGTTACCTTCTGGCTGGAGAAAAACTCTTCCAGGAACAGCCTTTGGCTGCAGAGAATCAAATCCAAAGCATGGTCATCAAAAACTGTAAATATAAGTCTAATCAAGGCAAAATGAGATAATTAGTCCAGCATGGCAAGAGCAAGAATTCCAGATATAAAGGCACAACAATAACTCAACATGGTTGGGAGGATGCCTGGAACACAGGTAACTAAAGTCAACGCAAGATAAACTCACATTTGCTCCCAGCAGCTGCCACAGTTAGCGTGCATCTCTGTTAAATTCTCTTCCCAGCTGTGGCTAATAAAGGGCACCAGGGCCATTTCGTCCCCCGTAAGTCACACAACCCATGTTGCTCTCTTCTCCGTTCCTCCCTGCATGCCCTAGGATGAAGAGGGGATGGGCCTGGGTCTTTCTCTGAACTCCCTCTCCCTTGTTCTACCTCTTTCCTGCTCTGCCCAGTTTCCTCCACAGCCAACAAAGCCACACTCCTACTCCTCAGCTCCTCAGCTGTTCATCTTCCTTCTTGGATTCAGACTCCGACAGGGACATGACAATCTCTGTTATGTATGTAGGTTTGAATGTTATTGGTTTATTTGAACTGTTCTTGTAAAATGTCAAATGGTATTGGTTTAAATAGTGCGGGAAAAAACCCTGCACTCCCATTGGCTGGCAACTATGGCTGCTGGCTATAAGAAGCAGCCGTAGCCCAGCCAAATCGGGTCCATTCGAGCTGTAGTCACTTAATAAACTCTTCACTGAATCTCTTCACTTAACACTGGCGACGAGGATGGGATTGCCCTGAAGAAGAGACAATGTGGACGGTGAGCAGAAGAGCGAGATTTCTGCGCTGAACACCCCCCCAGCCCTGTTCGATCTGGCGGAAGACTGGGAATCGTATGCGGATCGCTTCCAGATGTACTTGGAAGGAAACGACCTCGCTGATATTCCCGAGAAGCGGAAGAGGGTGGTATTTCTCATGCACTGCGGTCCGTCAGTCTTCAAGATGGCGAAGCGTTGGCGGGAGCTGCAGAATTGAAGGTAATGGAATGGCCTGATTTGGAAAAGCTTTTAAGAGCCCATTACGCCCCACAAGTATCATGCCTCATTAAGAGACACGAATTTTATCATCGGGATCAAGGGGAAAGCGAAAATGACTTCGTGGCAAGTTTAAGGGACATTGCGGGTGCTTGTGACTTTACCAACTTAGAAGAGGCCATGCGTGATCGGTTTGTCCTAGGCCTCAAAGATAAGGTCTTACAAAGCAAACTGTTAATGAAACCTAAGATCACGTTTAAGGAGGCCATAGAAGAAGCTGTTTCAGCGGAAGCCACCAAGTCCTCAGCGGCCATGAAAAAGATTAACAAGGCCTCAAGCCAGGCCTCAAGCCATTCTGATGTGGAAAAATCCACAACAACCCATTGCAAGCAAATAGACTCTGATTCGGATTGCAGTGAGGTGGAGGAAGGAATTTTAGACTCAGAATGGAGAAGAAAAGGAAAGAACCTGGAAAAAAGAGGCAAGAATTTTATTGCAGAGGCTGTGGGGGCACCCCGCACTGAATGCAAGTTCTTAGACACCATCTGCCTACGTTGTGAGAAAAGGGGTCACCTAGCCAGAGTCTGCAAATCATCCAGAACTCCACCTAGTAGGAAGAAATTTCCTGAAAAGGATTTTAAGCCCAACAACTTCATTGAAAAGATGGGGCGCAATTCAGAAGCAAATGGGAAGAATGAAACTCATCAAACAATCACCATTGGTCATTCTTCACCCTTGAGAAGCAGAAAAGTACACGTGAAGGTGTTCATTGAAGGAAGGCCTTGCCAAATGGAAGTGGACTCAGGCTCTTATTTATCTATGGTGTCATGGACACTATTCACAGGCTACTTCCCAACATTCAGAAGAAACATTTCCAGAAGCAAGCACTGACTCTTAAAGACTACCAAGGGAACAAGATTCCAGTAGTTGGAGCAAGAGATTTCAACGTGCAGTTTAAAGGCCACACCAAACGTTTGCCACTGACCATCGTGGACAAGGATCGCCCAAGCTTGCTGGGACTTGAGTGGTTCAAGCCACTAGGCATCGAGGTGACTGGCATCAATCACGTGAGCAACTCTGAATGGGAGGAGGCCTTGAAGTCTGAGTTTCCAGAGGTCTTCAGCGAAGGACTGGGCAAGTATATGGGGACCCCTATCACTTTCAACCTAGATCCCAAGGTGCCCCAATTCGTTTAAAGCCCAGGAGGGTTCCATTTGCTTTAAAGGAAAAAATTGATGCACAATTAGACAAATTAATTGCTCAAGGGGTTTTAGAGCCCACTGATCACTCCAGATGGGAAACACCCATAGTCACACCAGTCAAGGCTGATGGGTCAGTAAGAATTTGTGGAGACTATAAGGGGACACTGAACCATGCGCTGCAGCAGAGCGCATACCCAGTACCAGTTGTGCATCATCTGTTACATTCACTTGGCAGGGGTACAGTCTTTGCCAAATTGGATTTGGCCCAGGCATATCAACAACTAACAGTTGATGATGCCACTGCAGAGGCCCAAACCATTGTGACTCATAGAGGTGCCTTCAAATGTAAAAGGTTACAATTTGGAGTCAGCGTGGCACCAGGCATTTTTCAAAGCCTTATGGAAAGAATGCTCCAAGGACTGCCAGGGGTAGTGCCTTACTTTGATGATGTGTTAATCTCTGCTGAAAATGACACTCAGCTTCAAGAAAGACTCAGAGAAGTCCTTACCAGATTCAGGAAAAGCGGGGTTAAAAGTCAAGGAAGACAAATGCACACTTAAGACAGACAGGGTTGAGTTCCTGGGCTACATGATTGACAAGCATGGCATCCACCCTACTGATGCCAAGGTTAAAGCAATCAAAGAAGCCCCTAAACCTAAATGCAAAACAGATTTGCAAGCTTTCCTTGGACTTATTAACTTTTATCACATGTTTCTACCTCAAAAGGCAACCATTGCTGAACCTTTGCACAGATTACTTGATAAGAAGTCTGTTTGGATCTGGGGAGGAAGGAACAATCAGCATTTAACAGTATTAAGAGACTAATCACATCTGATGCTGTACTGATACAGTTCTCTGAGAATTTGCCTGTTGTACTGACTTGTGATGCATCCCCTTTGGAGTGTGGGGGTTTGAGCCACAGGCTTCCCAGTGGGAGAGAAGCCCCTATTGCATTTTACTCTTGCACCTTGACCAAAGCAGAGAGGAATTATAGCCAACTGGACAAAGAGGCATTGGCAGTTGTTGCAGCTGTCAAGAAATTTCATGAATATCTGTATGGCAGGACATTTACCATTGTTACAGATCACAAACCTTTGTTAGGCATTGTGGCAGGAGACAAACCTACACCTACTATCCTGTCACCAAGAATGCTGAGATGGACTGAATTTCTTGCAGCCTATTCATACAAACTGATTCACAGGCCTGGCAAGGACATTGGACATGCTGATGCACTGAGTCGTTGCCCACTGCCTTGCCACAAGGAGGACTTTGAACCTGAAACACACACCTTTTCCTAGAAACTGTTGCCAAGCTTCCAGTTCATGCTGCTGAAATTGCCAGAGAGACTGCCAAAGACACTGTGTTGGCTCCTGTTATAGGCTGGATTAAGAAAGGTTGGCCACTTCAAGATCTACCTCACCTTGCCCAACCTTTTAAGTCCAGGCAAACTGAATTATCTGTATTAAGAGGATGTATTTTGTGGGGTAACAGGGTGGTTATTCCTGCAAAACTGCAAAGAGAGGTTTTGGAAATGTTACATGAGGGTCATCCTGGTATTGTAAGGATGAAGGGATTGGCCAGGAGTTATGTATGGTGGCCAGGTATTGACAAAATGGTTGAAAACTGGGTTGCATCTTGTCCCAATTGCCAGGTAGTCAGGCCTGCCCCACCTCACACCCCCACACAGGAATGGGAATGTCCTAGGGGCCCATGGTCTAGGATCCACATTGATTTTGCAGGTCCTACTAGAGGGCACACTTTTCTTATTATAGTAGATGCATATTCCAAATGGCTAGAGGTGTTTCCCGTGACATCCACCACAACTGATGCTGTCATCAAGCAGCTCAGAAAATTGTTTGTAACTCACGGGTTACCTGTTGTTCTTGTCTCTGACAATGGCCCTCAATTTACATCTAACATTTTTGAATCCTATCTGGCACAACTGGGTATCAGACATGCCCTTACTGCCCCTGGGCACCCTTCGGCTAATGGCCGGGCTGAACGCATGGTATGTTTTACCAAAGAGAAGCTCCAGCAACTGGGTCCTGGGGACATCACTGAGAAGGTTGAAAAACTTCTTAGTGTCCAGCACATCACTCCTAGCCCATCTAATAACTTATCCCCAGCAGAGTTGTTGATGGGTAGGAAACTTAGGTCTTCCCTTGACCGCCTTCATCCCACTTATGCACCCAACGCACCACTGGATTCCACTTCCAAAGTTCGTACATTCAGTGTGGGTGATTCTGTTTATGCTAAGAACCTTTGTGGATTCCTGCTGGGATAACTCAGATCACAGGCCCTCGTTATTACAGGGTACAAACAGAGGATGGACTCCTCTGGAGCAGGCACATTGATCAACTTAGATCCAGGTTCCCTCAGGAACATCGCCCTTGTCTCTCTCTAGTTCCCTCACCTGATGTCAATTCTAGGGGGGAAGGGGAGGAACAAAAGGAAAATCAGCAAGTAAGAATCAACCCCATGTGTAACGAGCCATTACGACAGGAACCATCCCAAAACCTGTCACAATGCCAAAATCCATCCTTAGAAGTAGAAGATTGCACATCACTACCTGACTTGGGTGCTGACATTGGAATGGAGATGGGTTGGGAGGAGAGACCAGATTCTAACAGTCTAACAGGTCTCCTTTCACAGGAAGTCCCAGCAGGGAAATGTCAGCAGACACATTTCCTCTCTCACTGGGTGAGAATGTTAAACCTTCTGAACCACGAAGGTCTCAACGTACACGTAAGAGCCCCACCTATTTAAAAGAATACATTAGATAGGTTGGGGTTTGGTATGGACTGAACCTAGTGGGGAGGGGTGTTATGTATGTAGGTTTGAATGTTATTGGTTTATTTGAACTGTTCTTGTAAAATGTCAAATGGGATTGGTTTAAATAGTGTGGGAAAAAACCCTGCACTCCCATTGGCTGGCAACTACGGCTGCTGGCTATAAGAAGCAGCCGTAGCCCAGCCAAGTCGGGTCCATTCGAGCTGTAGTCACTTAATAAACTCTTCACTGAAGCTCTTTGCGTCTGACTCTTCATGCAAACTTAACAATCTCCAAGGTACCTGGATTGTAGCAGATACACAGGAGACAAGGTAAAGAAATAGATATAACAGATATTACCTTAAACCAGGGGTGTCAAACTCATGTTGTCATGATGGTGTCACATGACGTATTGGGACTTTTTTCCCCTTTGCTAAACTGGGTGTAGGTGTGGCCAGCATATGACATATCTGACCCTTGGGCCAGGAGTTTGACAGCCCTGTCTTAGATGCAAGTGGTGGGAAAAGGAGAATGACAAAGAAATGGTTAGTATTTTTAAAAAGCAGGCAGAGCTTTCAAATTAAAAGAAACATAAAAATGACACATGGGCAAGAGGTATGAAAATATTGCACATGTAAAAAAAATATGCTTTTTTAAAATTTGTGGCTATTTGTTCTTAATGAAAGGAATAAAGCAAAGCTGTTCCTAACTTTTTATAATCATGAGCTTATATTTTTCTTACTGGATCCATAGAGGGAGAAGAAGTATTTAGAGATTCTGCAGATGCAAAGTTTAGCCACAGGCCTGGTTAAAGTAAATTCTAAAGGAGGTGAAAGGAAGTCAGCATTTCAGATAGTCCTAGCAATTGTGTTTTTTTTAAAGTGGGAGAAGAAACTATACAGAATCTATATTGTTTAACATTCAAAGAAGTCTCCTGGATTTGTATATAATCCCTTTCCCAATTATTTTCAATTATTTATCTACAATTTCCTGGAAACCTAATACTATAAGGATAAAACTGCAGTTCAAAAATCAAACTTACTATAGTTTATTGTTTTCTACAAACAGGACAATATATTAAGTACTGGAGCCCCAGGTTTATTTTAAATATATTTTTCCCCTTTTTTAATTTTCCCATTTGTTAAAAGCTGTGTAAAGGAATCAGAACATTGGATCTTGTCATGCTTAATACCACATCTCATTTCCACTATAAACTTTGTTTAAATTTTACTGAGACTTGGTGAAGGATTGACTGAAAGTGTCATATTTTCCCTAATAACTTCTCAATTTTCAGTTTACTGTACTAACCTAATAGAAGATTAGTGTAATTAATAATATAAGCCTAATAGATAAGAATTCAGTTTGATGCATCAACAAGAGATTAATTCATTTAAAAGACTTGCATTTGTTTATGGGCTGTTCAATTCCAACACAGCACAAAATATATATTTCTTCCTCCATTTTTTTTATTATACATTTAAATAAAATCATGGAGTTAGAAATAACACATTGTTACCCGATTATTGTCTGATATATACTTGGACATCAGCAGGAAGAATAAAGCGGGAGAGTGACATCATTTGTGTTATGATGTCATCACTCAAATGACAGACATTTTGTAATTTACAATCAGGATATGTTTATTAGTTATTGCTTTGTAAATTTTGCTGTAAGATCACCTTAGAAAAAAATTTAAAAAATATTTCAGAATTGCTTCTCCTATATATTAAGAAGGGTATTTCCACAAAACAAACATTTGCCCAAAATGTATCTTGAAAGTTATTATTTTTCTCAAGCACAGTTTGTTCAAATTATATTTCATTGCCATATATATTTTGATTGCAATCAGCTGAAACTTTGGCATTCCTAACATTGATAACACATATATAGAATATCACAGTGATCAAATGGATCACAATTATGATGATGCATCATCGAAGCCTTTGAATAATGTCATGTATATATAGCTTTTGCAAAAACCATCTGCTGCCAGCTGGTGACCTGGAGGAAGTATCTTCTTCATCACATGAGTTAAGTATGAATTACTTAACTCGAGGCTTGTCCAATCTGCTGCCATCCTTCTAGATGTCTTGCAGTAGATTTCCTAGAATTCCTAACCCATATAATTTCAAGGGATGTCAGTACTTCTAAGAACCTCCATATTGGAAAAGACTGACCTACCTTATAAGCCATCAGAGCCATAGAAGAAAAATAACAAACAATAAACACCATCTTTATGCTTTCTTTTTGTACAATTATATTGTACAAAATATATTGCTGGTACACTTATAAAAAGGATTAAAGTTGACAAATGATGATATGGAACTGAGACTCAAAGAACTGTTATCTTCTTCCTTCTTTGATGAAAAGCAATTATTTTCTTGTGAAAAAGATTGGAATCACATTAAAAAGTAGTAAAAGTAATATATGAAGCTTTTTTTTAAACTAGGGATCTTTGAAAACAGGGGATTTGAAGTGATATGCTAAAATTTGAATATATATATATTCATTCTCTCTCTCTCTCTCTCTCTCTTAATTCCAACATAAGAAAAGTGTTGCAATTTATGGCTGTTTCTTGTTATTTACTGCAGTGTCTTTTATTATGTTAACAGCTCTGTTATACTCTGTCATACACCCAGAGGTCCTCTAGTTTTTGGACCAACTGAAATAGAGTATATTATTATATTACTGTTTGCATATGTACACCTACACAAAACACACAAAGAAAGAAACAGAGAAAGAATAGAATGGATTAGAAGTATTATTCCCATTTTTTATTTTTATTTTATATTTAATTTCTGCTTAAATATGTTGATATCAAAGTATTCAGCTGATCAAATGACAGCTCATAGTATTTTTTTCATATTATCTTAAAAGTGCCTAAAGGAGGATAATTATCTATGGAAAATTTACAAATTGTGCTTTAAATAAGTATTTCACCATTTGTCAAGAAAGTCATTCATCTTAATATTTTAAGTGAGCAATTTAAACCCAGTGATTTATGAATATCACAGCATCTAACAAAGCATTTCATATTTCATATTTGTCTAAGTCACTGGATCATAGATTATTTTTTTACCCAGTATCAATTATAATATTACTTCCTTTGATTTACCCTGAAACATATGTTGGTTCTTTACATATTTCTCTGGACAATAAGTGATGCCTCTTTTTCACATTATTTCTACTTCTAGCCATCTTTTGAAAAATTAATTGAAACATAAATCTGAAAAAATGTAAGGCACTTTGAAAGTAAGAAAACATTGGGGAGTGCACTAACCTGAAGGAAGATAAGTCATTGAATTGTTGATATGTTATTATTTACTACACACCTGATATTTGTATTTCTTTTCCTAAAGTTATTGATACACAGAAATTTTATATATTTAGTTGGAATGTAAGCTGCATTTATTAGCAAAAAGAGCATACAGATCACTTATACAAGCATGAGGAGCCACAAGACCTAGGTGTCTTTGTGCATAATAGATATGTGGCATGAATTTGAAAATATTTGAATATATATGCATGAGAGAATAAGATAAATTCAAAAGTAAAAGTTAATCACAGCTACTATTCTAGTGACTAATTGCCAAAATAAAATGGCTTTTTAAAAAGATATTTAATATTTTTAATTCAACTTTGTCCCAATATTAGAAATCTAGGAAATAATATGTTGCTGAAGTTAAATGATAAAGAAATTCAAGTGTTATTCATCTATCAGCTTTGCATTTTTGCATAACCACATACTACACTAAAAAGATCATAAATACCAATAATTAAAATGACATAAACACTCATAATAACAGTGTTAAAATGTTCCCAAAGCTGCCTGTATAACTCTTCTAGGTATGAGAAGAGAGACAGGTATGTTGTCTGCATAACACAATGGTGTTTTTTTTATGTGTAGTGTTCAGCATTTATCTCTGACTCTGGCATCTTAAGAATTCTGTTAGTGTGGGGCAAAAGTTGATATTAATTACTTAACATTTATAGCATATTTACTGTGCCCATATGTAGAATGTGATGTGGTTTTTTTGCTTTTTGTATTGTCCTGTAGTAATTTTGTTTATGTGCTTTGCTATTTGGGAACAACAGATAATAGACAAAAATTAGGAAATTTAGGGATAGTAGCATTAGGAACACCAAATAACTAGATAAACAATACCAAGCCATTAGCAAAAAAAATGGTTTGATACTTGTTCAGATAGGTGATTGTGAATATGCACAGAAAAGGGATGTATTGCCATGTGTGGGTGTGCATGTATGTGCATATGAGTGTTCTATCCAAATAAATTAAACTCAGCACCATTCTATTCAAGTATTTATTATTAATAATTGCACACTTCCAAAACAAAATTATATTAATATATATGGTACCTAACATCTGCAGATCTTTATATCATACTACTAGTAAGAACACTCAAGTATAACCAGGAAAATAAACAACTCAGTGAAGATAGTTGTCCATGTGTGATTCTATAATAAGGTGAATAGATAAAGATTGTTATGAATAATTAGCACAAATGATGAAACTGGAAATGAAAATCTTCTTTTTGTCTTTTGTTTGTGAATGGATTGCCTATTAGATTTAGATTAGATCAGAACAAGTTTCAATTCTAAATTTATACAAAATCATGTATAGAAAATAGAATATCATATTGTGGGAAGCCACCCCCCGAAGAATGAAATATTTTGGGAAATATTAAAAGGTAATATTAAATATGAAGAGATAGGAGAAAAGAGATCTCCAAACCCCAAGCCCTCATTGTGACTAAGGAATGATGCTGCCCAGTTGCCTGGTAAGGCAGAATATGTCGCACTGGTAGTCTCATTAGTAGGAGTCATTGTGCGCAATTTTTAAAATATTAATAGCCCGGATTGCAACTGGCTAACCTAAATTTGGTTTCACAAAGCCTGGATGCACTAAACTAAGAGTTAAGGCAGGAAGCAACCTTTGGAAATGGGAAGCCAGCAGTTATTTACTAAAGCAAAACCATGGCTGTGAAGAATTTTGGGGCATGTGCTTTCCTCAAATCTAAGTGGAAGCTCACAGAAAGTTGACATAAACATCTGAAAATAATTGGCCTAGAAAATTGGATACTGTAAATTTCTTTCCAGAACTTTTGCCCTGGTTGCTAGACCTTCATGAGTTGAAAATTCTCCTCTTGGGAGCCACTGAAGGGATACTTTTCCCTTTCCCTTCTACATCTACAGTTTGATCAATTTTTAATCTTTTGCCAGTAAAAGTGTGTGTGTCACCCACACTTATTATGGCAAAAAGGGGGAGATTGTGGGAAGCCCCCCCTCAGAAGAATGAAATATTTTGGGAAATATTAGAAAAGGCAGAATAAAATATTTCCCCTAAAGGAGGAATGAAAAGAATCTTAAGGGAAGCAGAAACCAGTCATAGTTTGCCTGCCCCAGCAGAAACTGAGGAGGCCAGCTTTTAGAAATGCAGATTTGGTTAATTCATTCAGAAAGGCTGGGTAAAGACAGAAACTCAGATAAGCAACAAACAAAAGGTTGACAAAATTAGCAACATATGACCCCTACATAATCCCTACATGGCATCCAAGGAATCCAGAAGGTAAAAAAGCATCCACTCTAAACTTCATTTTGTCAGCTGCCCAGAATCACATGTGGTTGGTGGTTCTGCTTCATCAATAAAGGAAACCTTTCTTTCCAATTGGCCTCTAGCCTCCATTTTATCTCCAATGCCTTTCTCCTGGATTGGAACCGAACCAGATGGATTTTTCTTCTAACAGTTTAAAAGTGTAATTGTCTGTAATTACAGTCTTATTATTGACCTTATAAAATCTTTATTTTCTTCATGTTGTTTTATACATGCAACTGGCTAGATTCACCATTGTTTTCCTTCCATTTACTTTGCTCTCCATGCTCTCCAAATGTTCTCTGAAATCTTTTAAAATTCAAAACAAATATGAGTAGCACAAAGAAAGGGAATTTGCAGAAGACAGGGTTATTCCTTCCATACCCTTCTTTTAGAGAGTAAAGACAATTACCTGATAGAGGAGAGATCCATTAACAAGGCAATAAGGAACAAAATATGGTTTAGATGTGAAACAAGAAGGTATGTTTCTTAGTCTAATCTATATTATTGGGCTGACATTAATATAGAGAAAATCAAAATGAAACTGCTTCTAGAATAGGTAACTATTCCACTTTGCTCTGTTAACTGTCAGTTATTTTCTACATAATACAAATAAAATATATTTAAACATTTCTTCATTCATTATTCGAGACACCCCATTTCATTAAAATTGCCTTGAATCATAAATAAATTATAATATTTTATTTTTGTGTTTGATACAATATTGATTTTTGAGACAAGCTTTTTAAAAATGTTTTTGTTTGTTTGCTTTTGTTTTGATGCCAAATAAGCTGCATTCAATATGTACATGTACATACATGTGCACATACACACACACACACACACACTATTTTCAGAATGTATTTGTTTGTTTTCTTTCTTTAACTTACACATTGAAATAAATGAAGTTATCTAAAATTGATCTTAGCATTTTTAGAATTCCAATTAACCATATGTTACTTCTTTGGAACAGTACACATTTTTTGTTAAAATTGTGCTTGTGTATTCTTGGTCTATTGAACATGTGTGAGTGACATATTTATCCTTATCTACAAATGGATTTCTATTTTGGTTATATTACCATGTTTCCTCAACATGAGCAAAATCCTCAATCTGAGCAAAAGTCCACATGCTGAGAATCTGGGGAAAGTTTTATATTGCACACTATTTCTGTGCAACTCCATCTAGGTGAGAAATCCCTGATACTGGAAGAATTAATATTTTGTCAGGTTGGAGTAAATCTGTTGTGGTAATGGTAGTTTCACTAGAAGATTGACAGGGAGGAATTGTACAGGGGGTCCTTACTTAATCACCACTCATTCATCAAATATTCTAATTTACAATGGCACTGAATGAGTGGTACTTAGACAGGCCCTCATACTTATGTGATCATGTGATCACCATCCCTGTGATCATGTGATCACCATTAGTGACCTTTTTTGACAGCTTCCTATAAGCAAAGCCAACTGGAGATCACAAATGGCAGGTATATAATGTCAAATGTAGCATTCATTTAACAATAGCAATTGTAACTCCATGGCATTCATTTAACAATAGCAATTGTAATTATAAATTGCAGGATTATCCAAGGATTTAAGATGGCTAGAGTTGCCTTGGTGATATGGATAAATAAAATAAAGAATAAAGTTTTTTTAAGTTACTAAAAGATTGAATATAGAGATAGATATAGATAGTTAGGATTTTGTCCTGTCCTGGATATCGGATCTCTGTGTAGGTTGGGATGATCTTTCTCATTTTAAATAATCCTTAATTTAAGATTAAGGCAAAGCATTTAAAAGACAGGAAAGATAAAACCATACTTTTTGACTTTGACAAAATGAAATGAGTGATGTCATGGAAAACAGATGTGATTAATTATGTTGTGGTTCTTATATAAGCTGTTTGGAAATCCCCATGAAATGGAATTTGGATTCCATCCTAACCAAGAGACTACTACATGCCTACTATGATTGTTTTGGGGATTGATAGAACACAATCTCTCTCTTCGTCTTCTGGTCTTATATTGTTAAATATTCTTTGATTGTTTTTACAGTACAAACTGGAAACAACACAAAAGATAGAAAGCGATCCACTACAACAACATGTCTCCCATTCATACTCCCAAGAGCTATCCCAGAGGGATGCCATAAATCAATAATACTGAAAATCACTGAGAAATCAAGAACCCAATGGTTGCCAACACACATCCCAGCTGTGCCAGAAGTCATCCACAAGCATGATCAGTGTTGTCTTTTACTAGAGTAAAAAAGGGGATATTGGAGATTAGATGAAAGTTATCCAAAATTGTCAGGTCCAGCAACAGCTAAGTTAAAAGGGGTAGGCCACTACTTCTTTCTGGGAAGATAGCCAACCTCCTCATACAGAGAAACATTGACAATCACATGGACCTGACCAGAGGTGGTATTCAGCAGTGTCAGAAAGTAGAACTTTCTGGAGTTACTATGCAGTTTACAAATTAGTAGAGTTTGATGGGGTGATCAAACCTACCAATGACAGGGTGGCACTGAGCACCTCACTGTGATACTGTAGGACACGCCCCTAAGTATAAAAGGGCTGTCAACTGTCATTTTTCTAGGAGACAGAGAAATAAGTGAAAGAGAGAAAGACAATGAGGAGATTGGAGATATGAGAAGATCCAAGACTCTGAGGAGATATTAGGATCTGACAGACTGAGGTCTGTGTATGAGAAGATATAGCCAAGAGATCTGAGAGAAGATCTATAACCTAAAGAGAAAGGGACTTTCTAAAGAGGTTAGCTATATCTAAGAAGAGGTTATGAGAGGAAGAACTGTGAATCCCTCATAGTGACTTCTAGTTCCTTGAAGGACTGTTTATAAGGAATGAAAGAAGAAAAGACTCTATATATATTTATTGATTATTCTGTTATAAATAAATCTGTTTTGATCTGACACAACTTGGCATTGCAATTTATTGAATGACTCTGTGATATAGATATAGGTTTAAAGATCCAGGCCAAACTCAATTAATATTATTTAACAATTGGTAGCAGTGGGCGGTTAGTTAAACCTATCTATCTTCAAGTCATTCAAAAATGCCAACTCTAAAAACTACAAGAAAAAGTGCCAGGGTGATGGCCAGAGCCAAAGCAAGGGTCCTGGCATCACAAAACAGAACAGAAACAGAGTCTGAGACAGCAAGCAATGTGGAAAGGAACCTGAAAGCTGTCAAAACCTCTCACTCACTCATGGCTCCAGATCTCTGCAATCCAGCCCACCAGATTGCACCGGAGGAAGCAGTCAGGGCCAGGACTGAGGCCCATGAAGACAGCAGACTGGTAAGGGTCACCCAGTCCTGCCCTGAAACCCCATTAGCTGCTGGCATGACAAGTGCAGAAAGCCAAAAGCAGTCTCTTTCGGCTTTCCCACCCAACAAAATGGCCGCCCAAAGGCAGGAGATTCAAAAATCTCACTTTAAAATGGTGCCTGCCACCTTCCTAGCTGAGGAACAGACCCTGCCTAGCCAGCATGGCTCCAGCTTAAGAGCTACTCTCCTGGCAGCGCCTACCACTGCAGCAGCCCACAATAGCCAGCCAGCCCAAAGGCTAACCCCACCAGCAATGACAGCCCAGCAACAAGCAGAAAACAGCTCACCTATTGAGGAAGAAATCCAAAAGGCCTTAAAAACTCTAAACTCGGCCTTTGGAACAAATTTCTTACACCCAGAGAGGCCCTGGCCTACTTGCAGCCGAGATGGGACCCGTTCTACCTGCGGTCATTTAGACGAGCCCCAGGCTACCACGACCTGCAAGGAAGGCTCCCAGCACACCGCTCCTGTTGAGTGTTGAAGTTCTCACTCCGGGCCGCCCTTACAGCAGAAGCCGAAGTGAGCGCTGATTGGCTGAGCCGTTTGACAGCTCCCTATAAAAGGAGCTGTCAGACGGAGTCAGCTGGCTCTCTCTCAGCTGTTCCGCGGGCTGTCAGCCAGCCACGGCTTGTGTTTCTAAAGGAAATAAAGCATTCCAGTTTAAAGAGCTGCTCCGCCTCCGCCTCTTCCTTCTCAGCGCACCAATTATAAAACTGGCGACGAAGGTGGGATCCTGACAGCCGAAGCAGAGCTCCGCATCAAAGAAGAAGAGGACAGATCAGCCGAAAATCACCATTCAAAAGAGCTGACCGGACGAGCTGCGAGATGACAGCACCTCCGAACTTCCTGCCTTTCCGGCCATCGGCAGAGACATGGACTTCATACATCAACAGGTTCGAATGCGTCATGGACGCTGCGAACCTGTCAGACATTCCCTCTAACAGGAAAAAGGCTTATTTCCTGAGTTTCTGTGGAGCCACCGTTTTTGACACAGCTACTGCAATGCTAGCACCCCAGACTGTCAAGGCTGTATCCTGGGAAGAGCTACAAGAAGTCCTGGGCAACCATTATGCCCCAAAGCCATCGCGTATAAGCCGCCGCCAGGCTTTCCGATCAAAGAACCCAAGCGGAAAACGAATCTGTCAGTGAGTATGTGGCAGCTCTCCGTTCAGCTGCCCTTCACTGTGGTTTCCGTGATCAGCTGGATGACATGCTGCTTGACCAACTCGTCTGGGGTAAAGACCTCGTCTACAAAGGCTGACTACTGGCTAAAGCAGACCTCACCTTAAAACAAGGTATAGAAGCTCAAGCAGCTGAACTGTCAAAGCGTATCAGCAGCTGCCATACAGAAAGCAATCAACCTCCCAGGAAGTAAACCTAGCACTGCTATCAACTATGAAGACGCTGCCTATGAGGATGAATACTTGGAGGAGAGGAAGAAGTCAATTGCCTCAGAACCCTCGTCCATCCAGAAGAAAAGACCACTCTTCAGCAAATGATCTGTCTCGGTTGTGAAGGAAATCATTTAAGAACCACCTGTCGTTTCAGAAACACAGTTTGCCTCAATTGCCAAAGGAAGGGTCATCTGGCAAGAATCACCAATTGCCTAGGAGCACAAACCAGCCTAGGCAAACATTAAACCTAGCAAAAACCTTAAAACCAAGGAAGAATGCTATACTATTAGTGAGGCATTCCAAAGAGCTGAGTCCTACCCCACTCTTTTAATATTAACAAAATTAATGTTAATCTCCTCCTAGAAGGCAATCCCTGCCAGATGGAAGTGGACACGGATCATCCCTCTCACTCATCTGTGGAAGACCCGGAACAACTTGCTGCCTTCCTTCAAAAGAACAACTGCAACCCTGCAACCTGACCCTGAAGGACTACCAAGGACAACCTTCCTGTCCCGGAACAGGCAAGTTCCACATTAAATTTAACAATTTTCAGGGCCACCTTCCTCTATCATAGTGCAAGGCAGCCTGCCCAGTTTA
>CM019149.1:115914452-116347593 GCA_009733165.1 Naja naja | reverse complement strand
TCTGAAGTGTTTTCAAAAGCTGGGCTGAAACTCAACAGAGACAAATGCATTTTGTGCCCCTCACGTTGATTTTTGGGTTACCACATAGACTCCAAAGGAATCCACCCTATAGAGTCCAAAATCCGTGCAATTCAAGATGCCCCGGTGCCGCATAACAAAACTAAGTTACAAGCCTTTTTGGGACTTTTGAACTTTTATAGCTCTTTTCTCCCTCAAAAGCCACTATTCGAACCTTTGCACAGACTGTTGGACTCCAAAGTCACTTGAAGTGGGGCCTCACAGGCCTCTTTCAAGGCTGTCAAATCTTTGCTCACCTCCTCTAATGTCCTCATTGCAATTCAGTGAATCTCTCCCTCTTGTTTTGGTTTTTGATGCTCTCCTTATGGGATTGGGGCAGTACTGGGTCACAAGTTGCCAAATGGCCAAGAGGCTCCAATCGCTTATTTTTCCAGGACTCTTTCAAAAAGCGCACTACAGCCAGACTAAAGAGGATTGGATAAAGAGGTGGCCTCTGTTAAAAATTTCACGAGTATCTCTATGGGCACCATTTTGAACTAGTCACTGATCACCAACCCTTACTTGGTATCCTGGCAGGTGACAAGCCTAGCCCTCAAATACTTTCCCCCAGGATGACTCGCTGGTCTCTCTTTTTAGCTGCTTACTCCTACAAACTTTCTTACAGGCCGGGTAAAGATGTTGCCCACGCTGATGATTTAAGCAGATGCCCTTTGCCTATTTTTGTTTCTGACCCTTCTCTGTCTGTGTTCCTCCTTGAAGACCTGCAATTGCCTCTTACTGCCCATGACATTGCCTATGCTTCCTCTAAAGATACCCAGATTTCTCAAGTTATGGATTGGGTACAAAGAGGGTGGCCTGGGGTTGTTATCCCTTCTGAGTTTCGCCCCTACAAATCTCGCCAGTCTGAGTTAAGTGTGCTTAAGGGATGTTTATTGTGGGGTCCCCGTGTAGTTGTTCCTCGCCTATTATGTACCAGAATCATTGACCTTCTCCATGAAGGGCATCCTGGCATCAACAGGATGAAGGCCCTGGCCCGGAGTTACATCTGGTGGCCAGGACTGGACGAGGCTGTTACCAATAAGGTGCAACACTGCTCCACCTGTCAGCTCTCCAGACCCTCTCCTCCGACCTCCTGCCCGGGGGAGTGGGAGGACACCAATACCCCATGGTCCAGGCTGCATGTAGATCTGGCAGGCCCCTTTCAGGGAAAAAACTTCTTAGTGCTAGTTGATTCCTTCTCTAAATGGGTGGAACTGGTGCTCCTTAAGAACACCACTTCGGAGTCTGTCTGTTTGGCTCTAGACTCCATTTTTTCCTCCCACGGTTTCCCTGATACTTTGGTCTCTGACAGCAGGCCTCAGTTTACCTCTTCCCCTTTCGAACTCTTCCTAGCCCACAGGGGTATCAGGCATGCTTTAATCTCACCTTTTCACCCTTCTTCTAATGGCCTGGCTGAAAGGGCTGTGAGATCTGCCAAGGAAGCATTGGGTAGGTTAGGGGAAGGGGACTGGCCTACCAGGATAGCCAGGTATCTGTTGGCACAGCATACCACCCCAAGCACCACTACCAATCTTTCCCCAGCTGAACTCCTTATGGGGAGGAAGCTACACATAACTCTAGACCGCCTGCACCCCATGTATACCCCCAGGGCACCCCTAGACTCTTCCAGCAAAACAAGGGTTTTTTGTCCTGGAGATCCAGTCTATGCCCGAAATTATGCAGGGGCTCCCTTATGGCTCCCTGGGTGGGTAGAGCAGCAGACAGGCCCTAAATCTTACAGAATAAGGTTAGGGGATGGGAGACTATGGCGCAGGCATGTGGACCAGCTAAGAAGTCGTTGGAGTACTCCTACAGGTCCTGCCCAGTTGGAACCAGAAACAGCAGACAGGGGAAGACGAAATTACTGACTTACAAAAAGCAACTCCCGAACAGCGGTCTCTCGCAGAAGACTCACCTGGCTCAGCAACAACTGAAGCACCCTCTCCAGCCTCCAGCCAACTACCGCAGCCCACGAGAGAAAAGAAGTCAGCACCGTCCCAGGAAAAAGCCACCGAGCCGAGTGCTGCTCCTGTCTTGCCAAGATGATCGGCTCGGAATAAGCGACGACCTGCCTATCTCGATGACTACACCTGCGCAGTCTAGGGGGAAGGAGTGTTGAGTGTTGAAGTTCTCACTCCGGGCCGCCCTTACAGGGAGCCGAAGCGAGCGCTGATTGGCTGAGCCGTTTGACAGCTCCCTATAAAAGGAGCTGTCAGACGGAGTCAGCTGGCTCTCTCAGCTGTTCGCGGGCTGTCAGCCAGCCGCGGCTTGTGTTTCTAAAGGAAATAAAGCGTTCCAGTTTAAAGAGCTGCTCCGCCTCCGCCTCTTCCTTCTCAGCACGCCAATTATAAAAGCTCCCTATGCTGCCAACCCCCTGGCCTATCCAGGCACCACCCCTGCGGCTTGCTTACCTGACCCGAGGTTTTCTGGAGAAGCCACAGCAAAGAGCCCCTTCTCCAGCATCGTTCCTCTTCAAATGGCATCTGCACATGCCCAATTGGAACTTCCTAAGGCAGGCCAGAGGCCTACCTCAGAAGATCAACCTACGAGCTCCTTCCTCTGCGAAGGCCAAGCCAGAATGAGCTCTGCACATGTGTGAAAAGTTTTCACTCCCCCTCCCATCTGGGAGGAGCAATTGCTCATATCTAGGCCAATGGGGAACAGGCCTGCTGTTACCATACCCCTCCTTTATTGTGCTGACAGAGGGTACCAGCACAATGAATACAAAAGTAACTCCTTTACAGAGGGAAATGCTAACTTGTTGCCTTTAAGTTTTAATAAGCTGTCTGTTTCTGGGAAGAACTTGCATGAATGGGCCAGAGAAATCCAGGTGATACTAATGAGGGAAAATGGGCTTGATTTACTAATAAATCCTCCTCACAAGCCCTGGTCTATGGAAGTAGACATGCTTAACCATAAGATTTTTTGTCTGATTCTCCTTTCAATTGATCCAGCACTTTACTCTAGCATCCCCCATGGACTCACTGTATGTGAGCTCTGGGAAATTTTATTTAACATGTTTAATTCTAAGAATTGTAATGCCACAGCCAGAATTTCCCAAGAATTCCATTCATCCAAATTAAGGGCTGGAATGGATATCAATGAGCACCTCTGTAATTTAAAGAGGATGAGGGAGGAATTAAATTCAAGGGGGGAACCGTCTCTGAACGGAGTTTGATAAGTATCATTATTAATTCCTTGGATGCCAGTTGGGACAATTTTATTTCCCAATTGGATAACTCAACCATAATGGTATATCCCTGGAAGTTCTGACTGGCAAGCTCATTGCAGAATTTAATTTCAGGAAGGATAGGGCAGCCTTCCATAAAGAAAATGGGATGATTAGAGGGACAGGAAGTCCCAGTATAGTAAACACAATTGGTGAGTGCTATGGATGTGGATCAATGGGACATTTTAGGAGGATTGTCCTAAAGTTGTGGGCCCAAGGACAAATCAAAGGGATGCTCAAACAGTAGAAACAGAAAGAGGTCACCCACTCCTAAAAGGAACCCCAAACAAAACCTGTCAACCAGAGAAGGGTAAAGGGGCTATGTAAGCAACAAAAGAACCAGTACAAGCAAAATGACTTCACAAGTATATCTGAGATGAGTTACCCCAGGCTCACCAAGCAGAAACGTGAGCAATTATGGTTGCTGGACAGTGGTGCTAGCAAGCACATGGTTTGTAACAAGCTGTTGTTGAATGACCTGGTTGACCATGATAGCACTGTAACCGTGGCTAATGGCCTGAAACAAAGGCCACAGGTATAGGGAATGTAAGTATACATGGGCTTGGTAACATTGACAATGTGTTATATGTTCCAAAGCTGGAACATAACCTTCTCAGTATTTTAAAACTTACTGAAAAATGTAATGTAAAAGTAATCTTCTCAGAAGGAGAAGCCATGGTAACCAAGGATGGCAATATGGTGAGAGAGGTTATTAGAATCAATAACCTACCATATTACTCCCCATTACAAAGCTTGAGGAGTCTGGTACCAGCAACCAGGTCAATGCTGGTGATCCAGATGGTGACTCCCAAGTAGAGCCTGAGGTTGACCATGAGGGATATACACAAGAGAAGGGAAAACTAATTGTAATGCAAATAAAGCCAAACATGTAAGGTTTGTCACAGAGCACAGTGATGAACAGCCTAAGGGTGCCAAGACCTTGTCCATTGGCAAACCCCTGCACAATGAGTGTGCCCATCTCCTACACAGGAGGATAGGTCACCTCAGTTTCCCGATTGTGCAGAGGCTACCTGAGTGCTCTAGAGGGTTGAATGTAAAAAGTTGTAATGTATTCATGGGTTGCTCTGTTTGCAGGGGAGCCAAGTCCAGGGTGAAGCCAGCACCCAGAAAATCCCAGAGGCAATCCAAACACATTTTTGAGCTGGTGCATATGGACCTGGTGGGTCCATTGAAACCCTCCCTCGGGGGGGGGGTTCTCACCATAGTGAATGACCATAGTAGATATGGGTTTGTGTACCCCCTCAAATCCAAGGATCAGACCTTTTCAAAATTCAGGGAATTTTATAATTTGATCCTAAACCAGCACAAAATCAAGATTCAGAGAATCTTGACAGACAGAGGTACCGAGTTCAATTCTAACAACTTCTCTGTCTGGTTGAAGGAGCGGGGGATAGTCCACCTTAGGACAGCTCCTTATTCCGCCTTCAGAACGGGGTTTCAGAGAGAAATGGGTTCTCCAATCAATGATGAGATGCCCTTGAGGATGCTGGCCTAAATTTTGCATACTGGGCGGAGGCCATATTGTATGCCAACTACACTCTCAACAGAGTATGGTTGAGTGTTGTAGAGAAAACCCCCTATGAGATGGTCTATGGGTGTAAACCTAGTTTAAGACATCTCCATGTATTTGGGGTGATGGCCGATGTGCATGTCCCCAAGGAGTTAAGGAAGAAAGGGGACAGGAGGTCGATCAAATTAAGATTCATAGGGTATGAGCCTGGGTCCAAGGCTTACAAATTTTGTGGAAATGACAAAAGGATTGTCATCTCAAGATTGGCCACCTTCTATGAGAGCACAAACTGGAGCAGAATCCACGCCAATGAGATTCTGGCTCCCAAACAAGCCCATGATTCGGCCAGCAAAGATAAAAATGTGTTGCAAACCCCATCTAATGATGGTAACACATCTGGCTCAGGAGGTAGTGGAGAGAGGGCAATCTCCACACCCCTAAAGGGAATCCTCAAGAAGCAAGTGGGGAAGCCGGAAGAAGGGGCATCCCAAAATTAAAACTGGTAAAATTAATAGTGATGAAGCTGGTGACAATTTGGACAATTTGGATGATTCTAATTGTGAACAGGAGCCAGTTAGTAGACCAATCCGGACTACTAGAAATAAGAAACCTGAAAGGTTTAGTGACTTCATCACTAATGTAAATTTGGCATCGACCACTCCTCAAAGATATGAGGAAGTTTTAAAGCTATCTCCAAAAGAGCAGGGAAATTGGCATGCTGCTATGGATTTGGAGATGAACAGCCTCAGGAAGCTGGAGGTGTTCACCCCTGCTAAATTGCCAAAAGATAAGAAAGCAATTGGCACAAGGTGGGTTTATAAGAAGAAGCCACTGGATGATGGGAACTTCTTATACAAGGCGAGATTGGTGGCACAGGGATTCTCGTAGAGATATCCTGAGGATTTTGATGACACCTTCTCACCCACAGTACGCCCTGAGAGCGTAAAGACAGCTCTCACCATAGCGGCCATATTTGGGGAGAGTGTTCTGCAGTTTGACGTACAAACGGCCTATTTGCACACAAAATTGGACAAGGAAATCTATGTAAGGGAACCTCTGGGCGTAGATCATAGAGAAGATGAAATCTGGCTTCTTAACAAAAGTCTCTATGGTCTGAAGCAGTCTGGGAGAAGGTGGTATGAATGCCTTACCGAGTATCTAAGGCAAATAGGTTTCACCGCCTCACCAGCTGATGAATGTGTTTTCATCAGGCAACAAGATGGTGTCAAGGAAACTGTCCTTGTATACGTTGATGACATTTTGTACATCAGCAAATCAGAGGAGAGGAATAAATCCTTCTCTGATCAGGTAAGTAGAAAGTTTGCACTGAAGCCTCTAGGCCAGATTGACAAATTTCTGGGGGTTCAGTTCACAAAAACTGAGAAAGGATTTGAGCTTTCTCAGTGGGATAAAATCTGAGATTTGATTGACAGGTGCAACATGGCAGAGGCCAAGCCCTGTGACACTCCAATGCAAACAGATTTCCCAAGAAACATGTATAGTGATAGTGAGGATTTTGTACATAAAACTATGTACAAATCCGTATTGGGCTCACTCTTGTATATAGCAGGTTGGACTAGGCCTGACATCAGCCTATCTATAAACATCCTATCTAAGCACTCTGAAAATCCCAAACAAATACATTGGACTGGTATCAAGAGGGTTCTTAGATACCTTAAGAGCACAGCAAATCTCTCACTCTTACTTGAGCCTTACGTTTTGGAAATTCCTCAACTCTACACCTACTCTGATGCTGATTGGGCAGGTGATACCAAATCGAGGAAGAGTACTTCAGGTTATATTGTATATCTTAATAACTGTCCAGTACATTGGTACTCAGGTAAGCAAAAGTTAATTGCCACCTCAACAGCTGAGGCTGAGTGCATGCTTGTCTAAAGTCTCCAACAACCTAGTATGGTTCGATGAACTCTTGAAGAGTTTATGGGAGAACCAGAATACCCTATAATTATCCATGAGGATAATCTTGCAACAATTGAAATTTCAAAAGCTGAAGCCGTAGGCCACAGATCACGGCACATAGACATAAAATATAAGCATGTTAGACAGTTGTCTAAAACAGGTTTCATAAAGACAATATATACTGAAACGAAGGAACAGATCGCTGACATTTTCACCAAGCCCTTGCCAAGAGAACAATACATGTACCTGCTAGAAAAATTACCTTTAACTATGTAAGTATAATTATTTCAATGATTGTAAATAGAGTGTGTATATATATATATATATATGTGTGTGTGTGTAAAAGTTCTGTAAATGCATAGAGAAGGGGATTGTCAGAAAGTAGAACTTTCTGGAGTTACTATGCAGTTTACAAATTAGTAGAGTTTGATGGGGTGATCAAACCTACCAATGACAGGGTGGCACTGAGCACCTCACTGTGATACTGTAGGACACGCCCCTAAGTATAAAAGGGCTGTCAACTGTCATTTTCATGTGAGAAAGAAAATAAGGAGATTCTAAGGAGATTGGAGATACTGAGAAGATCCAAGACTCCGAGGAGATATTAGGATCTGACAGACTGAGGTCTGTGTATGAGAAGATATAGCCAAGAGATCTGAGAGAAGTTCTATAACCTAAAGAGAAAGGGACTTTCTAAAGAGGTTAGCTATATCTAAGAAGAGGTTATGAGAGGAAGAACTGTGAATCCCTCATAGTGACTTCTAGTTCCTTGAAGGACTGTTTATAAGGAATGAAAGAAGAAAAGACTCTGTATATATTTATTGATTATTCTGTTATAAATAAATCTGTTTTGATCTGACACAACTTGGCATTGCAATTTATTGAATGACTCTGTGATATAGATATAGGTTTAAAGATCCAGGCCAAACTCAATTAATATTATTTAACAAGCAGGTTCTGATCAGTTCTGGAGAACTGGTAGTGTAAATTTTGAGTAGTTCAGAGAACCAGCATTGACTGGAGATTTTACAGTATCCTTCCCCTGCCATGCCCACCAAGCCATGCCCACAGAACTGGTAGTAAAAAAAAATTGAATCCCACCACTGGACCTGTCTATATACCATCTTCTAGGAAAGGTTAATCAAACAGGAGGGGCATGATCTAAAAAACAGATTGTTAGATTAATAAAACTTCAGATCCTACTTTAGGAGTTACTTATAAGACCACCAGATGAGTTAATTCAATTCAATTTTTCAATCAGTTCCAAGCTAGTTCCAAGCCAACTCTGAATGCTGGAGATTTTGTATAATAGGCGCTTAGAATATTTCTCACAAAACCCTGCATGAGTTTTCACATGAAGTAGGATTCATTCTTTCATTTGGTTAACTTGCTTTCTTTCTCTAAATATAGAAACTTATAGATACAACCTACACTTTTTAAATTCCAATGTGTTTATGTGTGCATATTGTTTATTAGCATTTCTGTTATTTAAGGCAACAATGACTAAATCTATTATTCTGCTGAATGTTTAGTAATCTTTCTTTTCTAAGGTATTCAATTCCCTTTCCTAGCATCTGTTTACAAGAATTATCCATTTAATTATTTATTTATAAATAAATTGAATTTTGTCAGCAAATACTTCAATGTTTCTATGACTGCAGTTTCAAATGAAACTTTCTCAGAGTTCAAGGGTAACATTTTTATTGTTGATGCTGCAGAGGAGAATATATTTCTACATATATGTGGGTAGGTAGGAAAGTAGGAAATATTGAAAGATAGCCTTTTAAAAACTGTGGTGGAATTTACTTGTACTCCAGCTGAATATTGTTTTCTGTTTTCAATGTGTCAGTGTTTTCTTATAAATAAATGAATAAAGAATAAATCTAAACAACAGAACAGAGAGAACAGCTTGGAAGCCTTGTTGATTTGTTCTGTTATTTTTTTTCCCCACAGCAGAAATTGCAAATTAATTTTGTGTGGTTTTTCCCCCCTCTCCTTTCCATTCTTTAACTATGCCTGACAAAACCAGGGGAACTGGCAAAAAAAAGAAGAAAAAGCCCTAGGAGTAAGTAATTAACATTCAAAGCTTTACCATTCAGACACCTTTTATATGTTCTCTTGTATCCAACTGGCAAGATATTTCTAAACAAGCCTTTAATTAACAGGTGAGTTTAACTGATATATGTGTTGTCTTTGACCAGCAAAGACCTTAGTGAGGAGGAGGGAAGACACTATCATACTTATTAAAAGCTATGAATTCATTTGTTGCTGCATCTTTTGCTGGTGGATGGAGTGAGAATTATGACTACAAAAGAAGTAAGCTTTTACATATTTTACACAAAAATATGTAAAAGTTTAAAAATCATCTTAAAATAGGAATGTTTTCTGTATCTCAGTGGTGGAATTCAAATTGTTTTACCACCATTCAGTGGGCATGGCTTGGTGGGCGTGGCTTGGTGGGCGTGCTTTGCCTAATGCTGGCATGCAGCTTTCCTCACACCAGTTGAGGCCTGCAGCACCGATCAGCTGAGAGGGTAAAGAAGAGAAAAGCACAGGGGCGGGTAGGAGGGCCGATTCTATGCTTTTCTCTTCTTTTTCCTCTCAGCTGATTGGACAATTTTTCCTCCTCTCAGCTGATCGTTGGCTTTTTTTACTACCGGTTCTGCCAAACTGGTCCAAAGTGGTAGCATACCATACTGATCTCAATGTCCTTTAAAGAATCAAGTGATTCTGAAGACAAAAATAGGAATTTCTTCTGAACATAAAAGTACAGCCACTTTCACATATGGGCTTTTTATAAACATACTTTCTTCAACTTGGTAACTCTGGTAGAATTTCAACTCCCAGATCCCCAGCTATTATGGCAAAAAGATATTCTGAATTAGAAGTTCAAAACATCTGGAGGATACTAAATTGGTAAGTGTAACGAGTTAAATTATTTGCTTAAATGTAGCTTTTCTATCAAATTAATTAAAATATATCTAAAAGAATCAGTTTCATTTAATACATACCTAATCTCACATCTATATAAATCAGAAGACCTACTAAAATTTACTGAATCATTTATTCCAAGATAGTATGTGTAATTTTAATTTGTGAGAATAATTATAGAACAACCATATACCTTGCTTGACAAGATTAAAATAACCTTGAATTAGTGTGCTTTTGGCTTCTGCCTTACAGTGTTATTTAAAGGTATAAACACACCCACCCAAAATGCTTCTATCTCCTATCCAGGCCCCTAATTATTCCCTTAATCATCCTTTATTCCCATCATCCGGTTTATCCAATAAGTCCACTATTTCCTTCCCTATCACCTATCCATTGCTCATGCTTCCTATCTCATCATGAGTAAACTGAATAGTTAAACTCCCCCCACCCATCGCCTGATTCTTCAGCATAGTTGATCTGGTGCAGCTTTTGTTATCTCTCTCAGTTTGGCTTTTGGCAGAATCATCTAATTACCATCCAATAATCCATCAAACACAGATAGGAGTTTCCTTTCAAATTACAGATGACTGAGGATCCCCTCACATGTCATAATTCTGTGACGCTGCAGCTGTCACTATTACCCAGAAGCATGTATCATCCTGCAAATGTGCTGATGGGCTCAGATGATCTACCATCCCTAATGGAGCCTGACAGGCTGCCCCCTCTACCAGAGATCCACCTAGAAAAAGAGAATGAACAGATGAATCACTACGCATTGTCTCCCCCCTTTCTTTGGCAGGATACTTCAGGTAAAACTGTCAGCATAGCCGAGGGGCGCGCACATCCAAATAGACAACACATGATGCCTCCGACAGGGGATACCCTTTCCAATGAACCAAATATTGCAAGGTTCTCCTGTGTCTATGGGAATCAAGTATTTCACTAATCTCATATTGATCATCTTGAACAGGGCCTGGAGGATCAGGTTAGGTGTCAGGATTCACCATGTCTGCTGGTTTAATGAGGCTAATATGGAAAACCGGGTGCACTCATCTAAATTGTGATGGTAATTTTTTTAATTGTATTGTGACAGGATTGATTATCTTAATCACTGGAAATGGACCAATATATTTAGGACCCAGTTTCTTAGATGGCAGCCTCAAATTTAAATATTTAGTGGAGAAGTATGCAAGGTCTCCTATTTTGAACATTTTATGGTCTGTACATTTCTTATCAGCCTGTTTCTTATAAGCAACAAAAGCATCGCATAATGCTTGGTGTACCTTCGTCCATGTTTCCTTTATTCTTTCCAACCATATAGTTGTAGTCATTGGTTCCTGTCCTCCTTGCTCCCACTCAGGAATTGGTATGAAGTCCTTCCCATTTACTATAAAGAATGGGGTTTGGCCAGTACTATGAAGTATGGTGTTATTATATGCCACCTCCGCAAATGGTAACAATTCCAACCAATCCATTTGTTGATAGGAGAAATAGCAATGGAGGTATCATTCTATAGCTGCATTAGTACATTCTATAGCACCATTGGTGCTCGGATGATAAGCCATGCTTAACCCCTGTGAAGAACCTATTAAGGGTATGAACAGAAAACTGCACTCCTTGATCCGAGATGATCCGTCTCAGTACCCCATGTAGTCTGTAGGTATTTTTAATGAACATGGTAGCTAATATTCAAGCAGAGGGTAGACCAGCACATGGGATAAAGTGCACCTGCTTCAAAACTTTCTCTCAGCCAGTCTTTGAAAACTTGCAGATTTGCACACAAACCACAAACCACCATGCAGAGCAGAAAGCAGGTTTCAAGGGTTTTTAATGTCAAACAACAAATTTTCCACCTGACAAGAATGGTATCCTAACCGGTCTAGGTTAGCACTGGAAGCTTCTGCCTTACAGTGTTATTTAAAGGTATAACCACACCCACCTAAATGCTTCTATCTCCTATCCAGGCCCCTAATTATTCCCTTAATCATCCTTTATTCCCATCATCCGGTTTACCCAATAAGTCCGCTATTTCCTTCCCTATCACCTATCCATTGCTCATGCTTCCTATCTCATCGCGAGTAAACTAAATAGTTAAACTCCTCCCCCCCCCCATTGCCTGATTCTTCAGCACAGTTGATCTGGTGCAGCTTTCATTCTCTCTCTCAGTTTGGCTTTTGGCAGAATCATCTAATTAACATCCAACAATCCATCAAACACAGATAGGAGTTTCCCTTAAAATTACAGACGACTGAGGATCCCCTCGCATGTCATAATTCTGTGACGCTGCAGCTGTCACAATTACCCAGAAGCATCTATCATCCTGCAAATGTGCTGATGGGCTCAGATCATCTATTATCCCTAACAGAGCCTGACAAGTAGACAGTTTATAGCAGTATGTATGCAAACAATGTACATTAATGTCAATGAATTTATATCTTATTTATAAACTTCAAGTATTTATAGCATACCTTTGAGCCAAAAAATGCTCAAGCAAGGTTATATGAACTACATCAAAATGAATTAAGATAAGTTAGAGTTTGCACAATGAGATCAAGAAGAGGAATTCATTCAAAGAAGTATGATTTTCTCTCCTCATAAACAAGTCTAGATTGAGTTGTCTAAATGTTGATATATATAAGTGTAAATCAATGGTGGGATTCAAACTTTTGTTATTACCAGTTCTGTGGGCATGGCAGGGGAAGGATATTGTAAAACAGAGGTGGTATTCAGCAGGTTCTGACCAGTTCTGGAGAACCGGTAGCAGAAATTTGAGTAGTTTGGAGAACCAGCAAATACCACTTCTGACTGGAGATTTTACAGTATCCTTCCCCTGCCACCCCCACCAAGCCATGCCCACAGAACCAGTAGTAAAAAAAATTGAATCCCACCACTGCTGTAAAATCTTCAGTCAGAGGTGGCATTTGCCAATTCTCTGAACTACTCAAAATGTCCACTACTGGTTCCTCAGAACTGGTCAGAACCTGCTGAATACCACTTCTGGTGTAAATGATTTTATTCATGCCTGTGGCACCCATTTTTCTTCTGTAGTATCTTTTGGTTGTATGAAATTCTCTTTAAGAATTGAGTAGGAGTATTTTGCATAGCAAAGTGATAACCTAAGGAATAGGGAATAAAAAGGTTTACTCCCTAATTAATTAAAAAATCTTATGTCTTAGTTTGTGAATTTGCCAATAGTTGTAAATAATGAAACATTTGGGAACTATTTTACATATATTCCTATAATTTATTTCATTATTCAGTGAGTCTATGCACAAATAATGTAGCTCTGGATTTCCATACTGGAGAGAAGATTTCATAATACGTTTAAATAGATTGAAGTAAACTTTAGAGCAATAATATATGCTAGTGAACTCCTGTAACAGAAAATAAAAAGAAATGACTTCATAACAGATTAAATAATGTTTGTCTCATGGTAAAATTATAACAGCTGCCCTTCTCAGATCAATAATTGCTTTTACTTGAGCTTCTGAATGTCAGGTTTGAACAGTAGGTTTTCAGCTAATTGGCATATAAACTAGGAACTCTCTTCTTGTTACTAACCTGTGTGCTCTTATTGCTAGTATTTTTATGCACTACCTTTGTTGTATTTTACATTAATTGTATATTAGATTTTGGTCTGTTTTTTGAAGTTCTCAGCTGTATACTATCTTTAATTTCTAATTTCATTCTCCTTGATGCTTAAGATTTGTTGGGTTGATGGTACTATTCTATTTAAGTATCTTAGAGATGGGAAGGTAGGTAGGTACATGTGATTGCTATTATGTTTTCTTTTTTGTGTTAGTTTGCTTAGAAATTGAAAGTAACAATCTTGAATTAAACCAGTGGGCATTTGGTTGAAGTCTTTTCACCTAAATTGGCAAGAAAGTAGCATTCTCTTGGTAATACTATTGGTAAATACTATTATTAGAGATATTAAAATATTTTAAATGATTAAGAAATATTTTTAAACCAATAATGTAACACACCCAATCTATCTTCTTGGTGATAATGTTCATATTTCATAATACTAGCAGTATTACATTCAGCAAGAAATTGTCAGGCCCAAGCCCAAAAACAACACAGTGAAATCCATTCAAACCAATTCTTTATTTGTTTACACTTAATGGATAGAATCTTTCCAGAGTACAGCTATGAGCCTCTAACCTAATAGATATACCCTGGAAGATTGAACCTCCTGCCCCTCTTTCATCCAGCTTGCAACTGCACCGTCTCTTAATTTGGGCTTCTGTCTGGATTGTGCCACTTCCTATCCCACAAACCACAATGCTCCTGCTAGGAATCCCCCACATACACATACACACATGCACTCCTTCACCAGGTGCACATTAATCACAGAAGTGGGGGAATATAATATAGCTTATGGTTCATTAAACATGCACCACTATTGCTTCACCTACAAGGATATTTTATTAACTACCTCTGATAACAAAGCAAACAGGTAGTTCATAAAGCAAGCAGTTTAAAATTAATTCAATTTACTAAGTTGGCAAAGCATGGATGCTTGATGACAGAAAAGAGAATAAAAATCATTTTATTATGCTAAATTAATCAACAAAATAAAAGTAAAAATATATGTGTAGCATTAATGAACCTCAGAATTGGTAGGCACTACAATAAAAAAAAAGTCAAGAAAAACTTCCCTAAACCTTGAATATGTTGCTCAACAGTTACCCTCTTCTGTTCCCTTTGTCAAAAAAGGGAAATTCAAATGGTGACAAGAAACATCAGTAATTTATTGCTGTAAACTAAGTGCAGATTTCTTTCCAATATTACATAATTATTATTTTAGCTGGCTTTTATGTGCCACAAATCTGTAACTTTTGATATTTTGATAGATTCCAAAGGCTGGGGATATAACCAAGAAGAACAAATGCAACTCTAATAAATAGGAATTAATTTGATTAATAGAATAGACCATTTTTCAAGTGATATTTTCTTTGAGTTGCAGAAAAAGATCTTGTTTCATTTATACTAGGACCACTTCATTGAGTCCTAAAGTAAAATAACTTCAGTTCATGTATCAAGTCTGTTGAAGGTATAACCATATTGTTTGGCACCTTGTATTTGTTCTTCTTTGAGCCATATGTTTGACTATATTTGCCATTCAAAATATGTATAATATTTTGTAGTACCAGTAGTATAAATTACTGTTCTATAATTTATCAATTTAATCCTCATTTTTCTTGATGGGACATTAGTATCAGGTTTATTCAACAGGCAACTTTTGCTGCCCATCTTTTCCTCCTTGAAGAATAGACTGTTTGCACCTCCTTATGAATGACTGAAAAAGCTTACATGATGAAATGTAGTTTAGAAGATGACAGATTTGGCATATAAAGAAAGTTTCAAGCCAATCTTGTTAGTTAAGTGGACTTTGTCCAGATCAGAGCTGTTTTCTTTTGTTTGGCAAGAGATGTGACTAAACCAACTTATGGTCTTATCCATAGAGCTCTGGTTGGTTGTCCCTGCCAGCAAGTACTTACTTGGCCATGACTACAATGGTTAAAATTGAATAAAAATAGATTAATTGTGTACAGTTGATATTACATTTTTAGAGGTTTCTTTCTATTTCCATGTACACATATGATGAAGAACTAGAATTTAAAATTCCATTTAACTATTTCCCAAGTTCTGCCCTTTGAAATAATGCTTCAGTGACAGCATAAACTGAAACAGACAGCAGTGAAACATTTAACAGCTGGACAGCCTTCTGTGTCTCAAGCTGCAGTAAAGAACGCCTTTGCTTCTGAAAGTTTCCTCATGTAGAAGGCTATTAAATGTGTGAGAATAGGGTGACAAATGACTAAATCCTGGCACTTACCAATGATGTCACTATGCTGGTCAATAAGATATATAGAAGCAAAGACTTTTTCATGCTACCAAGCTCAGCTAACCAAATCAGGATACATGAGCAATTAACTTTTTAATTAAGACAAATGAGAGACATTAGCCTTCCTTCAACTCTGTTCATCTGTACTCTCAAATAGAAAAATGCTGATATTTTCTCTGCAATAAATGAATCTTTTATTTTGATTTGTTGGTGGCATTGCCTTCTTTCTGCCTTATAAATAAGTCCACCAAACAATCCTTAACAGATATTTAAAACAGATATGACCAATCAGTTCAATCTTTCCTGACTTAGAGACCAAATTAGATAACAACCAATATATATTTCAATAAAAAAAGATTTTTATGTCTTCGTTTCTTTTCTATTCAGATGTGAAGGTAATACTTCAAAGTACAGTTGATTTGTTTCCTTTGACACTTAAATCCTCAGTTCAGAATAAAATGTTTGAAATCAAGAAATTAGCCATTTAGCATTTTGAACAGAAAAAACTTGCAATGTAACCTTCTTCATTCTGATGATTATGTGGATGTATTACTCTCATTCCAGAATTCAATTGTCCAGATCAACTAAATTATTCTTAGGTTGGCTCAACTCAGATAATTAATATGACATAGTGAGACATCAGCTTTAATCAGCTCACAAAATATATTATTAATATAATTTTGTTTTTTTACAATTATTTTGGTTTATAGAGAATAAAATAAAATGATTCAGAAACAATGTATTCAAATTAAACAAGTAAGATTCATTTAATAAATTATTTCTGCTGTAATCTTGACCAAGCAATGTTGGAGCCAAACCTTGCTCTTTCAAAGTCACTTGTGTGAATGTGAACCATTTCAGTATTTTATACTAGATGTCTAATTTAGTAGTGCCTTGAGATATCTATCTTCTCTACGAAATATATTTTGGATCTCCTCAAAACAATATTCTGAAGCTTTTTTTCTCATTCAAAGATTTTGTTGTTACTGCTCGAGTGTGATATTAGAGTTATATATCAGATTTCACACAAACCCTGATTGAAAAAAAAAGCAAGAAACATCAGACAACAGAGATTCACAGATTCAGCTCAGTGTTGAACAAAGATATCCAAAACTAATCCTTTATAATTTAAGTAATCTACTCAAGAACAAACAACTTTTCAAGATTTGAAACTTGCCTTCTCTTTTCAGCTAGCCTGATCCCATCCATACTTTCACATTTGGAAACAGGGTTTTTTTTTTTCCATAATTTGCTGGTGGGGAAAGACATGTTGTCTTTTGCATTTTATTCTAGAAACCTATCCCGAATGAACAGGGATAGTGATAGATACTGAGCACTATAGTGTTCAGAATAAGGAGTCGCTAGCACTAAAAACAGAATTTTGAAGGTATTCCTTAGAAAAAGCTGTTCACCCTATGCTTTGATCTCCCCAAATAAGAGACTTCTGTTTCTTGACATACTAGTCTCATGCTAGTATTCCTGACCTAGACATTAAATGGGGAAGAAGGTATATTCTACCTTTATTTGATTGTCATTTCAGACATGTCCATTGAATTTAAAAATATCCTTGGGCCTTCTTCATAGAAGAGGGGATGGAGCAGAGGTGGGCTTCAGCCAGTTCGGACAAATTTGGGTGAACCAGTTGTTAAGATTCTATGCAATTTGGCAAACCAGCAAATCCCACGACTGACTGGTCCTGCCCTGCCTCACCCACCCCCCCACCCCACCCAGTCACTCCTCATCTCACCCACTCGCCTAGCATAGCTGCTGCTGCTCTCTATCTGGGTCCCTCGCTTGCCTCAACCAGATGGTCTTTGCGGGCCAGCCAGCTTGCCTGCCTTTGCTGCCAAGGCTGTATCCCACACTACATTCTTCCCTCGGCCCAGCTGAATAGCCCTGATCTGCCTGGGTGAGACTGCAAGCAAGGGCCAAATCCTGCCTCCCACATGGCCCAGCTAACTTGCCTGCCTTCCGCTGCAGCCTACTACATGGTGGCCACTGTCCAACTCTCTGTCTCAACTGCCTTCCTTCACTGATCTCTGCTCTTCCTCTCTTGCCTAGACTAGACTTGCCCAGCTGTCTCGGCCTACTCCCACCCGCTACAGCAGCAGAAGCTTTGAGGCAGAGGTAAGCACAGCTGGGTGACCCCTTGGGGAAGTGGGGCTGGGAAGGGTGCTCTCAGCCTCAATCTGTTTCTCTCAGCCTCAATCCATTTCTTTCAGCCTCAATCTGTTTCTCTCATCCTCAATCCATTTCTCTCCCTCAGTCTCCTACCGCTTCTCACAGATGCAATCCATTTCTCTCCCTCAGCCTCCTACTGCTTCTTGAGGCCTCAATCTGTTTCAAACTGATTGAGGAGGGGGGTTCCCTTGGGACAAAGTCCATACCACTTACTCCTTTGAAAGGGGTTAACCCTGTTCTACTGTGAACAGCATTATTGTAAGCAACCTCTGCAAATGGCAGAAGGTCAGCCCAATTGGACTTCTGGTAGTTCATGTAGCACCTCAGGTACTGTTCTACCATGGCATTCAATCTGTCTGCCCCACAATTGGTGCTTGGATGGAATACTGAGCTAAGGCCCTGGAGCAATCCAATGGACTGCAAGAACTCCCTCCAGAACTTAGCTGTGAATTGGACTCCTCTGTCCGAGATGATTCTGCGTTGTACTCCATGCAGGCAGTAGATGTGCTTCAGGAAGAGTTTGGCTAGTTGATGAGCTAAGATCATCTGTTGCACGGTATGAAGTGTGCCTACTTGGATAATAAGTCAATCACAGTCCAGATCACTGTATTCCCCCCACTCTTTGGCAGTTTAACTATAAAGTCCATTGCGATCTCCTCCCACGTTTGAAGTCTGGATTGACCATAAGAATTTGGAGGCTTTTAGGATCCCACTGAACTATCACCCAAACAGGTCCACTGGGCTCAATACTTCAACCAATTCAATTTCATGCTAAGACACATCCCGGGGGGAGGAATTTTCTAGCTGATGCCCTTTCCTGCATGCCCCAATACAAATGCAAGTGGGAGGAGGTAGTAGATGCTATCATTCCACTTCCCCAAACTGCAGCCCAAGTTGGCAAAAGTTTCCCTCTTCTAAATCGTCAGTCAAAACCAGTCAGAGAGCCGATGAGGAATGTCCTGATAAGATGGTGTTTGGCTAATCTGCTTATCCAGGCTTTCTCTGAAAAAGTGGACTAGTAGCTCCTCTGAGCAGGGCACTAGCTTCCCTATGACCCTTCTGAACTCATGAATGTGTTCTTTAATGGGTCACCTTCTTTGCTTTAATCTCCAGATCTCATTCCCTGCATACTGGTCATCCTCCACTTCCTTGAACCTAGTTTCCAGTTCTTACAGGAATTTGTCACGTCCTACAGTTGAGGGGGGGGCTTTTCTCTTATGCAGGGCTGCCAACCACACTTTTGCTTCTCCCTCCAGCCCCATGGTGATGGTATTCACCATGGCTCTATGAGATGAGTAGAGGTGCCCATAGCAGTCTACATGGACTCCAGTGGAGTCAAGGAATAGAGTCAGTTGATCTGGGTCCCCATCAAATGTTCCCCTGAATCGAAGCAGCTCATCAATCCTGCCACTCCCCCTTCTTATTGAGTCCCATCCACCTGCGCCAGGAGCACTTGGCAGTTTCTGTCACCTCTGGCTTGAGGAGGGGGGGCTTGCCCCACCAGGGCAGGTTGCCTGTGGCACAGGGAAACTATGGTAGCAGCCTGGGCTCAATTCCCTTCTGGCAGGTGGAGAAGGAGGGCTGCATTCTTGCCTATCTCTCCCACTTTGGGCGGCCACACGTGTGCACCCCACAGCTCCTCTGTGGTCGAATCAAGAAAACAGTCAGTCCACTAAAGAGAGAAGATGGCAAGGAATTAACTGGCAACAGAGAGAAAGCAGAACTGCTTAACTCATTCTTTGCATCAGTCTTCACACAAAAAGAAACTATAGCTCAACCCATCAAAAACATAACTGTAAAAGACAGACCAGGAATAAAAGTTAAAATAAGCAAAAAATAGTAAGAGAACATCTGTCTGATCTTGATGAACATAAATCACCAGGGCATGATGGATTACATCCCAGAATTTTAAAGTAGCTGGCAGAGGTCATCTCAGAACCACTGCACGATATATTTCAAAAATCCTGGAGCATAAGGGAACTACCAGAGGACTGGAAAAGAGCTGATGTGGTTCCCGTCTTCAAAAAAGGGGGAAAAACAGATCCAGGCAACTATAGACCAATCAGCCTAGCATCAATACCCAGGAAGATATTGGAAAAGATAATAAAAAACAGATCTGCCAACATCTAGAAACAAGTAAAGTAATAACTAGCAGTCAGCACGGGTTTGTTAAAAACAGATTATGCCAAACCAATCTTATTTCATTCTTCAACATAGTGACTAAATTAGTAGACCAGCAAAATACTGTGGACATAATATATTTAGATTTCAGCAAGGCATTCGACAAAGTAGACCACAACCTACTTCTTGGTAAGCTAGAAAAAAGTGGAATAGATAGCACCACTAGATAGACTCGCAACTGGCTGACAAACTGTACTCAACAAGTAATCCTTAATGGGTGTAAGTCTACATGGAGGGAAATAAGCAGTGGGGTGCCACAAGGTTCTGTCTTAGGCCCAGTACTCTTCAATATCTTCACTAACAACTTAGATGAGGGAATAGAAGGGTAACTTACCAAATTTACAGATGATACTAAGCTGGCAGGAATACTAACACCCAAGAAGATAGACTCAAGATTCAGATGGATCTTGACAGACTCGAATATTGGGCCATATCTAACAAAATGAAATTCAATGTAGAGAAAAGTAAAGTCCTACCCTTAGGTAAGAAAAACCAAAAGTACACATATAGACCGGATGAAACCAGGCTCAATAGCAGTAACTGTGAGAGGGATCTTGGAGTCTTAGTGGACAACCAGATAATTATGAGCCATCAGTGTGCAGCAGCAGCCAAAAAAGCTAATGCAATCCTAAATTGCATTAACAGAGGGATACAATGGAGATCAAGTGAGGTACTGATACCACTCTATAAAGCATTAGTAAGACCACACCTAGAGTACTGCATCCAGCTTTGGTCACCACATTATAAAAAAGATGTTGAGACTCTAGAAAAAGTACAGAGCAGAGCAACCAGGATGATTAGAGGACTGGAGACTAAAACATATGAAGAACGGTTACAGGAACTGGTCTTGGCTAGTCTAGTGAAGAGAAGGACCAGGGGAGACAAGATAGCAGTTTTCCAATATTTGAGGGAGAGAGAAGGAGATCAAGCTATTTTCTAAAGCACCTGTAGGCCAGGAGTAATGAATGTAATAATGGATGGAAACTGAAAAAGGAGAGATTTAACCTGGAAATAAGGGAAAACTTTCTGACAGTGAGAACAATCAACCAACAGAACAGGTTGCTCAGAAGTTGTGGGAGTGTCATCACTTGAGACTTTCAAGAAGAGATTGGACTGCCATTTGTCAGAAATGGTGTAGGGTCCTCTGCTTGGGTGGAGCAGCTGGATTAAAGACCTACAAGGTCCCTTCTAACTCTTATTATCTGTTATCTGATTCCAGTCTAAGCTTAGGGCTGGGCAATTGGAGTTTTGCAGGTTGAATCGGGCTTCCCTTCCATTTAGAGAGTTTGACTGCACTCCCCATCTCATTTCCCACCTTGACATCCCCTCATTGTGAAGGGTGGCTCGGCCAAATTTCTCTCTCAATTGCTCCAGGGATGCACTTTGGTACATGAGTAGGAACTTTGGGGTTCTGATCTCTTCCCATTCCCTCTTCCATTTCAATCCCTCTATCCCGCTTATGGGTTGCATCTTAAAACTTTAGCTTGGGTGGGGGAACTCACCCAACTGACTTTTTTCCACCAATACTCATCCCTTTCCACTTTGGTTATTGAGGCAAACATTCTATACATCTCGGTTTCCATGGTCTGCACT
Source organism: Naja naja (assembly GCA_009733165.1). NCBI lineage: Eukaryota > Metazoa > Chordata > Lepidosauria > Squamata > Elapidae > Naja > Naja naja. The sequence continues at coordinate 116,326,119 of CM019149.1, read as the reverse complement.
GGAATTCTGACTTGGCTGCTGGTTCCTGGAGTTCTCTGACTTGGAGTAGTACCTCTTTCTTTGTTGTCAGGAGCAGGCTTTCCTCAGAGATCCCACCTTCTGCCATGGTACCCTGAGTTCCTCTCCATGCACCCCAGGTATTGGAGAGCAGGTGGAAATCTGGAGCTCAGGAGTCCAGGTTGGTTTTAATTAATTTTGGGAGAGTTGGCTTGAAGTCAGGGTCCCGACCAGTGTCCTAACACAATTAAGAGTCTCAAGCCATCTGGCAATAAAAATCCAGTATTTTATTAGGAGCACCATGTCAGCATTACCTAGGTGAAGCCAACTCTGACTTCACCCCCTTCATGCCTTGCCTCTGACCCTGTTTCCCCTTTCCCCCAAAGTGTGTCACCCATCACATTCCCCAATGAGGTAATTTTGTGGGTTGTAGAAGTCACTCCCTCCAGGCATTGCTGGTATCTGTTGGAGATGGCCTTGACCTGCCTGGCCAGACTGCATCATGTTATGACAGCCTCGTGTTAGCAGCTATACCCCCTGCCTCTATGACTATGGGATGAAATATGGAATAGAAACATTACTATAATTTGCTATTCTGTCTTTTGGTCCATTTGCTGAATATAAAGACAGATAACTCTACAAATTCTTCCATACAAAGTTTCTTTTATTGGATTATATTAGGTATCCTCAAGGTGACTCACAGTTATGTCGAGATGAATCTAATGTCCAATTCTTTGTACAGTTGAAATCATAGTGTAAATGATAGTAATCCTTCTATCCCATATTTCATCCCATAGTCATAGAGGCAGGGGGTATAGCTGCTATCACGAGGCTGTGTATTCAGGCAAGAGTGAAGAAACCTCCCCGACCCACCAAGGGTCAATTCAGTGACCAATATGGGTTACAGATGTGACCACATGACATGTACTACATTTCCCAGGATACCTTAACTACATTTACCATGATGCATTCCCTTAAGGGGACAGCTCCCAATTCCTAAGTAACTATCCCAAATCCCATTAACTATAGCTGGCTGGACAGCACCTCCCGACTGGAATTGTAAATTCCACTAACTAAGTAAAGAGCAATTAACTAAGATAAACAGTAAAGAGTAATATTAACTGAATAGCAGATAACTATATAACTAAAATAAACAGTTAGCTATATAAGTAAAGGAAACAGTAAATAGCAATAAAGCATCAAACAAAGCAAAGCATGCAAAGCTTGAAGTTCAGTCTTAATGTTCAGCCTTTCTCTGCAGCAACACTAGGTCAGTAACCGCTCAGGTAATGTGGTAATGGATAATCTTCCTGACTCCATTACCACAGTAAGAGATTATCATGTTTACCGATCAGATCATGAAATCCGTAGAGGAGGTGGTGTTGCTATCTTCTATAAAAAGTCCTTACATCTAAAAAACATCCAAGTCACCCAGAAGCTTGCTCTTCCTGAGACCATCATCTGTGAACTGTCCTTAAATATCACATTTCGATTCTTACTATGTTACAGAGCCCCTGATTATGACATAGAACATGTAAACCAGCTAAATTCACTACTAACATGGGCATCATCCTGCCCACATGCTTTTATCTTTCTTGGTGACTTCAATCTACCTCATATTAACTGAACCCTAAATTAATGTAATACTGAACCCATACATGCAACCTTCTACAATGCTGTAACAAATCTAGGACTAGAACAACTAGTATCCAACAATACTAGACTTAACAACTGCCTCGATCTCATCTTCTGCAATAGTTTGAACTCAATTTACAGAATACAAATTAAAGAACCCTTTTCCAACAGTGACCACAACATGATTGACTTTTGCCTCAACATACGTCCGCACAAAAATCATCACAACAACGTGATCCCCAATTATAACTTCAAAAAAGGCAACTATGATCTTATAGACAATGATCTCTCATCCCTTGATTGGCAATCTCTATTCACTGGATGCAATACTGTTGAAGACCATTACAACGTATTTTTACTTGAAATCCAAACAGTCATCAAACTATATGTACCAATAACAATTCCCAAAACCAGAAAAAATAGATTACCCATAACAATAAGGAAACTTCAATCCAGAAAAAGATCACTTTGGCAGAAAAACAAATCTGGTCACGCTGCCAACTTCAAAAGCTGATACAAAAATTTATGCCACAAGATAAAGACAGAATGCACCAATTATCACATTAAACAAGAGGAAAACCTTCTACGCACCAATTGCAGCTGTGCTTTCTACAATTTTGTAAACAACAAACTAAAAGACTCAAGATCCATCCCACCCCTGAAAGGACCTATTGGTACAGACTGCAATGACGACACCATTAAATTCAGCCTCTTTAATACACTCTTTGTCTCAGTATTTGTAAACAGCAATTGATCATGCCCAGTATTTCCTAGTCGAACCACAGACAACTACAATGATCTAATACATATTGATTTTACAGAAGACAATGTTGAAAAAGCACTACACAATCTAAAACCATCTCTATCTACTGGACCGGATGGAATATGTGCCTACTTCTTAAAAAAGCTATCTGCTGCCATTGCTGAACCTCTAAGCATAATCTTTGAAAAATCTTTCAGGACCAGCTCCTTGCCAAAACTATGGTCACAAGCCACGGTCATCCCCATCTTCAAAAAGGGAGACCCCAGTCTAGTTGAAAATTACAGACCAATCTCCTTATGCTGTGTCACCTGTAAAGTCATGGAATCAATTATTAACCAATCCATTATCCTCCACTTAGAGACAAACAACCTACTCTCTAATAAACAATTTGATTTTAAAAAAACTATCCTGTAATCTGCAACTCTTACACTGCAAAAACATATGGACTACACAACTGGATCAGGCCAAAGCAATAGACGCAATCTACATAGACTTCTGTAAAGCCTTCGATTCAGTGGTACACGACAAACTACTACTAAAATTAAAATCTTATGGTATCTCTGGACATAACTGGATAGAAGCATTCCTGTCAAACAGACAACAAATGGTCAAAATTGGGAGTGTCCTATCAAATTCTGTACCTGTCAACAGTGGTGTCCCCCAAGGCAGCATTCTAGGACCAACTCTCTTCATACTCTACATAAATGACCACTGTGATCATATTAAGAGCAACTGTGTTCTCTTTGCTGATGATGTAAAGTTATTCAACACCACAGACAATACTGCTACCCTTCAAAAAGACCTTGACTATGTATCAGAATGGTCAAACAAATGGCAACTTCAAATCACAACAAATAAATGCTCTGTCTTACATATTGGCAAAAAAAACCTAAAATAAAATACAAGCTGAATAGTCAAGACCTTGTTGATGATTCAAACTCTGTCACGGACCTTGGAATACTCATCTTTAATGATCTAAGTGCTAGACCCCACTATAACTACATAGCCAAAAAGGCATTAAGAGTTGTTAACCTAATCCTACATAGCTTTTTCTCTGGTAATATCACACTACTAACTAGGGCATAGAAAACATTTGCTAGACCAATACTCTAATACAGCTCATCAGTCTGGAACCCACATCACGTATCTGATATTAACACAGTTGAGAAAGTCCAGAAATATTTCACAAGAAGAGTTCTACACTCCTCTACTCATTGCAGAATACCTTATGCCACCAGACTTGAAATTCTAGACCTAGAAAACCTAGAACTACCGCCTTCAGTCCGATCTAAGTATAGTATATAAAATCATACATTGCAATGTCCTTCCGTCAATGAATACTTCAGCTTCAACCATAACAATACAAGAGCACACAATAGATACAAACTCAAGGTTAACCGCACCAAACTTGATTGCAGGAAATACGACTTCAGCAACAGAGTGGTCAATGTCTGGAATACTCTAACTGACTCTGTGGTTTCTTCCCCAAACCCCAAAAACTTTAACCTTAGACTGTCTACTATTGACCTCACCCCTTTCCTAAGAGGTCTGTAGGGGGCATGCATAAGCGCACCAAAGTGCCTACCATCCCTGTCCTATTGTTTCTTTTATTTTTCTTATGTGTATTCATTTCATGTATTCACAACTATGTTTATCCTTATCCTTATTATCTTGTAAGTGATTGACAAAACAAACAAATAAATAAATAAATCCCTTGGTGCAGCTGCAAGGCATGATTTCTCATCCCCCTACCTATGGCAACTTGGAAGTGGGTCAGGGAAGCTTCAAAGTTGACATCTAGATGTCTCTGAACCCACAAATATGTGTGAGGTGTTCTGCCTTGAGCAGAAGGTTGAACTAGAAGACTCCAAGGTACATTCTAGCCTATGATTCTAAAGTGTGGGGGGGAGGAGAGGGAGAGGGAGAGGGAGGTGGCTTCTTGGGGTGCATTTTAGAGAAGTGTCAAGAAAAATGCTAAAAGGGTAATCAGCTTGGGATTAAATTTCAAATGAAATTGGGTCTTTAAGGTAAGGAGACATGAAGAACTTTCAACTGCAGGTTTCTAACAATCTTATTAAAACAAAGGTCAAGCATGACAAGTAGTGGCTGGGATGGGTGGGGCCAGGTGAGGCACCCCTTGCTGTGAGTGACATTGAGTTGGCCATGGCCACCCAGTCACATGATTACCTAGCCATACATACCCAGTTATATGATCACCTGGTCACACCCATCTGGCCAGTCATTAGGGCAGAGAACAACCACTGGATGGGAGTCATCACTTTTTAGGCATTCTATAGAGTCACCGAATCTAATAGAAGAGGTACTGTGTGGAATATCCAACAGGCCTTTAGAACATAGAAAAAACATTATGAAATAATTCCCATTTCATTTGCCTTATCAAAAGGAGTACATGAAGAAACTAAACATCTATCTCTGTTGTTTGTCCAGCAATAATTAATAAACCTCCATATCTCAGTGACTCATCATTTACAAAAAATAAATTATAATTACATCAGCTAAAACAATCATAAAATAATGAAAAGTATCACAACAGTGACTATTTTTGATCTCTTACTCATCCCAAAGCTATCTAGAATATTTCCATTTTGACTAATTTCTGGAAGGCTGCTGCTTAGAATAGAAGGCAGCTATTCTAAGAAACTGGCATCATCATGGAAAACAGTGCTTCCTTGCTTCAGACCCATATATCACAAAATTGAATAGGTAGGAATGGTAATGAAAATTACTATAAGCAATTTCTTCTACGATATGTTTGGGAACTTACTTACAGCCAATACTGTTCTGCAAGAGTAGTACAATATGATCCTGACACCTGCAATATCATCTTGACACAATGATAAGACATTGGTTGTCTCAACCTGGACCACTGCAGTCTTCGAAGACATATCCATATTTAACACATTGCAATGGTCTAAACAAATCATCACAAGAGTATCATGGAGCATACCCTTCCTAGCCAAAATGTTCACCTGCCCATTTATTAGTAGTCATGAATCCACACAGATGCTCAAGTCATGAACTTGCTCCTTCAGGAGCATTGCTTCCCCCTTGACAGTTATCACTGGAGCACAGGACCACAATGCATCTATAGCAATTCCTTCTAGCCTGGATTCAGTGTTAGTCTGTTTTGACTCATTCACATTGTAATAATTTGTAGTCACTGTGGTAAATCTCTTTCTGTATGTGTATATATTTCTTTTAAATCTCCCATCTTATTTCCTAGGTTTCCTTATTCACCACTGCTATTGTTGTAAGTGTTATATTAAAATTATACAGATAGCTTTTCTAGACTGTCAAGTATGCTGACTGTTTCAGCTCCCTGTTGTTCATTCAGTGATGTGTTCATCAGAAGTATTGTATACATGTACAGTTTTCTTTTTGTTATGAGAAGTTCTGACAAAAGTGTCAAGGATGTTTTTATTCAGGAATAAATGGAAACATATGTAGGCACAGCCTCCCAGGGTTAGATGCATGAACAGTATGGGAAATAGTAGAATGTGATTAAGGCCAAGGAAAAAATGCTCTCATTTATTAATCATTATCTGGTCCAATGAATAAATACCATGCAGGAATTCTGATATCTCACAGGACAATGTTGAATGATAAATGGTAAGACAATGGTAAATTATATCCAGTGAATGTTTTAAAAGCTATGACAAATTAAGGAATGTTATTAAAGAATTCACCAAAATAAGTGTAGCAAACCTTTAAAACTATTTTTAGGCCAAATAAATATAGACTTTCTATGTTCCATATATAAGGGTCATATGGAGCATAAGATTGTTTTAGTCAAAATCTCAGTGGAAATTAAACAATTAAATAATTAACAAAGGATGTTTTGAAGTCGATTAGAAAAAAAAATAGGGTGCCAAATTTTTGTCCCCCTTTATCATTCTAGTCCAAATCTGAGATTGGCTTTCCATAGATGCCAATTTCATTGGCCTTAATTGCTTTTCTCATAGAGCAAACACCAGGTGCAAGCAACTCAGAATAAAACATTGGTATGGAGAGAGGATAATTTTAAACTTTTTGTTCTCTCCATGATCCCAATCAACTCCCTCTGCATTATTATATGTATTTAATTTTCAAAAGCTAATGATGTGATTAATGTTTAATGTTCCATCTGGATGGACAACAGTGTAATCAAATAGATTATATAATAGGAAAAAGAAGTGCAGTCTAGTCAGCCTGGACATTTCCAACTTCAGGTTATGAAACATACCATGAGTTAATGGTGTTAAATATATATTAAATATATTTAAAGTTATAGAAAGTATGCCAGTTGGAATTGACCAGAAGAACACACTGTCACAATATACAGAACATAAATTTTATATAAAAGAAAACCTGGGGTATTACTGAAGAGATATCCTGATATTCAGAGAATTATTGATTGATTGATTGCATTTCAAAGAGGAAATGACAGGGGAACATAGAGATAAAAACACAAATGAATGTATGCTGGCTGAATATAAATATAAAGTCTCAAACAAGAAACAACAAGGAAAGAAGTTTCAGTGAAACTATTATGAACCGTGGTGATGCAGTGGTTAGTATGCAGTACTGCAGGCTACTTCCGCTGACTGCCAGCTGACTGCAATTTGGCAGTTCAAATCTCAAGGCTGACTCAGCCTTCCATCCTTCCGAGGTGGGTAAAATGAGGATCCAAATTGTTGGGGGCAATATGCTGACTCTGTAAACTGCTTAGAGAGTGGTTGTAAAGCACTGTGAAACAGTATATAAGTATAAGTCCTATTGCTATTAACAAACAAGAGTAATCTGATATGGAAAATGATTTTTTAAAGATTTTTAAATTATAGTAGAGTTTACTTATTTTTATGTCAATTTATATAGCTGGCCATCTTGCCAACTGCAACTCTGGGTGATATGTATTTAAGGCAAATCAAACCAATAGAAAGAAATGAGATAAAAATAAAATGAAATAATAATGAAATAAAATGGTCTATCTTGAACCTTTTTATAAGCAGGCTTACAATAGCAGAAATATTTGCATAACATTAATATATTCAAAAAAGAAAACACAAGATACAGATGAAACACCCAGTGAATTGTTTCAAGCTGCAATACAAGAAATCCTTTAAGTGCTAGTAGCTGTACTGTATGACAACAAATATGGGTCAATACAATGTGGTCTAGATATTTTAGAATGTCAATGAATGCAGAAAAAAGGAGATGCACGAAAAAGAACCATTGCACTATTTGCTCAAGCTAGCAAAACTTCACTTTTTTTTCAAAGACATGGAAAGTGAAAATGAAACTCCAAATGCATAAATAAGTCAATAAATAACTAACATATGGGTAACAGCGTGCATATGAGAATACAAAGAAAAGGCTTACCTTGGCTCTGTTAGGTATAACAAGAAATTTGATTGTGTAGATCATGCCATAATGTGAAATATTTTAAAGTTAGTGATTTATATTAATTGGGGGTGGGCTGCTACTGTTTCACTCTCCTGGAGGCTCTAAGAAAGACTCCAGAGCCCAGGGAGAGCGAAAAATGGGCCTCCCGGAAGTTTGGGAAGGCCAGAAACGGGCTCAATTCTGGCATCCAGAGGGCTACAAGAGCCCAGGGAGGCTATTTTCTCCTTCTCGGAGGCTTGGGAAAAGCCTCTGGAGCCTGGGGGGAGCGAAAATGGCCCCCTGCCATGGTGGAGGAGGCCACTTAGGCCATGCCTTCTCCACCATGGCCACACCCACCCAGCACCTGGGCAGAGAACTGGTTGCTAAAATTTTTGAAGCCTACCCCTGATATTAATGCAATCTGAAGTCTGGTTTTTCAGATTTACACTGGTCAAGAAGCTATAAGAACTGAATCTGGAGAAAGAAGTAGTTCACACTAGGAAAGAGAGTGAAACAAATATATATATTGCCCCATGCCTGGTTAGGTTATAAAACAAATATATTATAAGGGTGGCCCAATTGGAAGTATTGTCAGCTGGATTTAAATTTGAGGGCAAAACACCAACAATTTAAAACATACAGAAAATAACATTTTTTCACTGATTTTTTTAAACTTATAGGAGCTCATTATGAAAGTTTTTAAACATAAAAAATTAAAAATATAGATTAATGTTAAATATTAAAATGCCAAAGTTAATGCCAACTAGTATGCATACCGATGTTATAGCTGACGGCAAAGAACTGCAAATAGTAGGTAGTATTTTTGTCTCCTTGAACTCATAAACAGATAGATTGACAATACACTGGAGAAGTGAAGAGGAGATTAATCTTAGAGATGAAGGCAATAATAAATTTAGACGTGATCAAGAAAGATAAGGATTTTTTATGACAACAAAGTTCAAAATAACTTGGCATGGCTTTTTCAATGGTAAAGTATAGCTCTGAAAGCTTACTGAAAAACAGAGAGAAAAAGAAGATAAATGCCTCTGAATTATGGATTTGAAGAGAGTTACTAAGAGTAGCATGGATTGCAAGAAGACTTAATCAATCAGTTCTGGACCAAATAAAGAGTAACAGCTCAGCAAGCTGATTCAGCTGACTCAGTTGTCCAACTATTTGCTGATTATCAATATGCAAAAATTCATTTATTTTAGTTGTATAATGTGTGTAGAGAATGAGGTATAAAAATCTGATGCATGGCAAGAGAGAAGAGGAAGGGGAAGAGAATGCATAAAGTAGATTAATGTTATCAAAGAAATAATTTGAATGTCCTTGGAATGGTTGAGAATTATTATTAAGGAAGGTTAAAAATGGCAAGTTTTTGTCTGTAGAGTTACCCAACAGTTAAACACAACTATTTCAGTTTAAAATAATGTAAAAAGTTATTAGTTATTTCTAGAAATAATTTGAGTCCTATGCATTAGTCTGCATTTCCTTTTCAAAATATTTCAGCAGGCAACAGCATTTAGCATACCTTGGCTACTTTAGAATGTTAGACCTGGATGATATTTGGGAGGCAGACTGGGAAGATGAAAGTAAACAACTTAAGCAATATTGCCAGCAAAACTACATGCATATATTGCTATCTAATCTGGTTAATAAATATTCCATACCTCCAGGAACTCAAGGCTCAAGGAACATTCTGGAACTAAACCTCTTAAGTTATTGGCTTTTAACTATACTTTAGCTACACTACATAATTGGCTTTTAACTATACCAAATTATTGGCTTTTAACTATACTCCAAATCTTTAAGAGAGGCCACCTCAAGAAACAGGCACAAAACTATTGGAACTCTTGTTGCAAGCTATAATAACAGGATGAGGAAACAAAACCTTACAGCCTATGTTCAGAGAAATATCCTATGGATTTTGGATAATGGTAACACCTTATAAAAGTATTTGTTGGGAGGAGACAGGAAAACATGGAAATCTGACCAAATGAAAGAACAAAACACAATGCAAAGCATAAGTGTCAATAATGGAAATGTACAATGAAGCTATAATCAGAAAAAATGCTAATCACTTCATTTTATGAACAACAGTTCAGTAAAGTTCCTGTTTAATATTATGTGCAAACGAAGCTGCCAAGTTATATTTGTCATTTGAAATAACACTAGCTCTAGTTCAGAATACTGGAAAACCTCCCTTGTTGAGACTTCCTTCTTTAACCTCAAATGAAAAGTGACATTCCATCTGGATGATGTCCAAAGTGTCACATTTTGGTAGGCATCAACTACCTCGCCTTAGAAATCAAGAGTCCTGATTAAACAATCAAGATATTTGAAATGTGATAAGGGACATGTACATTTTTTGCATACATAATTAGAATTCAGAGGTTTCAGATCACCAATCTGACTTTTACATATCACTATAGCAGAAGAATCCTCAGGAAGAAAAAAACTTGCCAGCACCTGACAAACTTAGTCTTCTCAAGTCTTATTGTCTGGGACTACATTCAGAGAAGTGACACATTTATTTTGCATCCTCTATCAAAACAAAGACATTAAGCATATGTATAGAGCATGTAGGTTGGAGGAAATACAAGGAATAAGAAGATCCTGAATACAGAAGACGTATATTCCTAATACCAAACCTGTTCTTAAGCATTCTGAACTGAGGAAAGTCAGTCTCAAAGAGTGGACAAGATGTGATTTTCAACTACATTTCTTTTTTAAAAAATGTTTCCCATTTCCTTAAATGGACAATTACTATGGATCATTGATTTGTGGCTTGGGTAGTTTTGTTCTATCCCTTTAGGCTTACTGTTACATCTATTTTTTTTTATTTGTTTTAGGAATTGTCTACATCTTAGAAGCAGTGTTGAGTGGGACAGACTTCTATGAATTATAAAAGAATAAGTATTTATAGGTAAAATTGCACTTTTCCCTTTTTTTGTTTAGAATTATATAATTGAAAAGGGCTATTTATAACCTCTTGTTCCATGGAAAAATTCAGTTAAAGCAGTCATTACAACTGTTTCCCACCTTGTACTTCAACATACTCAATGAGATAGGGTCTGTCTGCATAATATGCAGTAGATATTTAGATAAAAATAAACATGGTAAGATTAATTTTGCAACATGCAATGTCATTCTATCTTTTTTTTCAGAAGGACAGTAATAATATTTACTTTGAAGGAAGTACTGCTGCATAAAAGGTTCCCGTTTTCTGATATTCCTCAACAAAAAAACTATCCAAAGCTTTATAAAACTTTAGAAGTTATTGACTAGTCAAATAAAGTTATGGGTGATTTATCTCCATCAATTAAATTACAAAATTTATTCATAACTTGCTTAGAAAAGTTCCTTAAAATCTGAGCATGAAAGATGCATGATTTTCAAACACTTACAGACATAGTTCTGGGTGGTGTCTGGGCAACATTTAACCATGTATCTGAGACCATTTCTGGCTGGCAAATTAATGAAGGAGGATAAGGTGCTCTGTTGCCTGTTTCTGGACACTTCTGGACACAATCTCTGCCCCATGTAGCTTCTTAGGGAACCTAAGAAGAAGGGGTGACTGTATGTAGGAGGGAATCAGTGGTGGTATTCTTCGGCCAAACCAGTAGCTCTGAGGATCATCTGTGAGCGAACTGGTTTGCTCCAACAATCAGCTGCTAGGCCCTCCCACCTGCCCCAGCTCTATACTGACCTTTATTTTCTGCTTTTCAACCTCAGCTGCTTCATGCAGCACACCCAATTGCAGCACGTCAGCTGTTTTACACACAGGGCTTGCAGCAGAAGGTGAGTTGCAAACGCTGCATGGGTGCAAAGCACACACTCACACCTAACCGGTAGGAAAAAATTTTGAAGCCCACCACTGGAGGGAACCAACATCTCTTTGTGTAATATGTTCAGTATCATTAATATATTGATGACATACAACTTAACTTTGTCATCCTAGACCACACAGGAGATGTTGCCACCATCATGGCCTAGTGTTTGGAGCCTGTGAGGATGCAGATGGAATGAAATAGGAAGATGCAGCTAGCTTGCATTCTAGCTTTCTAAATCTTCCATGGTATCTTTTGATGGGTTTGTATCCCTGAAGGAGAGTTTCTTAATTTGGAAAACACATTTTAGTAACTTCACTGAAATGTCAAATATATATCAGAGAATTTCAGACCTACTATGTTTCTCTTCAGATTGCTGAGCTAGCCAGCTTGTTTTTGTTTTTGTTTTTCATTTTTCTTTTATTCATTTATATTGTTTGGTGTATTGTGAGCTATCCAGAGTTATTTCGATTTGGGCAGCACCAAATCAAATCAATCAAAGATACAAACATATTTTCAATGTTAATTAAAATAGAAATTCAGTTCGATTCAATGATTCAGTAAAACACATCAGATCAGATTGACTTGGTTTTCTCTAACAATTTTAAAATATTGATTTGAATTGTATTACTGCAAACATACTTCTGAATCAGTTTGATCCTTCTAAAACATCAGATAAATTAATTCTTTCATCTGGAGATTTGACTGCATTTTCATTGAACCCCCAAATCAAAAATTTTCACAGTCATATTATGAGATAGCAGAAAACCCAAACTATTGCCAATTACTAATTTTATCCATGGATAATTTAAATATAACATAATATATTTCATTTAAATACTTAGATTAGTAAATGTAATCACCAGACAAGCACAACAAATGAAAGGTTCTTATGAAAAATGTAATATCAATTAAGTACTTTGGTCAAGTAAGTGCTTCGTGGTTGATGAAAAGCATTTTCTGTCTGGCAGAAGTTTTCCAAAGGGTTATTATCCATGTACTTTGTTTTCTGATTAATGATAACTGGTCTATTATTAATGGCTTCCTGACATTCTATTGGCATCACACACACAAAATATGTATGGAAGTAATGTGAATTTCCCATTTGATGCGTAATAGTTTACACAAGCATGCATTAGAGAGTTTGTTTAAAATTTTTTAGCGTTTGCAGGTATATTGGTATGTTATCCATTTCTAGAAAGTAATGATCCAAGTAGTAATGCTTCCAACCATGAAACATATATAATGAGATTCAAATATTCTGGATTCAATTTAATTAAGTTTAAAATTAAGTTTAAAAAATTATTTGTGATATTTATGGTTGATTCATTCCTTTAAACTAAAAAATAACTTTGCTATCTTGTTTCTCTGGTTCCATTACTTGTGGAATATAATTTTATTTGTGTCTACTTTTGCCATTATTTTTAAAATTATTGAAACTTCATCAAAGCATTAAAAAGCTCAAAAGTACTATATCTCTTTAGAGCTTAGGCAACCATCCAGTAGTCATTTGTGGTAAAGACACTTAGCCGTTGTACAGTGTTTTCATTTTCCTTAATTGCTCCCTATACTTCCTGATAGTCAAAGAGACCTAATGACTCTTGAACACTTCTTATTTCTGATAAACTTAAATAATTTCTTGCTATGTTGTTGACTAATGCCTTTAAATTTCTTCCCTTGGGTCTTGTAATTTCCATCTTGCATCTTGCATTTACTAGCCTTAATGTTTAGTCCTTCCTGATGACTTTATTAGGCATGAGATATTAAGATGTCTAAATTTTTTCATTCAAATGATTTCCCATATGACATATTCAATCTAAACATATAAACTCCACACATAAACACATGGTCTCATTGTACCAGTTGGAAGACAACTAAATGCTTGAAAATTAGCTTTAAAATACACTTAAAATTATACAAAATACATAAAATATTGTCAGAAAATGGAACTTTCTGGTGTTGCTATGCAGTTTACAACTTGTGGGGATTTGAAGGCAAGCCAAATCCACCAATGACAGGGTAACAGTGCATACCCTGGAGTGGCATCACAAGCCACGCCCCTTAGTATATAAGGGGCAGCCGAACAGACAATTTACCTCAGGAGTCAAAAAGGAATCTGAGTGTGTGTGTCTATTGGGGTCCATTGTTCTCCTTGCCTGCTCTAATTGAGTACCTCGGAAGCTTGAGGTGGAGGAACCTCTTTCCAGAAGAGAAAAGGAGACAGAAAGAGGGGAAAGCCTTTAAACAGTTTTAAACTCTTTACAGAGGTATAAGTTTCTATAGGGTTTGTTCTTAAGTTAAAGGACTTAGAAAACCTAACTGCATAGGCAGAGAAACCAAGTAAGACCTGAGAGAAAAGAAACTTAAAGAAGGCACAAGAAACTGGTAAAAGTCTTTCTGTAAATTTATTTGAATTAAGCTGCTTGTACAATAAAGATTTTGGTTTGAAGAACAAAGCTGGGCTCAGCATCTTTGTACAATTTAAATATATAGACAGATTAACAAGATCCTCTAGACTTTAGTCAATCATAGGATTGACTGCCACAAGTCATTCAGTTATTATTCTCAATAAATATGATTTATGTAATTGTATCAGGAAGCCTTTCTTTTCATGTAGGGTGGGGAGCAAGGGTTCACACAACATTTATGGGAGCCACCAGAGTATACACTGTGTCAGATAATGATGTAAGGGGAAAAAAAGTTTTTGACTCTTGTCTTTTTTGGTTGGGGTTTTCTCTGCTAATGACTATATTTCATCTAATGACTATATTTTATCTAACGATAAGTACATTTCGGCACCTATATTAAAGTATCTGAACCATCTCAAAATAAAGACAGATAAAGTCATCTAGATTTACCAAAGCCTTGAATCTGCATAAGCAGAGTCCTTGCTGGTGACTAGGTTATTATCTTGCAATGCTATCTGGAATTTCTTTTGCTTGTGATCTTCATACAAATCTGACATTTACTCTTTGGTCCCTTGCCCTTCCTGATTGCTGTACATAGTGAGCAGAGAAATGATCTGGAATATTGTCCATATTTCTTTGTAGCACTACAAATTATTAGCAATCTTAAAGGAAGCGGTGACATTTCCATTTCTGAAGAGGTTATATTTGGAGTCAGGAGTTCAGATAACTTTATCCAGTCTTCAATTTTCCCATTTTATGGAAGATTGTTGAAATAGTGGTGGTGTACCAACTATGTAGTATATATTATTTTTTATTGAAGAAATGTTAACAAGGTAAACAAGGTATTTTCTTTTCTAAAAATATTAGAAAAGAAACAAAGAAAACAAGGAATATCAAACAAGAAAAATCGGAAAAAAAGGGAAAAAAGGAAAAAAGGAAAAAAGCAAAAGGGAAGGGAAGGATATAAATAAGTGGTTTACAATCTTTTGATGCTGTTATACGGTAAATGCATTTTTATTTTACCTTTCCTATCTAAGGTTATAATTTCCTTTTTTCACAAGCTATCTTTTCTACCCATCAAATTTTTAAATCATAAGTTTTTTTTAATTCTTTGTCAGCAATAAGTCTAAAAGGTGTTGATCTTTCTCTAAGTAAACAAATTAATTTTAGTTCCATCATGTTCACTAACCATTCATCCCTTGTGAATATATCAGTCTTTCCATATTTGTGCATATAGCAGTCTTACAGCAGTGATCATATATAAACATATTTTTCTATGGCTGTATGTCCACTAAATGTCAGCAAAGTTTTGGTTTCCGTTGAATCTTAGTCTTTAAAATATTTTGTATTGGTGTATTTGAACTCAACATTCTTCTGGCTTTTTTCACCAGGCATGTTGCCCATATTTTGAACATAAGTTTGAAGTAGCCTTATGAATAGGATGATCTAAATCATTGTTTCAATAGAGATAGGATACATATCTTGGTCCTATTGGCCCCTTGAGCAGCATTCTATACTATTGCTTACTGTTTAACTGACAGCCTATGACATCTGGTGATTTAAGGCACTGTTTTGTGGTGATTTCACTCCTTCCTTAGTGGGTAATTTCAGTCATTTTTATGGGGAATCAGAAGTTAGCTCTATACCCCCTGATATGCAGGGGAGGCAGAAGAGTTGATTCTCACCCATTTGCTCTTCAAAATTTATGTGAAGTCACTGGGTCAACTGTTGATGTAGGATACAGTATCATCAGTTCTTGTAAATGCCAATGTTATCTCTGGCCAGGTAGGCAGATGTCAAAGAACAGGTTTACAATTTTGGAATCCCTCTAGACAAACAGCTTCTATAGTGGTGCTTTTCTGTGATGGTACCAATTCTCTATGTAGGCCTCCCTACAGATAAAAGGCTTTTTTCTTCCTGCTGACTTATTCAAAATAAAATTAATCCAGAGGGATTTAGGTCCTCTCTGATTAAATGCTCATGGGAACTAATTCTCTCTGATGATTAAACATTGTTACATTTTGTCAGGATGATCTGAAACAAAAAGAAAATTAGGAAAGAAAGTATGTTGTGTTCATGAATCAAAGATCCTAGGCATCTGTTTTTCACATATTTTCACAATTTATTTTCCAATGCACAACATTCCTAATTCTAAAGTGTATTACAAGGTCATTAGCTTTGTGAAGACAATGCCCAGTCAATCATTTATGTCTTGCTCTGATTTTATTTCAATATATACATTTCTTCTAGTTGGACTTCAAAATGAACATTCCATCCAGTTTATATGTTGCTTACTTTTCAGTTTTCTAATTCATAAATCTCTAAGTACAAACATATTCTAACAAAAAAATCTTTCTTATAAGACCTCAAATGATATGCCTTCTATAAGCCAATATGCTTTGGTTGTACAAAATTATAGGACTGGCACCTTAATTAGCTTGTCCTCAACACATCATGTTGTCACAATTTGTTTTAAGCTATACAATTGCAGAATTGAAGCATATGTTAAGAAGTGTTTCCTGTGTAACAAATTCTTTGAAAAATATGCTACAACTACTTGACTTGAAAATGCTAATCTTTAAATAAAAGTTCTGGGAGAAATTTCATAACACTAGAATGTAGATGTATTTGAAGATTTAGAGTTGAAGGTCAATATCTTCTTGGTCAAACAGCTTTCTGGACAGCAGGAGCCAGGGATATCTCTGTTTTCTGATCTATCTTTCATCTCAAACAGATCTTTCCAGCTGCAACCAGATGGCTGTCTTATCTTTCTAGACCAGAAAAGCCTTCTCAATTTGAATTTTGAAAGGTCTATCCTATACTGAGTTTTAAAAATCTCTGCCACATAACAAACTCAGAAAGATTTCCAGTTGGTGTAATTACTTTTATTGTTGTTGATGCTACAATAAGCTATTTTGATTATTACATTAATAGTTGTTTGGCCAGTTGCATAAACTGAATCTTATAGCTGAACAATTTACACTTCTTTCCAATCTGAGATTGATAAGACAGTGGCCATGGCAATGTTGGGTTGTCTCATGCAATATTTCCATCACAGTCTACTCTGTCCTGCTCTAGGATATATTTTGCCCTTCCTTATGAAAATTGTTTACAAAACTGAATTACTAGAAATTATATGCATCTAACTTGTGGTCTTTTATTATGCCATGAATGTATGAATAATTACAAAACAAGATAGTACAATTAATTTTAATTTTTTGATTACCTAGATGAATGGATGATGCTATGCCAATATTTGTTTAATTTGAGAAAAATATAGAAGAGATATATGTTTAAGTGCACCCATCTTCCTTTTCATATGAGTAAATATATTGATACTTGATAGGGATGATGGATTATGTAGACTAGCTGTTCCATAAAAAAGGGGCTCCTTCTATTTTTAGAAATAATGTAAACCAGTGGTGGTTTCCACAGGAGAAAGTTGGGGTGGTTTTCCCTTTATTCTCTTCCCACCATTTATGTATCCACTTTTGCATTGAGCTTTAAAGATCTGATTAGTAAAAGAAATATGTGTGGTTTATTCATGTGGCTGAGTTTAAAGAAAAACTAATATGCAATGCTATGACTATTTTCAGCTTATCATTATTTCAATTTTCATTTTCAAATATATACACATGTTCATAGTACATTTCCATGTTTAATTATGGAAAGGTAAAAGTTTTCATGACTTTCTTACAGACTCTCTGGAAATATCTCGTTGGCTATTGTCGGAAAGAGAATATTTTATTAATTTGTGTATTTATGCCTGAGGTGGGACTAGAACTACCATTTCCCGGTTTCTAGACTGGTGCCTTACCCGCTACACCAAATTGGCTTTCATTAATTATTAACACATTTTTGTTTTTATTTTCTCTGTACACATCCAGTTGTTTTCTTTTTCCACTCAGGCTGATCTTACTTGTATCTGGGGATTTTCATAATCATATAGTTTTGAATGCTATCATATGTTGATCTTAGACCAAAAACATATACATTCAAGTTGCCCCTTGAAAGAGCACCTTTGGGACAACCATGACCTGGATGATTAAGAATCTTCATAGACATTGATTAGTCAGTATAGCTCTTGATGTAGACAACTATTTTATTTATTTTATCACACTGCAAAGAACTGCATTGTCATTGCAAAAATATGTTTTCCTTTGTGAAATTGTACCACTGCAAATACCAGAATTAATAAGTTGAGGATTTATATAAATATTTTAAATAAATAAACTAGGGCACACTAACAAAATTTTGGATAATCAAAGAAGAACTAATTCCAAAACCCAGCTCAATTTTATAAGCAGGACTTAAGACAATCTTAGTGAACATATTTATTTTTATGAAGACAAACATTGCAAGATGTTAAGATTTCGTAGGGAAAAAAAGAATCAAAATATTTAATTGTGCTTAGAAGTTAAAAAAGGATGTTACTGAGACTTGCTTGGGTGATATTCTGATCTCTATCACAGATGTATTAGCTGACATGAGAACAAAGAGCATTTAGATTTATTGAAATTTATAAGCAATTTATTACAATTTATTTTCTCCAAATGTACTGTAAATTATAGGGTTTTTTCAACTATCAGGCTTCTTTGGAAAATACTTGTTATAAATGACAGACCACTATATTTGGAATTACTTTTTCAAATAATATGTATTATTTTTACATAATAAACATTTGAAATAGATTTTACCATTTACTTTCAAGTTTTTCAGTTCCAGTGTTCAGTTTTCATTCGATCTATAATACAAGACTAATATGAAATAAATATTGTTGTACTTGGAATACATATATTTGTTAATCTATTAAGCTGATTGTAAATGTATACATTGTAATAAGGTTATTGTGGCTTTTTTGTGAGGTCTGCTTGTATTATTTGTGCGTTCATATATCATTTGTTTAATTCTTTAAAAAAACACAGCTAAATTATTATAATGTGGTTTAAGTTGTCCTGTGAAATATATTTTTAAGAGTACATGCACATTTGTAAAATAAATTAGCAGTCATTGCTTCAAACTGATCCTCCCAAATTAAAAGGAATTGTATGTTCCAAATTGTATAATTATATTTCCAAACAAACAAGCAAACAAACAAACAAAGGTTGGTTCAGGGTTTTCTGTTTGCCAGGTGAAGCAGAAGAAATCTGGAAAAAAAATTGTATAGTATACTTTTGAAATTCACTCTGTGATCTACTATCTTAAATATTTTAGATGTGGAATATCACCAATGTGAAAATATATTTTCCTCCTAGCTTTCTTCATACATTTCTACAAAAGACCAGAATAAGAATATTCTGAGACTTTTCTGGAGTTATGCTTGCTTTGATAATATTACTTGATGAAATTTAGAAATAAAGGTGAATACCAATGTTGAATCATTATCACAATGTTCTTTTAATTTGGGACCAAATGCAATGACATTTGGTTTTGGCAAAAAAGTATAACCAAAGCCAACATCCAAATTAAAACTTCCTTTAGCAATTGAACCCCAATAAAGCAAAACAAACACTTTAATGCCTTCCATACTCAAGTGAGATCCATTTCATGTCCTATTTTTTTATATTGTCCCATGGAAATATAGAAATGAAGTAATGAAGTCAATAGAGTATGCAGTGTATTGTTTTGACTGTCAAAGTCAAGGTAACTAAGGCTTGTTGTGTCCTCTTCTTTATTGTTCTGCACCCAGAAAATTATTCAGGAAGAGATTAAATAATATTAAAAATAGAAAAGTCAGGAGATTTCTCTGGTTCTCCCTCCTGCAGTTATATGCAAAAATGTGAATAAATGAACTCTCACACTTTCATGTTTGGTTTAAAAAAACACAAATTATACAGGTTCTAGTAATATTTCTTTTGATATGCCTTTGATGATAATTTATTTTATTTTTCTTAAAACTATTATATTTATTAAGAAATATAATTTGGTCTGAAGTTTTGTATGGTACATTTCAGTCATAAATTCAGTATGAACTATCATGCTGGTTAAGTGTTTGCAAGAGGTAACAGCCTGAAAAAACATCTTAAGAAAAAAATGCACTGCCAAAGCGAGCATACTTCATTCCTGTTCTGAAACCATTTTGATACATAGCTAGCTTGAACTGAGACCTTTTATAGACATTTCATTTTATACCATCTTCTGATATATAGTTCACAATATATTTGGTTTTTAGATGATTTGGAATAGTGGTAAAAATATAGAGTCACATGTATCTAAGGAAGTTTAAGCATATTGACAAATGGGAGGAGTTTGCTATTCCAAATTTTAAAATTGTTCATATATTTTAAAAGTTATGTGTTAATACTTAAAATGAATAGAGCAACCAAATAAATGTTGCATTCCTGTATGCCTCTTTTTACTGGGAAGACCCCCACCCACCCCCAAAAAGAAAAAGAATTTTTTTAAAAAATCCACAAATGAATTCAGAAATAACTTATCTGAACCTTTCTGCAAAGTATTTTAGTTTAAATATTACTTACCAAAACAAAGCAGAACAAAATCTTATACTACTCTAATATTAGGATACCTAAGAATAAATACTTTTGCTTTGCCAAATTAAATACTAATTCAATTTAACTTAACAATATATTTACTTTATTTCTATAATAGTTTTCTTGTGCACCATAGAAACAGGCTATATCAATCTGTAGATTGTAGTGTTATATCATGGTGGCCTAGTGGTGAAGATGTTGGGCTCCCACTTGGAAAGGTTGAGAGCTCAATCCTACATAACAAAGCTGCTAGAGCACAAAGAAAAACAAACTCTGCATACATCAGGAAGGGCATCTGGCCAGTAAATGTTGAGCTCCATCCAGTCGTTGGCTCTACCCTGGATCATAAAAAGGGAGTTTTATTGCTATCAAATTATGTTCTACATATCTCCATAATTGTTTACAAACAGTTAAGTATTTATAATTTTCTCCAGGAATTAGAGGACTAAATTGTTTTATGTACCTATTCTCTACAAGTTTATTTATTTATTTATTTATAATTGGACTTGTATGCCACCCCCTCTCCGCGAGGACTCAGGGAAGCTCACAATTAAAACACAATTCAACAATAAATATTTTTTAAAAAGATTAAATCTAACAAGCCCAATCACTAAAAACCATTAAAATAATTTTAAAAACCCCAGGAGGTCAGTCCAGCCCAGCCTGTTCAAACAACCAGATCTTCAGATCACGGCAGAAGGAGCGAAGATCAGGAGCCAAACAGAGCTCCAAAGGGAGTTGGTTCCACAAGGCGGGGGCCGCAACAGAGTAGGCCCTTCCCCGAGGCACTGCCAGCCGACATTGTCTAGCTGATGGCACCCCGAGGAGTCCCCATCTGTGCACATGCACAGGGCAATCGGTGTTTGATATTGGCAGGAGATGCTCCCACAAGTACCCCGGACCCAAATCGTAAAGGACTTTGAATGTTAACACCAACACCTTGAATCTCACCCGGAGGGCAACCGGTAACCAATGCACTTGGTTCACTTCCTTATGATTCTACAGAAACAAAGTAATTTGACAGAAACTTTTCTTTGTGCTAGTTGTATTTAATGTTTCAGGTCTCATTTAAATCAGCATAATTTGACTTAGATAGTAAAACACATAACAATGTACCACAAAGTGATAAAAACAGGAATGTATAGATCTAGAAAGCCTGAATATATACTAAATAAATGTATTATATTTCTCAAGGAAGAAGCCATTTTCCACACATTTTTAGCCCAGCAACATGCTAAATAAGTATCTTTTTTTAAAAAAAAAACAGCAACATATAAATAAAGAGGCAGAGAGAGCCACCAGAAAATTAACAACCAATTAAAAGATATATAAAGAACTCTGGCCTCAAGAAGAAAAGAAAATATATCAGTTTTTGAATAAGCCATCTTAAATTCTACTGTACTGAAATAGATTGCTTGGTCAAAATATGGATGAGGGTTGTTGATCCTGTTGTAACCATTCACACAATTTATGTTCATTCTGGAGATAAAAATAATGTACAAAATAATATCACATTATTTGGTAACTTTAAATTAAATGACAATGTACATTGTTTTTGATCTTCAAAAGCAAAATTTGTGGCAGATTGAAAAATGTTTCTTTTTTATGTTGAGTTTTTTATATATAAAACAATATTTTTTAAAAATACTTTATAAAATAATATCTTAGAGAACATGTAGCTAACCTTCAGGAAATGGACAAATTCCAAGGTTTCAGATGTCTGGATCCAGTTAAAATCATTTTGGCCTTGGGCTTGTAAGGACTGGAGTCAGTGAGATTACATCCAGACAAAGCCATTGTATAAATAAGGACAGATGGCAGAAATAATCAAGGCTGGAAAATTAAGAACTATAAGGGTACTGAAAATGATCCATGAGTCAATGCTTGGTATTAGTTTGGTATTTGCATACCATGTAAAGCTCAGGATCCTGGGTGTAGTTATATGAAAAAAATGTAAGAACAGGTTCCTGATTATGTTCCTCAAGTTGGTGTCAATTATTAACAACTACATATAAAACTTGTTGAGTTTATTATTTACAGTGGAACCTTGGGTCGCAAATGCCTCTGATCATGACCAAATCAGGTTCTGAATGAAAAATTCAGAAAATTTTTGAATCTCGTCATGAACTCAGGTGTCGATCAAACGCAGCCAATTTCCCCTTCTGTGCCACAGAGAAAGTCCTGATCTGCTGAACAAATTTGTCTGCCATTCCACATGTTAAAGTTACCCTTTAATATTGTTCTCACTGGCTTCTCGCTTGTTTTGTAAGATTAACTTTCTCGCCGGGCAGGCAGCCTCTCCCCCTCTCCCTCTCCTATCTCCTGGGAGAGCCACGTGATGCCACAGAAGCCTCAATCACAGCTTTTTTGTTACTGTTGTTTTGTGTGCACTGGGAGAGCTGGGGACAAAGCAAGCAAGCTCTGCAGTTGGGAATTCCAGCAGCTTGGAAGCCAGGATCTTCCCCTGCCTCACCTCCTCTCAGTCCTCCAGGAGTGCAGGGAATGGTAGTTCTCTGCCTCAGCAGGCAGGTGACAGAAAGGCCCTGGCATCTGGCTTTGGAGCGTGGAAGAGGGAGTGAGTTGGGCTGCTTCTTCTCACCAGGCTTCCTTGCACAGAAGAAGGCAGGAGGAGTGCTGTGCAAGCCAGCCAGCCCAACCCAAGCCCTCCTGCCCTCCTGCCCAGGTTGTGGCAGACCTGGGCCCCTAAGATGGCCAAGAGGAAGGCAGGATGAGTGCTGTCACATTTTACTACACTGTGAGTTCTATGGCATAATTAACTATTTTTGTGCTTTAAAATCTTAAAACAACAATATTTATAATCAGTTCATAGGGGTCCGGAATGGATTGGTCATATTTACATACAATCCAATTGGGAAATTAGCTTCGGATCATGACCAAATTGGGTTGCAATTATGGTCGTAACCAGAGGTTCTACTGTATATGACACCCAGAGTTACCTTCGTGATATGGGCAGCCATATAAATTGTTTAAATAAATAAACAGATCCTCTTTAGGATTAATTGATCACAACCTGGTATTGTAGATCTCCCAATGTTGTATGCATCATTGATATAATAAAATTTATCCAACTTTTTGCTGGTCATCTTCGCAAGAAAGCTGGATCTTCACATAATGGACCTAACAATTAAAC
Organism: Naja naja; assembly: GCA_009733165.1. Taxonomy (NCBI): domain Eukaryota; kingdom Metazoa; phylum Chordata; class Lepidosauria; order Squamata; family Elapidae; genus Naja; species Naja naja. The sequence continues at coordinate 116,302,459 of CM019149.1, read as the reverse complement.
TGCATTATTTGTCCCTAAAGTGAGAATAACTAAATTAATTTGCTTTGTTCACTATACCTGGTATTCCAAAGAGCGTTCTAACACCAAATTTCAAAAGCATCAATCCACTTTCTAACTTGCTTCCTTTTTGCTCCCACCAACCACCATAACCATTGCCTACCCGATTCTGATCTGTATAGATATAAAACACATTGCAGCACTTAAATTTATTTTCCAAGAACTTCATTACTACCAGGCAAAGTGCTAGTCCATGCTATATTTATTGATTTAAAAAAAACCCTGATTGATAGTTGATCCTAAAAGGCAGAAGGTATCCATCACTTGAATATCTTTATTGTCACTATAAGATTCATTACTGTTCCTGTTGTTATTGTTTTGGCTATATTTAATCATAGTCCCATTTTTTCATTGTGTTCCTTGACTTCATTACCAGAACTTACATATCATTCATATTTTCAGCTGTCAAAGAATTGCCTTCATTACAGCATATATTATTGCTATTGCTTCTTCAGTATTAAACTTCTGCTCATCTTCTTCCAAACCAGACTATCTCTATACAGCATAAAGTTTGAGTAAAGAGTATTCAACCTTGTCTCTTTGTCAACCTAGAGAGACAAGCCAATTTGTTTCCCCATGTATGCCTCAGGTTATGTCTTATTATTCTTTGTAATGATTTCACATAAGAAAAATGAGACGTTATGGGATACCTATTTTCCTAAGGACACTCCACAGATTAATATGGTCAGCACATATTATCAAACTGTGTTTTCTTCCTTATTATCTTTAGCATTCCAGTCTTCTACTAGCTTCATGTTCTATTCATTTCAGGTTGAACTTGAGCAAAATGATCATCAAATCTTCTGCATCAGTAGTTGGAACACAAATTTGGATAATTGTCAAAAAGTTATCAGCATATTATAATTGACTGCATTACACCTAAGCACTCACTTTACAATATTTGCCCTGCCTTTGAGGGTTGAATGAAAAGCCTTCCTATGTTATAAGTAACCAACAGATGGCAGTATTGACATAATAGAAGCTCTGACGTGTACAAGCTCTCCTTGTAACATTTACTTTTTTTCCTTCTGCTTTTTTAGCAGGAAGTTGCTGTGAAAAAAAGCTTGCCTTGCTATTGTTTATGAAATGGAAACTTGTCTAAGTACTCATCAGAATCCTTCAAGTAACATGTTGCAATTGAATTTCTAATTGCCGAAGAGTCTTTCCAATTGAAATACACTACTGAATATAGCTTGTTTATGGTAATATGCTGATGTAAGTACTTTGTATCACTGGGCCAAACAACGTAAAGCAGGTGAAGTGGGAAGAGTTAATTTGTGCAAGAAAGAATGGATGACCTATGACAGTAACTGATGAGTTTCACATGACAAAGTTTGATGAAATTATTTAAGACAATTGATGGATCAGTTGAAAGGAAATTGCTGCCAAGTTTGGCATTTTATAGAAATGTGTGAGTTAGCTATTGTTTTTCAAAATTGGAAGGTTTGTGCAAGATGGTTCCTCACAGGCTGATGGCCAAGATAAAAGCTTCCAGAGTTGAAATTTCCAGCACAAATCTCACACTATGAGAATGAAGCTCAGGAATTTCTTCACAGCACTGTGACAGCTGACAAAACATGGGTTCATCATTATGACCTAGAAACAAAGTGTCAGCCCATGGAATAACCCTGCAGGGGAAAAAAAAATAAAACTCCGGCTTCAGAAAAAAAAAGTTATAGTTTTTGGGATATAGATGGTGTTATTCACATGGATTTCCTTGAAGTTGAAGCCAATATAGCCTGAGAATATTGACTGCAATACTTAAAACTTTGAAACAATGATTAAGCAAAGTTAGAAGCACAAGAAAAAAATTTGCTGCGATATGACAACACCCTAGTGTGTTTTCCAAGAGGCAATTGTAAAGTTAAATCTCACTGTTTTGCCCTACTCACTTGTCTAGACTTGGCATTGACTTCCATCTTTTTTTTTCAAAAATGGAAGAAATACCTCAACAGATACCAGCTTGACTTCAATGAAGGGATAGAATGGACTACTAGGGTTTGGTTGAAGGAAAAAAAGGGAGCTCCTTGTGATGGATTTAAGAACTTGTTCACCATTGGCAGAAGTGCATATATAGAAGTAAATACAGATAATGAGTCATTTCAAGGGTTACTTTTATGGGGTTTTTTTCTTTTTAAAAAGTATTATGTTCTGGAGAAGGAAATGTTACTTTTCATTCAATCCTCATATGAAAGTGCTTTTTTTCTTCTTCATTTTTAAGTAGAAAAAAGTATGATCATCTGACTGAATAGTGATTAGTCTATTCCAGTTCCATGAAACCCAATGTCAGTATATTTTTTTTCTGCGCATGCTCCGATATGGCCACCAGCAGTAACTAGAGCTCTGCAGTGGGGAGTAGTGGATTTGTCCTAGCTGAGGAGATAGGGTTTTGATTTCCAGCCCCTGACCCCCCAGAACTGACAGTAAACTGTTTAGGGGTGTGGATGATGACATCTGTTCTGACCCCTGACTTGCCTGTGAAGATCTGCCCATGGATGTCAGTGACGGTGAGGGCGACAGCAAAGATGGCGATGGGCGGGGGCCGACAAGAACTTTCAGCGTTGGCTAGAGCCCCATTGGGAGGTGAGATCATGAGAGCCGCTGCCATTGCCACTGTGGACGCCGCTGGGTGGTTTTCTATCATTGCCAGTGTTGCCTGTGTTGCCTGTGTTGCTGCTAGGTATGTTTCTCTCAGCTCCCGGAGTGTTGTCTGCAACGCCATGAGTTGTGCTGGCGGGAGTGAAGATCTAGCCCCAATTTGGGGCTGCCAGCGCGACGGACTGACGCTGCAGGCACCAAAATACTGTGGATGCTGGAGACTTAACCTGAACATGTGGCCTGTACCGGACTCAAGAAACAGGGTTTGCTATCCTAATAGGGGATGGGCTTACTGGCCTAAGTTGGGGCCAGTGGGTTGGCCTACCCCTGGTTCTTTGTCAGCTGGGGCTGGTGAAATTGGGGCTTTTGGGGCCTGCACCAAAATGGCACCCGGGCTTGTCCCGGGGACTAGGGGTGTAGGTCTGGGTAAGCCTCGGACTCGACCCAGGGTGGACAACACCCTGGCCTGGTTGAACATTCTCCCCTGGAGTTTGGAAGAAGATGGGATGCCCCCTAGGTGGCATTGGCTGCTGCAGGGGTTGCCTGGCTGCCTGTCTACCCTGGTTGGTATCGGCCCGGGCGAGGGCAGCTAGGCTTTCGATCCCTCTTCTGTTAACTCTTTCATCATCTGGAGACTTTGGCTGTCTCGAGATCCGGACAGAGGGTTTTTCCCTCCTTCTCACTTTTTCAGTTCCAAGGATGCCTGTTGGTATGAAAGTTTCCGCCGCCGTGAGAGGACGACAGTGAACAGTATGGGAGTGCACCCACCTACCTGTTGTGGGAGAACAGTGAGGGCTGGGGGTATTGTCTCTGCTGGCTGTGGCCAGGACTCCCGAAGTGGTGAGTGGTGAAGTGCCACCGATGGTGAGAGCATGGTGGCCAGTCTGTGGTTGGGCCCTTCTTCATCGGGCCCCTTGGTGACTGTGAGAGGATCCCTGGGTTTGGACTGCCCCAGAAACTCAACCTGGACTGACCATTTGATCTGAACATCTTCCACTTGGTTTCTTTTGCCATCTTTCTCCCTGTATTGTATGATCTGAATGCTGTGAACCTATATAGTTACTGAGTTGCAGGCCCTGAGGGATTCCCCTCTATCCCAGGTGTGGCCTGCCAGGTCATCGAGGGCCTACCTTGATGACGGATCCTGGGATCCTGAGAGGTGGCATCACGTGGAAAAGGGTAGGGGTCATGTGTTGGGTAACAAGAGGGGTGCCAAGCCCTCATTGTTAAAATTTTTAAAGGAATTCTTAAGAGGTTCAGGGGGAGGGGAGGGTAACCAGGCCTGGTTGGAGCCTGAGGGAGCCCCACTAGGATTGCCCCAGTCCAGGTTGGAAATGGGCCATGGCGGGGGGTGGGGGGTGGGGCCATCTGGAGCTTCGGGGGAATGGGTGGAGTATGGGATTTGCACGGTGACTGGGAAAGGCAGTAGAGGTAAGGGCGGAGGGCCATATCAATTCTTGGGAGTGTGCCCCCGCTGTCTTTGAGCGGGGGGGGCGCTCTGACCCTCCGGTTCCTACCCACTCACCGGGGGCTTGGAGGAGTGGGACCCTGGGCTGAGGCTTGTTTATTTGAATGCCAGGTCCGTTGAAAACAAAGCTTCCCTCATCCGGGAGCTGATCAAGGAGGGAGGCGCAGGCCTGGCTTGTATCACGGAAACCTGGTTGGGCCCGGAGGGAGGGGTCCCTCTGGTGGAATTGTGCCCACCAGGTTTCCGTGTAATACACCAGCCTCGAACCCAGGGCAAGGGTGGGGGGGTGGCTGTTGTTATCAGAGAGGTTCTTTGTCCAAGTGAGGCCACTGTCCAACAGATAGGCAGGTGTGAGTCCCTTCTCTTGAGATGGGACCCTTGGGGTCAGTTGGGCCTGTTGCTCATGGCAACGGCCCAGTTGGGCCTGTTACTCAGGGTCAGTTGCCCAGTTGCGTGGCAACGGCCCTGCCTGACGCTCGACGTCTTGTCAGAGGTGGTGGTTGAGTTCCCCAAACTTATTGCATTGGGGGATTTCAACTTGCCATCCCTGGGGTGGCATCAAAGCTAGATCAGGAGTTCATGGCTTCCATGGTGGCCATGGACCTGACTCAAAAAATACAGGGCCCCACCCATGGGGGGGACATACACCCGACCGTTTTATCTCAGGCAATGGTGTAATGATCTGGGTGGGGGATCTCCAACTGTTCATCCCCTGCCATGGACCGATCATTCTCTCCTGTGGCTGACCTTCTGGAATGCCACTCCTCACTGCTGGGAGGCAGAACCGACAAGATGGTTCTGCCCCAGGTGCCTAATGGACCCAGAGAGGTTCCAGACGGCGCTTGGGTTAATCCCGACCTCTCTCACCCACAGCTCGGTTGAGACCCTGGTGGACGCCTGGCAGACGGCTGCCACCGAGGCACTTGACCAAGTTGTTCCTTTGTGGCCTCTGACCCAGTGCAGATTCCAGTCAGCTCCCTGGTTTTCTGTGGAGCTCCGGGAAATGAAGTGTTGGAAGAGAGGCCTAGAGAGCTGTTGGAGATCCAGCGGGTTTGAATCTGACTGATCTCAGTTAAGAGCCTATATTAGGTCTTATCTTGCTGCGATAAGGGCAGCGAAGTGTGCTTACTTCTCCGGTCTCATCGGGTCTGCAGATAATCGCCCAGCCAGGGGTTCAGGGTTCAGGGTCACCCACTCCCTCCTTAACCAGAGGGGGGAGGACCCTCTGCAGGGATGTGCTGAGGAGTTTAGTCAGCATCTGATGGACAAGATCGCTCAGATCTGGGCCGGTCTGGACTCCAACTAGTCAGGGTCTGATGGGAGTGATGCGACGGGTCTTAGGGATTTCATCTGGGAGGAGTTTGATCCTGTAACTCCAAATGAGGTGGACAGCATCATGGGGAAGCTGAGTGCTGCCAAGTGTTCATTGGACCTGTGTCCTTCATGGCTGGTTTATGCCACCCGGGAGGTTACCCGAGGCTGGCTCCAGGCAGTAATTAATGCTTCGAGTGAGGGATTCTTCCCCCACCTTGAAGGAGGTGGTGGTGAAGCCCCTCCTCAAGAAGCCTGCCTTGGTCCCAGCTAATTTAAACAACTTTCATCCCATCTCCAACCTTCGCTTTGTTGAGAAGGTTGTTGAGAGCATGGTAGCCCAACAGCTCCCAGTGTTCCTGGAAGAAACCGACTATCTAGACCCACACCAATCGGGCTTCAGGCCCGGGTACAGCATGGAGATGGTGTTGGTTGAACTGGTGGATGATCTCTGGAGGGCACGGGACAGGGATCATTCCTCTGTCCTAGTCCTGTTAGATCTCTCGGCGGCTTTCGATACCATTGACCATAGTATCCTACTGCGACGACTCGAGTGGTTGGGAGTGGGGGGCACCATTTTGCAGTGGTTCTCCTACCTCTCGGGCCATATGCAGATGGTGTTGGTGGGGGGCAGGGATCGGCCCCAAGGCCCCTCCTTTGTGGAGTGTCTCAGGGGTCAGTTCTCTTGCCCCTCCTGTTCAACATCTATAAGAAGCCGCTGGGTGAGATCATCTGTGATTTTGGGGTGAGGTATCATCAGCATGCTTTTCATCCAGCTTTTCATCTCCACCCCAACCAACCCAGTGATGCCCTCGATGTGGTGTCCCGGTGTCTGCAGGTGGTGCGGGTCTGGATGGAGAGGAACAGGCTCTGGCTCAACCCGGCTAAGACCGAGTGGCTATATGTACCGGCATCTTGAGTTGTCCAGGATATTCCACCTTTAGCTATGAGGGGAGAGGTGTTGTCCCCCGTAGATAGGGCGTGCAACTTGGGCATCCTCCTGGATGCACGGCTCAGTTTGGAGGAGCAGGTGGGAGCCGTGGCCAGGGGGTCATTTGCCCAGGTTCACCTGGTGCACCAGTTGCGCCCCTACCTGGATGGAGATGCCCTACATACGGTCACTCATGCACTCATTACTTCCTGTCTGGACTACTGCAATGCTCTTTACATGGGGCTGCCCTTGAGGACCAACCAGAGGCTTCAACTTGTCCAAAATACAGCAGTGTGGGTTGTGATGGGAGTGACCCGATACTCCCATGTTACACCCCTCTTGCGTGCGCTGCACTGGTTACTGGTTGCCCGCTGGGTGAGATTCAAGGTGCTGGTGTTGACCTATAAAGCCCTTCATGGCTTAGGACTGGGATACTTATGGGAGACCCTGCTGCCAGCAACTGTTTCCCATCATCCTGTGTACTCTCACAGACAGGGCCTCCTTGGGATTCCATCAGCCAGACAGTGTTGCCTGGCGACCCCTAGGGGTAGGGCCTTCTCTGTGGGAACACCCACCCTATGGAACCAACTGCCGCTGGAGCTTCGGGTGGCCCCTGACCTCCGCTCTTTCCATCGGGGCTTAAAAACATGGTTGTTCCAACTCGCTGACCTGGACTGAGGGGGGGATGGGAGTTTTAATGGTTTGTTTTTATTGTTTTAGACTGCAAATTGGGTTTCTTATTTAATTCCTTTTTAATTGTATATTCTGCACTGTTTTTATGATTGTACACCACCCCGAGTCCTCAGGGAGATGGGGAGGCTTAGAAATCAAATAAATAAATAAATAAGGTAAATTCATTTCATATTGAATTTGCATTTGTTCATGCTTCTTATATTCCACATTCCCACTAATTCTGTGATTGCAGTTTCAGAATTTATTTTTCTGAATGGAAATATAAGTAGCTGGGTATCCCAAAGACACCAATCTAGTCCTGATATAGACTCCATTAGTACTTCAATAGATCTCACATCTTACTCAGTAGAATATTGAACATGGTCCAGCTTAAAAGGTCTATCATTCAACACTTTAATATTACCTAGTACTCTGAAATAAATCTACTTATCCACTTTCTTGAAACTGCTTGAGAAATAAAAAGCAGGTGAAAAAAACTAATTGTCTTGAAAAGCATATTTTGTTCCTTCCCTTATATTGGGACTGGGGAAATGCAACATCTTACAGGACTAAGGATGGAAGATCTCTAGGATTTGATTGCCCTAAAACCACAAAAACTCTATTTTTCTAGGGCTACATCTTATAGCCTCTTTCTCCCCATTCAGAACTACATAGACTCTAGAGCAGGGGTGGGATGTTACTGGTTTGGCCCTGTTCTATAGAACTGTAGCTGTGAAAAGCAGCTGACACTGAGCTGCTGACAGTTCAGTGTTTGGCCCACCCACCTGCCCGGGCTCTAGGCTGTCCTTTATTCCCTGCTTTTCCCTCCTCAGCTGCTTTGCGTGGCACAGCTGAGGTTGAAAAAGCAGGAAACAAGAGGATTTTCAAACAATGTGCACCATCACGTAGCGCTTGTCAGCTGTCCAGGCAACACAGCTTATTTCTTGCAAACTGCTGCACACACGCATAGTTTGGAGAACCAGCAAATCACTCCACTGGCTGGCCCTGCCCCACCCCTCCCCACCCACTCACTCCTTACCTGGCATGTGAGCTATCCAACTTGCCAGATTTGGTAAGTTGCTAGTTTTCCTTTTTTTACCCCCAACCGTCAGTTGTTCTGCTCTGCCGGGAGATTTAGATTAGATAAAAGGCAGGAAATCCTTGGATTTCTTGCTTTCTAGCTAATCCAAAAGCACAGCCAAACCTTCCTTGGGACTGAAGCTTCTACTTTTTATTGCAGAGTCAGACTCAGGTAGCCGATTGGAGATAGATATATGTCTAAGTGACTCTGTGAGTCTGTGAGCAACTCAATCTGCCTGCCTGCTTTGCCTGATTTTGGGTAAAAGTTGCTCTTTTTTTAAATAAAAAATTCAATATTTACATACATGGTGTGTTGTGACTTAATTTTGTGAGTTTGCTTGCAAGCAAATTTTATGTGACAGACTCAAGTAGCCAATTGGAGATAGATAGATCTCTAAGTGAATCTGGATTCCGTGAGCAACTTAATCTGCCTGCCTGCTTTGCCTGCTTTTGGGTAAAAGTTGCTCTTTTTTATAAAAAAAATCAATATTTACATACAAACCATGACCACCTAGTCACATGACCACCAAGCCATGCCCAGTCAGCAAGCCACACCCACCCAGTCACAGGACCACCAAGCAATACCCACAAATTAGGCCACACCTATAGAACCGGTTGTTAAGAAATTTGAATCCCACCCCTGCTCTAAACACTGACAGTATCTTGATAGATAACCTTGATAATATCACTTAGATGGCCGTCTGGGTCCTCCTTGGATTCATATGGATGTATCTGGATGATCTCTCCTAATAATTGTATGTAGATATAAAATAGGCAAGGAGAGATAGACAGTGTAGATGGTACTCTACAAAGCAGAGGCCTAGAACCTTCCCCTCATTGTCTGAAACTAACCCTGAAAGGAGGAAAATCACTGCATCACTGTGTCTCCCATTGTCCCTCAGAAGAGCTGACCCAGAAGAATACTATAGTAGCCAATCATAAGACCAAATTAGTTGCACCACACAGTTCTGCTCCTGATATAGGTCAACAATAGGTGCAATCAATGTTGTTTCAGTACTATGCCCAGCTCTAAAATCAAAGCAGAAGGAATCTACATAATACACTTCCTCCTGGAAACTGCAACCTGACCAACAATAAAATCTGATGAAATATTCCTAAAATTATTATCATTAATAATAAGGTTTATGGTAAAGTAAAAATGAAATGTAAAAATAGATTTTAGAGAGTGCTTCATAACAATGACTGTCTATTTAAAAAAAAAATATTCTAATTGGTGAAATGAAATAAAATGAACATAAGACAGGATTGTACATATTCAGTTGATTTAATTGATAGATTTTGTGTTTCCATTGGCTTTTTAAATATATTTCAAATGTCTTACTTATTTCATTAACTCTCCCAAATCAATGCAGCACAATTATTTTTTACTTACTTTTAAAGTTCGTGAAATAACCTTTTATATTCTTTGATATTCTCAAACAATGGAAAGATATATTTAAGCTCCTATCACACTGATATCTTTTGTTACAGCATGATTAAGTTAACTGAGCATCCTCATCAGCAGTAGTTCAGCAGGAAATTACTTTTTCATCACTATTCTACAATAGCACATGAAGTTTACTGATTTTGTATATCCTTTTTTCTATCTTGATTCAAAAGTATATGTGATTAATTGTGAGCAGACAAAAGATCATACCTGTCTTAAACTATGCTGGAAGAAAGAATAAATGTTGCTGGTTCAATTAGAGTTGTTTTGAATTTTATTATGCATAAACATTTCCATTGCTAAAAGAAAAATCTATTAACAGGGCAATGAAGTGAATATATACCTACAAAGTAAAGCACATATTTGATAAATCCTAATACATATCATACATTTTCCATATTGTGAGGCTATGGGAGAATGAATTTTTCTCTATGAACAGTTTCTAGTTTCAGTTTTGGACTTGAAAGAGATTGAAACCAGTTTTTCTGAGTTTGAAGCATCTGGGTTTAGTATATAATGGAATTTTAACAATTTAATTTTATTTTTTTAATAATTTTAAAGATTTTAGTAATAATTGTATATTATTACAATTATTATATTAAAAAGGTTAAAGGTAAAGGTTTACTCTGTCCAGCCATGTCCTAGTCTAGGGGTTGGTATTCATCTCTGTTTCTTAGCCAAGGGAGCCAGTATTGTCCAAAAACATGTGGCAAGCAGGATTATATGCCGAGGTGCACAGAGCACTGTTATCTTTCTGCCAAAGTGTTATATATTTATCTACTTACATTTGCATGCTTTTGAACTGCTAGATGGGCAGCTAATGTTAAAGGAGCTCACCTTATCACACAGCGCTTGGGTCTCAAACTCAGACTATCAGCTTTTCAGCTGACAAGCTCAGGGTTTTTAACTGCTAATCCATTTTGCCCCCAATTATTATATTAATAATTATTAAACTGAAATATGGCAAATTTCTGGCTGTGTCAGTGTTACTATGCAGTTGTGCTGTTACCCAGAGGTTCAGTAGGGCTTACTCTAGCCCTCAAGAGGCTGGATATACTTATCCTGTCATTGGTTTTTGTAGATCATGTGTCTTAGCCGTACTCTAAATCTTCAGAGGCCAACACTGCAAAAATTTTTTATTATACCCAAGGATTATTGTCTCAGAGGAGATCCCCATAATTAAGAAGCAGAATGTTGGCAACATAGATTGGGCTCTTCACAATATATGTGGCAAGAATGAGGGCTTTGGGGGAATTATAATCATTTCCTGAAGTGATTTCCGTCAGCCTCTACCTCTTGTGAACATAAGAAATGATGCTGATGTGGAGAATTTGTGGATCAAAACTTCTGTCAAGTTTGAAAAGGAATATGCAATTGAGTGAAGGAGAAGGAAGATATTCTGACTTCTTATTGGATGTTGGAGAAGACAAAAATGAAAACAAAATCAAAAGAATGAAGTAGAATTATCAGAAGAAAGCTATTGAAGAATGTATAGATTTCATCTACCTGCAAAACTGTTTTACAATCCTGTAAAACTGTTCTCAAAGAAGTCTGTCTTGATTCTGTTAAGTTTGCATGAAGAGACAGACGCGGAGTGCTTCAAGCTCTTAGTTTATTAGTGACTACAGCTCAGAACGGACCTGATTTAGCTGGGCTGAGGCTGCTATTTATAGCCAGCAGCTGCAGTTGCCAGCCAATCAGAGTTCAGGGTTTTCCCACACTTTTTAAACCAATCATTTCCAACATTTTACAAGAACAGTTCAAACTAAACCAATGACTTCAAACCTGCATACATAACAGATTCATCCCAAATAAATAATAAGAGAAACCAATTCCACTCATGTTAGACATTTCCCTGGAATGTTAAAAATATATTGTTTCTTTAATGCTATCAGTGTGAAGGAACTAACATGATTCATATTCCAACAGAATTCCTTTGATTCAATTGATCACTCTGGATTGCCACCATACAAACTGGAATTGTAGATAGGATTCTGCATCATTTTAATAAGGATTTCCAAGGCTTTGTAATGGAACACAGATAATTGTGGAAGAACTCTACAAGAACCTCATTAGAGCAAAAATAAACATTATCGAATTCAAAATTGACATTGTTATGATTCTAAGAATTATGTCAATTTATCAAAAAGTGAAGATGTCCCTTTTTAGTGGACACAGATCCCAATAAGTCATGCTTTGCTCTCACTATACATAAACCACAAGGACAAACTATGAAGAATGTGCTGATTTATCTGGAGAAAATCCAGCATGGTCAGCTATATCTCACTTTAAGCAGAGGAAAAAGAAATTAAAAACCTTAGAGCATTCTTGAAGAATGGCAGATCAATTCCAAATGTTTTCAGATTTGTTTATTATTTAGGATTTAATCTTCAATTTGATTCACAGTCTGGGACTGGTAAAACTTAACAATTCAAGTCCTAATCAAGGATCTAAGAGCTGTTAAAGTAATGTCTGAGTATATATGCAGTTTCAAGTCAGGTGGGTTTTTTTTTGGCAAAGTCAGAATTTTCAGGTCTAATAAGTTCAAAATTTCCATGTAACTAGGCAATCCTTTGGGTATTGCTCCAAAGGCTCATATTAATATTGGTACAACCATAGATTTCTTCCTCTACAATCACTCAACTTCAATGTGCAAGTCGCAATATTATTACTATTATTATTATTATTACTATTATTATTTAAAATATGCTTTTTACATAATAATAATAATAATAATAATAATAAAAAGCATATTTTATTCACAATTGTAAATAAAATTGCAAACTATAAGCAGTAACAGTCAGAACAATGAGGTTCTGCAGCCTTTTCTGGAAACACTTAGAACAGGGTGTAAAAATCTATTTCATTGAGGGCTGCATCAGGCTTGTGTTTGATCTTGGGGGCTGGGGTGGGTGTGGCCAGGGTAGGCATGGCCAGTTGACATTAGTCATCTCGGGGGTGGCTGTGCTGGCCCAAGCTCTCTGCCAGTGAAAATGGGCTCCCAAGCTCATTTTTGGGCTGTGCCGGCCTCCTCCAACCCTTTGCCAATGAAAACTGAGCTCTTGGATGGGATGGCCTCCTGCAGTGCTCGGCCAGTGAAAATGGAGCTGGGGAAGGCTATGCTCAGCCCTCCTGAGCTCCATTTTCACTGGCAGAGGCACCACAGTCCTCCAGGGTGGTCCAGTGGGCCACTTTTGTCCCACAGGCATTGAGTTTGACACCCCTGACTTAGAAGAAGTAAGCATCTTTGCTTAGAAATAATTGAAATTATTATGTATTATACTTTCACATGCATATGTATATCTAACATGTCCTCTCATTCAGAAGCATGTGGGAATTAAGTGAGCTTTAACAAAATTCAGCAACATCGATCAGATTCATGTACTGTACTAAGCATTTAATTTATGCACAGCAGATTTATGCAATGAGCTTCAACATAGTGGGGAATAACTAGTACTAAAGTGATGAATAATCAATTAATCATTTATTCAAATCTGAAGTCACACATTATATATATATATATATATGTAGGTCTTGGTGTATTCGGGTCTTGTCCCGTGTACGATTGAGAATACCTTGGCAACATTTTGACGAGTGGGATCTCATCGAAACATCGCCAAGGTATTCTCAATCTTACAAGACCAATACACCAAGACTACATATATATATATATATATATATATATATATATATATATATATATATATTTGTTTTCATAGATTTTCACGGGTAAAGATATGTAGGTCTTGGTGTATTCGGGTCTTGTCCCATGTAAGATTGAGAATACCTTGGCGACATTTCGACGAGATCCCACTTGCCATCTTCAGGCTGGTGTCTTCGGCTTTGTGCTTCTGCCAGCAAAGTGTCATCTGAGCTGCCTTCTCTCTATAAATACTGGAGGGGAGGTGTGGTGTGCTGGCTCTGCTGTAAGTGGGTTGGTTGGCTGTGTTATTGGCTGAGTTGAGGGTGTTTTTCCCTCCGCCTTGAAGGAGGCGATGGTGAGGCCCCTCCTGAAGAAGCCTGCCCTGGACCCGACCGTGTTAGATAACTTCCGTCCAGTCTCCAACCTGTTTTTTGGTGAAGGTTGTTGAGAGTGTGGTGGCTCAGCAGTTTCCACTTTTCCTGGATGAAGCGGACTACCTGGATCCATACCAATCAGGCTTCCGGCCCGGTTTCAGCATGGAGACGGCATTGGTCGCACTGATGGATGATCTCTGGAGGGCGCAGGACAGGGGTTTTTCCTTTGTCCTAGTCCTATTAGACCTCTCAGCGGCTTTTGATACCATCAACCATGGTATCCTTTTGCATCGCCTCGAGGGGTTGGGAGTGGGGGGCACTGTTCTGCAGTGGTTCTTCTACCTCACGGGGCATTCGCAATTGGTGTTGGCGGGGGGCAGAGGTTGACCCCAAGGGTGCTCACTTGTGGGGTCCCCCAGGGGTTGGTCCTCTTGCCCCTCTTGTTTAATATCTACATGAAACCGCTGAGTGAGATCATTTGTGGTTTTGGGGTGAGGTATTACCAGTATGCTGATGATACCCAGTTATACATCTCCACCCCAAACCAGGTCAGTGATGCCCTCTCCATGATGACCCGTTGTCTGGATGCGGTACAGATCTGGATGGACGGAAACATGCTTCAACTCAACCTGGCCAAGACCGAGTGGCTGTACATACCGGCATCTCGGTCCAGTCAGAAATGTCCATTGTTGGCCATAGGGGTAGAGGTGTTGCTCCCTGTGGACAGGGCGTGGAACCTGGGGGTCCTCCTGGATGCGCAGCTCCGGTTGGAAGAACAGGTCCGGCTGGTTCGCCAGCTTCGCCTGTTTCTGGACCGAGATGCCCTGCGTACAGTCACTCATGCCCTTGTTACCTCCCGACTCGACTACTGCAACGCTCTCTATTTAGGACTGCCCTTGCATACCATCCGGAGACTGCAGCTGGTGCAGAATGCGGCTGGTGGTGATGGGAGTTTCCTGATTCTCCCATATTACCCCCCTCCTGCGTGACCTGCATTCAGCTGGTTGCGCTCCGGGTGAGATTCAAGGTCCTAGTTTTAACATTCAAAGTCCTACACGACATGGGTCCAGAATATCTAAGGGAGCGACTCCTGCCGATATTGAGTGCCAACCGCCCTGTACGAGCACACAGGCAGGGACTTCTTGGGGTTCCATTGGCAAGTCAACGTCTGCTGGCGGTCCCCCGGGGATGAGCCTACTCTGTGGCGGTTCCCACCCTATGGAACCAGCTACCCCTGGGGCTCCATCTGGCCCCTGACCTCCACACCTTCAGCCATTACTTGAAGACCTGGTTATTTGACCAAGCCGGGCTGTGATGACCTTCTGGGGGGGAGGGATTTTTAAATCAATTTTAACAACGGACAAATATTGGGCTTGATTTTGTTTAACTCTTTTAACTAATTAATGTTGATGTTTGATTTTAGTTGTGAGCTGCTCCAAGTCTTCGGAGGTGGGGTGGCATACAAGTCAAATAAATAAATAAATAAATAAATAAAGAAAGAAAGAAAGAAAGAAAGAAAGAAAGAAAGAAAGAAAGAAAGAAAGAAAGACTATCCAAACAGCTATATATTTCAGTTGAAATCATTGCCCAAATGAACAGCAATATTGAAATAAAACATTAGTTCTATTCAATTCATTGTCTAGTGGTGGACAATCACGAATCTTAATCACTTTTAGCCCTCAAAGCAAGCCACAAATCCTCGTAACTTCATTGTTTGTCATTTCCTTGTTCTGGGATAGTTTTAACCTCCCACATATAGCTTTCAGTGTTTAATTTTGAAATTTAGTGACTGTCTTAACTGACCTGGATTAACCCCTAGAAAAGGTCAGCCAGGTGCTGCCACCTGCTGAGAAAATATTTTATTAGAGTGGCATGAAGTTTGTCAATAAGCTGCAGAGAATGAATTATGACAAATTTAATGGAAATTACCTCAAAATCTGTTTACTTGTTTTTTTCAAATAAAATTTTGAAAATACTTTGCAGCAATAAAAACTGTGATAAAATCAAGTATATCTGATCAGAGCATAACTTCTTCCAAGTTTATTTTAGAATCAATAAATATAGCTTAAAAATCTCACTGCTATCAGTGCAGCATAATTTTACAGAATGATGGTTCATTTTTTCACTCTGCATATTACTCTCTTTCATTATTCTATGTACCGATATATAGATATGCTGCCTCAATTTACTTTTCTCTATTAAAGTTTCCTCAGCTTTCTTTTCCATTTTTCCCATACTCAATTGACTTTTTATTTGCTTTATTACAATACATAATTTGTAATATTATGTACCATGACCATGATACTGTTTCAGGCTGGTGGTGATGGTAGTTACAGCTGCCAAAATGGATAAAAAACGATTGATATCTAAGTAAAGATTTAATGAAGAAATAACTCACTAGTCATTAGTTTTTTAAAAAGTACCTAAAGTACAGTATATTAGCTTGCCTATGTCACACAACTGCTTTCCTTCCGTCCTTTCCTTCCTTCCTTCTTTTTGCAGACTGGATAAATTCCAGAGAATGATTAGATGGGAAGAAAAAATTAATTTCCTATTTTTCTTTGCTTCCATTTATTGAATAGATTGTTTTCAGTCTTGTGCAATCGTCTCATAAAACTGTCAATATCAGTTTGTCATAATTATAACTCTGTCCCCCACCCAACCCAGCCCCGTGCTATCATATCTAGACTGTTGACTCTGAATTACTACTAGGTGTTTATAAAGACATATATAAAATGCTAACAGTATCTAGTAGTTATGCACATGCTCTTCTGTAATGTGGTTAAGCTAACCATTAATAGATCTCATGGGCCATTCTTTGAGAGCATATTTGTCATCACTAACTTCAGTACTGTTCTTCTTCTTCTTGACAGATAGCATTTATGTACATGATGAAAGTAGACTTGAACACAAATGGTCTCTTCAATTTCTCTATCTAATTTTGTAGAATTGGGTAGGTACCTTCTCTGAACTACTCTGGGGGAGGGCAATTTCTTAAATGTGTGACTCCCTTCTAGCAGTGATAGTACAGCTATTGAAAAGCCTACTAGAAAGAACTGTTTCTGGATTTCTTCCCTTGAGTTTAATTGGACTCTGGGACTAAGGGCTTTAAATGGTTGATAAGTGATAAATGATTGAATAATGAAGTGTATTACATTTACACATACACCTTGTATGGCTTCTCACTATGTACAAGAACAGTACGATTCATCAGTAAGAAATTCTTCCTTGAAAGAGTTACTAAACCAAATCTTTTTCATTAATTTGATGGAGAACTGATATAAATATATATATAATTTTTCTGTGTGATACTAGATAAAAATTTTCCTCCCTGATTTTTTGGCCTGGCTACTAAAAACAACTTTGCAGTATAGGTAGTCCTCAACTTATGACCATTCATCAAAATAGAAAAAAAGTGACTTATGAACTGCATTTGGCAAAACAGATTGAAACTGAATCTTTGCAAGGTGCTTTTTGCTTATTCTCCATCAACCCCATTATAATCTCTGGGTGAATCAGCAGAGACCTTCAACTAAAGAAAGTAAAGGAAAAACAGGTGGAAGTGTTATAGAATTATATTCCTTAAATCAATCTTGAGAATTCATGAGTATACTAGATACTCAAACATCAGGAGAAAGTAAATACCACCTGGAGTCAAGGGCAATCTACATAAGCACTACAAATGATTCACTAGTTTTGAGGCTAAGCTCAGGAAGATGAAGAATACAGGGATCTTGTTAAATGAACAATAAAAGAAAACTCCAGGAAACTCCCACATATGTTCAACCTGATTTAATCTAAATATAGAAAAGTTAACAAAGTTACTATACAAAACACACGACTCAAAAGATTGCTAGCTAGTGTGAGAATTTAATTGTTGGAAAAATTATAAGAAAAAGTGCATAAATCTCAGCAATTAATGAACAATTAATTTACTTCTTGGGCGGAAATATTTCTAATTCTGATTGTGTTCTTTTGAAAAGTTTTTTCTTTTCTGGAAAAAACTATTTCTTGAGCAAAATTCTCAGGTTATTTCTAGATAAAACTATAAGCTACACCACGTTTGAGTTTATGTAATAAACATCAACTTGGTAGTCTCTTTGCTCATGAAAAAATCAGTTTTGATGAAATAATTATCTGATATTAAAACTTTAGATAATGGTGTAATACTACCTGATCTATTGATATATTATAGGAAAATGGAGTTATGAAAAATCATATATTTTGAGTCAATTGATTCCTGAAAATGGCACAATTCTGTTTTCCCTTGCATTTTATCTTATTTGAATTTATTTGAAAAAATAAAGATACATGAGACCACTTTGGAGCTTCATTTTCTACAATATATTTCCACATATATTTCTGGGACTGATATGAGTTGGACAGATCAAACATCTTGCCTATCTCTCATTTGTTCATTTGCAAGCTTCTTCTAACTGAGTGTATTTAAAAAATGATGAACATCAACTGGAGGGAAAAATGTTACAATCACTCTGTTGTATTAAGTGTTCTGGATTAATAATGGAAAGTCTGGGAGGAGAGTTAATTCAGGAATTCCCTTCAGTAGCATGTAATTGAACAGTAAACTTTGTAGCATTTAAAACAATAATCAGTAAGCTATGGGCCACAAGTCCTTTTCATGTGATGTGTGAAATTTCTTAAGATCATGATGCCAAAATTTGATAATAAATCATAAAAAGTCAACAAAATGGTTTTCTGGAAATTTCAACAACCACCTTTATTCTCTCAAAACTAAAACAAAACATAGAAACAATTCCAATGCAAAACAAATCAAAAGAAAAAAAATCCTATGAATACCTGACTGATATCATGACAAATGTCATGACAGTATAACTGTAGACCTACAACTGTCAATATACTGTTTCACCCAGAGGTGGTATTCAGCAGGTTCTGACCAGTTCTGGAGAACTGGCAAATACCACCTCTGACTGGAGATTTTGCAGTATCCTTCCCCTGCCACGCCCACCAAGCCACACCCACAGAACTGGTAGTAAAAAATTTTGAATCCCTCCACTGGTTTCACCCTAAAATAATTCTAATGTGGATAAATTGTTAATTTGTGGCTTGAAAAAAGCATGTATTTTGTTTTTTATCGGCTACATGAGAAACAGCGTCTTTGCTTAAGATCTCACTTGGAAAATCATTTCCCCAAATTTCCCAATAAATCTCTAAAACCAAAGGGGGCGGGGTGGAAACATATATTTCTGGGATATCATGCAAATCTTTGATACAGTATAGAAACATCTACTGCAGTTTGATCACAGTCCTTTAACTACTGAAGTTCCTCTGTGATAGATGCAAAAAGTTCTTGTGAATGATTGCATGAGGCAGTGTATATGCTATGTTTTATATACAGCTATTGGGCCAGGCTTGGAAGATGAGGTAGAGGAGAGGAAAGAGCCATATATAGAAATTGGATCCCCAATTTAGAGTCTTGTTAACAAGAAAGACTAAATTCTGGAGTTCTGCTCCAGAAAAAAAAAGTGGCTGTAAGGTGTATTTAGACAGACAATGCATCGCTCAACTCTTTATGCAGAAATCAGACCAATCTTTATATTCCTGCCTGGGAGTAGTCTATCATGCAGATAATATGCCTTGCTGGATCTATGATATTACTTATACAAACGTGAGAGGTGTGTATAATGCAGGTTTTGTGTGACAGTAAACATTCCGGAACGTTCGAGCCTTTTACTTGGGAAAAAAATAAACAAGATACATGAGAGTCTCTTGTTCTTTGGGACTCCCATCCCACCTTTGCCTGATAGCAAACAACTTCCTATTTTAGGTCTATTATCCCCCCCACCCCCCACCCAATCCCTTTTCCTACGAGGTAATCATGCAAATAAATCACTGGCTCCCTCGATGCAGGAATCGGCACCCACCCATCTTACCTTTGCCCCCTCGCTGAGATGTTGAAAGCAAACCCCACCCTTTCCACTCTGGCCCCCATGGTTTCCTAGGGCTAGGAGAGCCAATACCACCTACTCCAATCCTACCTTTATAAGGAAACCCCTCCTAGCTGCGCCTACGCTCCCCACACCATGGCAGTATCTCCCCCCCTCCCCTCCGCAGCATGCCAGCGCCTGGGGAAAATCTAAGCTTCCCCTTTAAGTGCCTGTGCAGCCGCGAGGGAAACCAAATGCCTCCTTCGCGTCTCACACCCAGCAGAGTCTCTCCAGCCACGCATACAGCACCGTACCACCTCCACCACCGCCGACCACTCTGCTCGCCGTCGCTTTCGTGGATCCAGCTGCTTTCCAGCAGCCGGCCGGCCGGGCGCGTCTGTCTACCGCTGCCCTGCGCGCGCGCCGCTGAGCCCGGGGATTGGCTCGCGCCCCTTAATTCAGGAGCTCGTGCAACCTGGTGTCTGTGCCGCCTGCCGCCAGGCTGGATTCAGAGAGCAGCCGCCGCGCTGCGCTGCTCGGGTGGCTGGACTCACTTTGGTAGGCAAGCCGGACTGGCGACCTTGCTTTCCCCCCCACGGCTCTCCCTGCCGGTGACGGGGACGGAGCTAAAGGCTGGGCGACAGTAGAAGCTTTGCTCGCTCGGGATATCACACCTTTTTTTCCCCTCGGAAGGGGGCCCGACCCCTCCACCCCATCCCCATTCTCCCCTCGGACAGTGAAGGAATCTGTTCGGGGCTCTGCTGGCTAAGTTGACTCACGGAGATGATGTGAGGAGCTCCGCCTGTTCGCCCTGCTGCTACCGCTGCCTCTACTGGTAAATGCTTTCCCTCTCCCTTCTCTCGCGTACTTGTCTGCATGCTCAAGGGTTCTCGGAGCTCTTCAAACGGCGCCTAAAACCGCACATCCCTCTGTGTGGTGTCTGTGTGCCTTTCCGTCCGTCCCTGCCCCCCCACCCTCCGCTGCTTTCCTTCTGTAATTGCGTACCAGCGCCGTCGACAACTTCGGCTGCTTTTCTGATTGTGAGGGGTTTGTCTCCTTGGATTCAGCACTTGGAGAGAGGTCATTAGTTGCCTGAGTTTCAGGAGCCTCTGCTCTTGTGGCTGCTCTAGAAGAGCTGGTGCTGCTACCTTCTGTTGTGCTCATTAATTCTCATCTTTGGCTGTTGACATTGGCTGGGCTTAAATGGAGTTTTAATGTTGGTTTGTGTGACAACTATTTTTTTTAAATAGTGAGTAATTTCTGTGTAATGTCTTTATTGTTGTTGTTGTCCTTGTTAACTGCCCCCCCCAAATCCAAATGCAGTTTTATTTCAGTTTTGGGCAATATGACGGATAGGAGGTTTGGGTTGATTCGGACTAATTTATCAAAGGCATGCTGGCTGGAACAGTTGCAACAAAGGGCAAACTGGCATTTATATTCTACATGTGAGATAGATACACACATGCACACACACACACACACACACACACATAAATGCATACCCGTAGTAGGTTTGTCATAAGTGTAAAGCAATAAAGGACAAACAGGGCTCACATTACTTGCAAGTCTTAAACTAATGCTACAGCTGTCACTTAATTCCACTTAAGCTACATTCAGAAATATAATGTGAGAAAGAGTCTCCTTAGCATTGTACCATTGTCTGTAAAGTTCAATCTACACCTATTGTCACTCCAAGATGCACTTTACAGTGGAATTATTTCCTTTGCCCTTCCACTTTTTATATATTCATATATGACATTTTAGGCTTGTCTGCTTGGAGAGAGCAAATTAAGCTTAGAATGACATGGGTTCTTTTTTTTTGTATATCAGAATTATATTTCTTTTAAGGTCTTCCTGTCATCTGAATTCTAAATATCAGGCTAAGCATAACTTTTTTAAATACTCTAACCATTCTTTTCTAATTACTTCAATAGGGAAGGGGGGGAAAGCTTTATAGCAAACAAGTCAGCAGTAGTTCAGTAGTTACACCTTAAAATATTTATGATGCAGTGTTTCATGGAGAAAATAAATGTGCCCAAATATTATCTCTCTCTCTCTCTAAGAGTCATAGTGTTAAAATAACATTCTAACCACAAGTGTGACTGCATTTTGGTGTCATGTTACTATGCATGGTGAGTTGGGGGGAAAAAGACTCAGTATACAAAGTATTATTTATTTCTGAATAAATTTGCTCTGTTGATCTTTTTCAGTCCTCCAAGGATGAGGCTGTAGAGGTTGTTATAACATTCCACTGAAAGAGAGTATATCTTAAAAAAAGTAGCTAATGCTATTAGTTTGTAAGTAATTATAATTCATTCTGGCAAGGTGGCAGAGAGAAGAAATATCATCTTTCACCTATACCAATATTTGTTTACAATTTTTTATTCTTTTTCACATATTAATGATAAAGTGAAAAGCTGTTACAATATTATCTGAACTTATTTTTATTATATTATTTTATATAGATTAACAGTCCATTTTCACATCCAGTGAAGGATTCCAAATGTTGTACAATACTGTCATTCTATAATACTGACTCTTGCCAAAGAATGTTATTGTTGTAATATAATTTTCTAACCACTTACAAGAATCATATATGCCTGTCAGAATTTTTTGCAGTTGAATGCCACAAAATATTAATTCAATCAAGTGTGTGATATTCTGAGTGAGTTCTATTACTTTGCTTTTAAATTGTTTTTACACTCACAATTGATATTAAAGTGAATTCCAAATTAAGAACTATTAAACCCAACTGATTTCAGTAGGAAAGTTAAATGCATGCTTTGTGTTTTAAACTTTACAATGTACATATACTTTATGATATTAATATCTCTCCCCCTGTGTGTGTGTGTGTGCGTGTGCGTGTGTGTGTGTGTGTATAAGCCTAACTCATCTTGGTGTAAAGAATTGTTTTACCTTGTCATTAGTATCAGTTCAAATTTTAAAAAATACTTGAATGTGGGATGTTTTATTTTGCAAAGGACATATTCTGAACTTAGATCACCTTTTAGTATGATTCATTGTTATAACCTATCTAGAAAACTTTTCTTGAAGTGAATGACAATTGTGTTGCACTTTTCTGTCTTTTCACATAACTTCTGTTTGTTTCATCTGGACTTGCACAAGACAAAACTCCCAGGGAATTGTGCCCATATTAACTATGCTTTTTAGGTCATATGTTGACATTTCTATTTATGACACATAAACCTGAATGTGTGCAAGTTTGACATTCATTAGGATTATTCTGACATTCTGAATCTTGATTTTTATTTTACTTATAGCCATCCGCATGTACAGTAAGGTTTCCCACAGTGGCACCATCTTGAGTGGTGATCATCTATACAGAATATATAACAACTTCACATTTTCCCATTTCTTCCTAAGATCATTATCCCTGCCTGTATATAAGCTTCTATGTTGAAGGAATAATGTCCCATCGTTTTTAGTTGCTTTGTATCTCTGCATATCATCAGAAATTACATCCACGTACATCATACATACCTCTGTATGATGAGATAGCAAATCAAGGAGGAGAAAAAAACTACAGAGTGCAACATGAAGAATAAACATAAAAGCCACCTTTAATTGATCAGAAATGTATTTTTAATGAAACGTGCATATATTTTATATTTTAAAGTACAGAATATCTTTAGTTTCGATTGGAACCTATGACTCAGAGCTATGTAATGAGTCATGCATAACATTTTAAAAATCTTAACATCTTCTAATAGTAAAATCATAAGATTGCACTTTTAGATTATTAAGTAAAGGTATATGAGATGAATAGTAGCTGGCTGCAGTGTAAAAGTGATGAAGTGAGTGAAAGGTACTAGAAAAAAAAACAATTTTTACACAGAACTGTTCTTAATCCGAATGGTGCTATCTACCTGTAGCCAGCCATTAGGCTAGATATTTTCCAATAAATAAATATATATACATGTACATTTGTATACAAAATAGAATGGAATGTAGTTGCAAGCCTACATTATGCTTGAAATAAGAAATTTTGACACTACACCAAGAAGATTACTAATGTTCTTAGAAAAAAAAAAGATTTCTACTTTTACTTCAAAAGGAGACAGCTTTTGTCCTTTGTGTATATGTTCTGTAGGGGAGAATAGTTGGAGGAAATACTGTCATAAATGATCCCACTATTAGAATGACATATACTTTAAACCTCTGTATCCTCCAGAAATCAGATAGCTACATAGGAAGACAAACAAATGGTGCCTGCAGTTCTTAGGTCAGAGAGAGAATTACTACTGTTCCAGAAGTATTGATCTGAGGCAGCTGACAGTCAGATTTGTCTGTCGTCTTAGGCTTCATCTTGTATTTGGAAAAGACTAAAAGTGTCTGGGCTGACACAGTAATATATTTATATCTTAGCGTTCGTTAAATACAAACTGTCATTTTTGCTTCTACTATCATTGTACATTTTTCTATATGATGTTTTGTTTTATGTTGCATAACAATATTTGAGGTGTATTTTAAAAACAATGAATTTTTTTTTAAAAATGAAGCTTTAAATAGGAGATTTATATCATAATCATCAGCAAGATATGTATTTCAATCCCACCAAAATAAGCCAGGGCAATTTCAAATTTGAAAGTGTCTTTAGGATCTCAGTCTAACCAGGATTTATTTTGAAGTAATTTTACTGTAGATGTGCATTATTCTGCAATTAATACCTATACCTATATCTGTATCTATCCATCTATCATCTATCTTGCTTTATAAAATGCATTATTATAAAATGTCCAGAATACTTTATAAAGTATTTCTATAACATGTTTCAAGTTTTTATTTATGCAATAAGGAAATTCCAAATAGGGGGAGAAATTGCTATTTCCCATTCCATTGACAGAAACACAACTTGATCAATGGAAAAAAGTGTCAGTGGAACAACTTAAGATTTTCCCTTTATGCACTCAGTTAATAAGTTAATAATATCTACCCACTGTCCTATTTGAGAGATTAATGCATTAACTTAAACACTATTTACAGGAAACGGCAGACAATATGAGTGTTTTCATTTACATTCATAAAACAATCAGGGCATTAAACTTTGAGTAATGTGTACTGAACTATAACTATATATTTAAGTGATTCTCTAATTCCCAAAGCTGGATGACTAAGAATCTCCGTAGACATGGAGTTATCCTTAAATAAAATTTTTAAATATTTTTTAAAATAAATTTTGTTTATTCGCTAACAATATGCCTATTTTCAGTAAACATTTCTGTTTACATTGCTTACAAATGATTGCAAATAATTGCAATCTCATCTATCTTTCATTGTCATTTTTTTAAAAAATAAGTTGATCCAAAAAAATAAAATATACGTGAGAATGTCTGAAGAGTTAATTATTAGAAGTTTATCCTTTTTGATTCCATAATTTAAATATAATATGTAATTTTATGGGTCTGCTGAATATTATTCTTTCTATACAGTATAAAACTGAATATCTGAATGTAAAAAAATTAGCTGATAAACCTAGAGAGAAAATTTTACATATTGTTCCTAGAATGCATATGGTACTGATGTTTCCAAGGATTTATTTCAAAATCAGGCAGGCTTCCTTTAAAGGATACATAAAACATAATTTCTGTAGAGAATGCTTTTGTTACTAGGCTCTTGGCATTTTTATCAAACCCGAACAGATATTTCCAAAACAATAACCCCAAAGTGTTATTTATAAACAGAACTGTACAGGGTCATAAAAACAATGGCACAAAAGTTATCTATAGCAATTAAAATAAGCCTGCTAACTCTTTCTGTTCAATTCACTTGCACCTGTTATACGTCAAACTTGAGAAACAGACTTTTATAAGAAGGAGACAAATTTATATCTCCTAGCTTTACAGTATTTGGATTCATTCCCCAAAAGATATATTGAGTACACAGAAATAAATACTCCAATTGTTTGCAATTGTTTTTAGAAAATGGTATCTGTTTCCAGAATCATGTGCCAGAAGCAGATAGCTACTATGTGATCTTTGGAAAAGATGTGGCTGCTTTAAAGAGCTGGAGACATATGCTACATTTATGCTGCAGCATATTCCACCCTTCTAAATTATTTCTTAAGGACTTTAAGACATTAATGTCAAGGTAATTTTTTCCACATAAATTAGTTTTTGCTGCCTATGTGTCTACATATAAGAATGAAAAAGAAATAGAAAAATTCTATAAACAAGCAAACAATATTTTGTTTTTCTTGAGCTAAGCTCTACTCTCTGTAAATTCACAGGCATGTCCTTTTATTTATTTTTCAATAATATGTGTATTGTTGACCATTGCCTACTTATGGAATTTTTCAATTTCTCAGTCCAGTCTTGGATTTCATGGTGGCTTTTCTTGTAAGTAACAACCACACTCCACTTAGCATTTTCAAGTTCAGCAAAGCTTAGTGTTATTGCCACCTATTGTGATACAGGTGGAATACCATAAGGATTACACCTTATACAATCATAGATAATTCCACTATAATTCATCTGCCCCTCAACATTTCAGGCTAAATACCATGAAAAATAAGTAATCCATGAATAAGCCAACCCAAACTTTTTAACCACAGTGACAGGTGGAGAACTCCAAACTGTTTTATCATCAACTAAGCTGTCTGATTTTAAGGCCATGGCAGGTTTTTTAAAAATGTGAACTCTGCTATGCACCTAATTTTGGGAGTGTATGTTATGAAATGTACAAAAATTTAGATATCAATGGAAATGTGAAAATAAATGAATCAAGTTCGGTTTTCTTGTCTTCACTAGTAACTTTATATATTATATCATGCCTTTAAAATGAAATTGATATAAGGATGGGAAAAATAACTTATTTGCATGCTTATCTGTAGAAAAAAAAATCATGGACATTTGAGATATGCCCAACTATTTACATGTACTACTACCAGTGTTTACACAGGACCAAAATTATTTACCACAGTGTATAAGTATATCCATTTTCCTCCACCTGACAAGTAGAATGGATTCAAGATTGAGTAAAAATAGGTAAATATATATTTATATAAGAATTTTAACCAGTCTCAGTTTTATAAATATAAATTAACACTAGAAATTTTATCTTTTTATATACATCTATTTTTTTAAAAAAAAGATATGTGCAAGACATTAACAGATGTTACAGTTAGTCTGTGAGACAATGAGACATATAAAAGGCTTTCAATTTGTGCAGTTAAAAATATAAAGATTTTCTGTTTTTGTAGCTACATTTTATAGCTATATTTTATGTTTTATGTGTACATATGTATATTATGTATGGTTTTTGTAACTTAAGTTATACTGCATTATGTGCATTTTATCCTGTCTGGTGTGTACTTTTGGACTTCTGTCATCCAAATTTTATATATATATATATATATATATATATATATATATATATATATAATTTATATTGAAGCAGTACAGATTACATTTTGTCACCAATGTACTGTGTTTCATTTCAAATGGTAAAAACTGAAGATATAAAAAAAATTCTATACAGTTAATTTTCACTAGCTTTTTTTTAAGCTATGATGTTGACCAACGTTTTTGTGGGGGTAGGATTAATGATATGTTGTTTTAAACTACAGTACAGTGGTTTTCAGGCAGGTAATGAAGATGGGGTTCAAGAAAGAAAGAGAATAGCTGGGAAAATTTCTACAGCTTTGTGCATCCTATGTGAATAGAATAATGTAGAATAATAGAATACTAATTTAATGAAAACTAACCTTGACTCTTTCTCTTTTTTTTAACTTCCCAACTTATTATTTTTTTACCAAGTAAGAGCTTTGCATAGCAGGGATGCTAAACTATGGTAATCCTTGGATCTTCCTCACTAAAAGAGAAAATCCATTTCTTTCAAAGGAAAAAAATGGCACAGGAAGGAATGGTGGAAAATAATATTCTACCTTTCTTCACAGTGTGAACCTATAAATGGTTTCATTACATTTTATATATAAGTTTATGTTTTCAATTTACCCTATAAGTCAGATGACACTGATTAAAATGTGCATAAATCAATGGGAGCGAGACCTATTAAACATAGTTTTTTTCTTTCTTTCCAGGAAACTTTAAAAAATTGGTACACAAATGGTACATTACTTATTACACATTAGAAGGTTTACATTTTATACAGCAAGGTAACCCAATCTTACTGAAACTATTTTCTCCTTTATATACAACAACAAAACCCAAATTATCTAATTAATGGTTAGACTGCGTATGGCCTTCAATATGTTGCACAACCAGAAATCCCAGCACTCTGTGGCAGAATGTCCAGTAATAATTCAGCTATAGTTTCTGGGCTATTGGTAGCTACAATTAGTAAAGCATACCGGGGCATTAATCACTTCAAGTAATCCCTTTGAAAACAGGTTATTTATTATTTTACATATAAGATTTAAAACTATCCAAAGATTTAACAAAAACTTTGAAATAACATACACATTATGTTATTTTATTAATGTATATATTAACAGTTAATATGTTGTCTCTTCTTTAGACAATTGTAAGCTTTAAGACAAGTTGCAAACTAGTGTCAGAATAACAGAGCTGGAAGGGAGCTTAAAGTTTTATTTCCTCACCCCTTTAGTTTTCTGCTGGGTGCATATCCTCCCACTTTCTTTTCTTTTTTTTTAATTTCACTGCTGAAAAACTGATCTAAATGTAAAAGTGCACTACTTTTTGCTCAGATAGAGAAGAAACTTTTATAATTTTACTATCTATAAAATCTATGCTTTTAATTAAATTGAATCAGAAAAATGTGGGTGTTGAAATGGAATGAATAAACATTTTCACATCTGGTGTTAAAAGAATGTCACCTAATGTCCTACAAATGAATATTGTGAGTACAATGAGAGAAAACAGAATATATGTCATTTAAAATCAAATATATATTGTGATAAATGTGACACTTTCATTTAATTGTCAGATGGGAAATATTAAAATCGTCAATTATGTCTTCAGCAGCTAAACTCAGTGACAGGCATTTTAGGTAGGGAGCAATGGATATTTCAACCTCAGGAACAAAATTTATCTGAGAAAAAAACATGCATTATAACAGCTGAGATAAGCTAACTGAAAAACTTGAATTTTTTATAATAAATATAGAATTTGCAATTTTGCTTTTTTTCCCATATCTGATAGGTGAGCTAAGGTAGAATAATTCTCTATACAGTCTGGTTTGTTCTCCTCTCTTCTACTGAAATTTCCTGAGATCACCAATATCAGGTAATTCCACTTCTGACCTGAGACTTCCCTAATTGAGCTCAACTCCATCATGGACATGATGGAAAAATTCTCATAGGTTTTTTTTTTGCAATAATGCAAAAATATTTGCTGATTCCTTCTTATGAATGATAGTGGTGTTTTCTTTTTTATTGTTTTTGACTTTCTCTTCTAGCTTATAATCAGAAAACCCCTGGTGGCTTCCCATCAGGTACTAACCAACTTGATCTTATTTAGCTTCCAAGTTCAAAAAAGTGTCAGACTTCAGCCAAGACATGGCTGTAAATATTTATTTAACCTGCATTCCAGAATTAGACAGCTACATAAACTTTATAAACTTTGTTAGAGTTTGCAGCAGAAATTTAAGTCCAGAAAACACACAGACTGATTCAGCAGGATCATTAACTTCTTTATAAACATATTGATATGAGTAAAGTTTACAATACCATTTGTAGATTCTTTCAACGTAGTATAAGCAAAAACACAAGCAGCTGCATGTCAGAGCAGATATGTTACAGGTTCAGAGCAGGACAGCAACTCAGGAGCTCAGGAATAGACATCAGTTTCACTTTAGTTCAGCAAGCAAGCAAGCAAGCAAGTCACACAGCAGAGGAAAGAAGCAGTTTCATTTTCAATAAACAGACTCACAGCATAACATAGCTTGCAGAGCTGCAGAGCTTAATATAGAGCCACACCTAGGATACTTCTACTTTCAGTTTCCAAACAGTCCTCATTGGCTGACTTAGTTTCTATGCCTATTCATTGGCTGACCTTGTTACCATGCTCTATTCCAGTTCATGAATATACTCTGACAAACTTGAAGTGGCCTGATAAATTGCTTCATTATGTATATGTCTGCCTAAGAAAAATAAAATGTATATCAGACACAGGATTTAAATCTTAAGCCTTTTCTCCACCTTTTCAATTCATCAGACTTTAAGCCATTCTTTTTTTTTTAGTCTTTTCACTGGAATCCATCCATTCCATGTTTAAACAATGAATTTGTCTATTCTCAGCAGTGCTGGTACCCTACTAGTCACCTTCAGTGCTTATAATAAGTGCAGGCAAGTGTTTATACCTATGAAGTCATTAAATATATAGTGTTATTCAATTGCTTCAGTCTTCTAGCAGAAAATTAAAAGGATAGTGAAGAGATAGACCCATCCCCAAGGTCCCTTCCAACATATTTTTTGGACATTGGTAAAAAAAAGAAGGTTGAATATATAATTGGGTGCTGCATGTAGGAAATACTAGCAAGAATATGAAGAGAAGGCAAATTATTTCACATCTTCTCAGATTCCTGCTAAAATTTTCTACATGGAACATGGTTCTCTTTGTTTTGTGCCAATTAAAATTGTTTTATTAAAATACAGATAGCAACAAAAGAAGAACATCCACAGTATTTCATTCATTTGGTGGGGAGAGAGAGACTGAAAGATGGTGCCCATTAGGTTCTTTAACATTGATTTTTCAAAAATATATTTCTTCTGCTGTTCTGAGATTTTCTTTTAGGGATCTGATGAGTCTGTAAGGATAGCACCACCTGTATTATTAGTTCTTACCTTTAATTCTATGGTTGATACACAAATGCCACAAATTCATTTAAAGCTGTGGTTGCCTAGTAGTTAGAATGCAGTATTACAGGCTAATGCTGCCAATTGCCAGCAGTTCAATCCTGACCAGCTGAAGGTTGATCCAGCCTTTCATCCTTCTGAGGTTGGTAAATTGAGGACCCATATTGTTGGGGGCAATATGCTGATATTGTAAACTCTCAGAGAGTGTTGTAAAGCACCATGAAGTGGTATATAAGTCTAAGTGTTATTGCTATTAGTAAAAAGGAGTGTTTCTATTGTATTGTCAACTCGCAAAGCTTCCCAGCACCCTGACATGTATTCTTGTTGCTAATTTAAAAGCATTGTCTAAGTTCAGCCTTAATGGAAGACCTATATTATTAGCAAACATACCTGGGAATAAAAATAAATTGTGAGAGAAATACTATGTGCAGTTAAGGGAATTTATATCTTTACATTATACATGCCAAGCAAGATAACAGAGTTTTCAAGTGGACTAGAGCTGCATGGAGAGAACTGCTCAGCTAGTGATGTGAGATCTCAAAAAGCATATTTTTTCAAACAAAAACAAACAACAGCAAAAACCAGGTATGAAATGAAATGAAAAGGTAGTACTATGTACACTTCAGTATCTATTTCTCAGTATGTTTTTATGATAGAAGATCCCTTTAGATAAAAGTTATTTAGAAACAATGAAAATAGGGGAACAATACTAACACAATAATTCAGTCTGTATGAGTGTGATCAGATATACACTTTTTAAACTTTTACTGAACTTGCTACTGGGATTTGAGAGACTGCATAATTCAGTGTTTCCATATTAAATATTTTACACATAAAAAGTAGGAAATTGGGTCAAAGGCTAAGTCAGAATACTTCTGGGCATTGTATTTTATTTTTCCATGGGGAATTATTCCATTATATGAGTACCCCCCCACCCCCAAAAATAACGTAGTAAAGTTTAGGAGCAATTTTATGTCATGATAGCTAAGCATCTAAATTTATAGTGAAATATACTATTGAACAGTCTTTTCTTCATTAACTAAGAGGCTAAACTAGTATGGGAAATGAACTTTGTCTCTTGTCTTAGATGCATGTAACATAATGTGATATATCTGGTGAACAGGCAGAGTGCTTGTATTATAAACTAATCAATTTTACATCTGCATATTGCATTCTGATGAAATGAAAGACAAGACATAAACATATATGTTCTAAATGCTCCACTTCTTAAAATCTTGATTTTTGTTATCTGCTTACTATACAAGTAAAACTATTTTAAGCAACACAATCCTTGCTGCGCTTACTCAAGTTGAAATCCTATTGAAATTGAATGGAACATAATCTGAGGAAAGTGTACACAGATTACAGTTTATGAGAATGAATTAACTATAGAAAGTAATGTAAGAAAGCATTTTGCTGAGAGAAGTACACATAATCCAGCTTTTCCTATCAGTGTATGTCTGCCTGCCAGCCAAAAGATTAATAGTGCCTTCTCCCTATTGCCTACCCTATTTTGTGTAGTTAAAAATTATATCCACATTCCTTGCAGCAAGATTTTCCTCAATGGTTACTTAGAGGAACAACTTTGATGCATTATTTGCTTCTTCATTGCCAAAATAGAAAAGAAAATAAACAAATGGTCTTTCTTCCAATAATTAACAATAAACTATTGATGCAGATAAGCTTTTTCCCTTTCTTTCTTAAAAAAGAGGACTATGTTGGACAAAGCCTGATGTTTTCTTATCTTTTTATAATACAAATGAAGAAAAGTATGAAAAAGTAAAAGTAAAAAAAGGAAGGGGAAAAGAGAAAGGGGCAGTGTGTATATTAAAACATAGAGAAAGAAATATAAAGAAATGACTTCTGCCTTCATTGAGAAAAGTACAAACATTTTCAGTAACTTAGTACGTTCTCTGAATTTGAACCAATCCCATATTTCATCTTTTGTCTATTAGCATATATATACTACATGTGTGTGTGTGTGCTTACTATGTACACAGACATACATATTTAAATCTTCCCATCACTTACATCTATAAACAATTTTTAAAACCTTGAAAACATTCAACATTTTAATTTTTAATCCCTCCAAATTATGTCCCATAAATTAATTTCTTATCTCTTCTTCCTCTCTTCACAATTTTAATACCACAGCTGATAACCATTTATTATCTTTAAACAAATATTAAGCCAAATCATTTAGTCCTAGTCAAGAAAAACTAATGAAAGCTGCTAGAAAAAAAATCATATACATTTTAATCTTTGTTGAATAAACTAAATTTGTAAACCTTATTTTATCTTTAAAGGTATTAATATTTATTTCTTTTAAGTAATGTCCGAAAAGCTGATTTTTTTTCCAAAGTACAAAAAAATGTCCAAGTCAATTTACTGCATTCAAATTCACATATCCAAGTCAAGTTCTGGTTAACGTCACAACCCATTTATTTGTAAATCCTGTATAACATTTTTGTCAGTGCTATTCTTATACCCTGTGAATTTTAAATCTATTTCTAAAACAATCTGATTTTCAGGTATTTTCTCTGCTGCCTCTTCTTTTAAGCTCATTTTTATAGTATCAGACTGTCTAAAGATAAAGTTCTGATTACATTGTTACTAAATATCTTTGAATTCTTCTGGAGTTCCAGGTACTTATGGTTATAGTCCATCAAGCTGCATGGTAGTTGCTTTAAATGTAATTATAGATGCCAAACACAAAAGAAAATTAAACCATTAATGGATAGCAGCTTTTTTTTTTTGAAAAATTGTTTCTTTTCTGTGATGACTGCGAATTGTGGAGACTTTGGGTTGTTTCATCTGCCCAGTTGGCCTATTACCCTAATGGTAAAACAACTGTTTTGGAGAGGCAAAAAAGATGATGTTTCTTTCTATTAATCTCCCATTCATATCCAATTCACTCACATTAGAATGAATGTCTCTGCCCCCCTTCTGAAATACATTTTTCTTTGTTAGGTGCTCCTGTTCGAGGGAGTGCCCCTTAATCTGATATAATGCTTTATCATGCATTTTATACTTTTTTTTAACCTGGACTGCAGAAATAGAATAGATCTTCCTGCTACCCAGAGTAAATTATCTGTTCAAAAGCTGGTCATGTGTGTGTGTGTTTGTGTGTTTAATTATTTTTTCTTCTAAGTAGCTTATTTAATCTAGGGATTTTTAATGAGTACAGGAATTTACCATTCTATTGTTTTGGTGGCTGGAAAAATGATAAAATGGTAACCCCAGTGAAATAAAAAAGACCAGAAAAAAAACTAATTTGCTCAAGAAAATAACATTTCTGTCTCTGTGTATTCTCTCTCTTTCTCTCTCTCTCTCTCCCTCCCTCCCTCTCTCCCTCCCTCCCCCCTTTTTTCTGTGTATGACTGTGTGTGGAGAGAGTGATATTCTTGAATGAGCAATCAATACTAAGTAACTATTTTAACCAGTGTGCTATTTCTGTCATGCTGCACAAGGAAGATACACTGTAGAAACATTAGAGTGCATGCTGCAAATAAGGTATTTTTAAAGCTGCTTGTTGTGCCTCTGATATACCTACAGATACTGACACATAAGTTTATGTACCCAAAAAGATTCACCCACAGAAAGGAAAGTAATTGGCAATCACTTTCTTGGAAGTGAAAGGAGAGACATTATCGTGTCAGGGAAATTGTTCAATAGGACAGCATTGTAGCTGCAGTTCATTGAATATCTTGCAAACTGTTGCCAAAGCATTTCAATCCACACAGAATTTTATTTTAAAAAATGGTTTAGGCTCAAGCAAACATGAGCAGAAAAGAGAAACAGTTTCTCTTTTTCAGTTTACCTGCAAAAATCCAAGAAAGTCACAGGAAGTCACAAATTCTCTCAAATACCTATTCCATTCCTCTCAGGTTCAATTCTGATTTATTTTTTTATCCCTAAGAGTTTTGAAGTAGTATTTCAGCCCACTGTTGCTTATACCTTCTGCATGAATAAACAGAACATGATTTTAACCCTACAGTACTGCTACAGAACAGCAAATCCTTTTGAAATGTTCTGATCAGGAGAAAAGAATTGCGCACATATATACTAAAGTCAACAAAAGTTAAACAAAAGAAAGAACAGCAAAAGAGAAAGATGAAAACCTCACCAACAATATCAAATGTATTTTTCATTCTTAGCATTTTAAAGTGAATTGTGAAAGCTCAGTGAGGCACAAGAATATGCACAGAGTACACTCAGCCTAGGGGTACTATATCTGGACTGTAGAAAATCAAACAATTAGTAGCAAAAATAATATCTAATGGTCACCATATATTGCCAACATGTATTGCCATATAGTCAGTAGAGTTCTAAGCCAATCCTAATGCTACACAAAGCATCCCCTAAAAAGCACTGTATTTTTAAATACACTCTGGAAAATTAAGAAAGCACAAGGACATGCACAGCATGTATGTACATCCAAAGTTAAATTAAACCAACATTGTAGTAGTAGTAGACCACACACACACACACACACACACAGAGAGAGAGAGAGAGAGAGAGAGAGAGAGAGACCTACAGCCAGACATTCAACAGACTTCCCTCAGTTATTCTGCCGCAAAATAAAGTGTTGACGGATAGGTTCAGTATGATCTTGTGCCCTGTTGAAATTCATATTTCAGAAAATATTTTAAAATGCAAAATCTATGTGGGCTTGGGCATATGTGTCTCCTCCTTATACTGTGCTATGTCTGATGAGCATGCCATAGAATTTATTTAAAGAAATTGAAAATATCTGTCTTATTTCACTGAGAAAGAGACTGGGTTTTCTAATAGCAATTTCTAAAGTTATCTATTTAGCAAACAGATGTTCGGCTTCTGTTTTTTCAGATTCAAAACTTTCCTGTAAAATATTATTTTCAAAAAATTAAATTTGTCAGTGTGGGCTGTAACAATTAGTATAATCTTCTATCACTCCCTCTGCATTGCTCTGGTTCAAATCAAGGAGTAAAAAACTGAATTTTAAGTTTTTATTGTTTCCTGTAGCTGGAATGCTTGAATTGTTTTGAGTTTAGTCATGAGAATGCAGCCAACCTGAAATGGCAGAACATTTTAAACATTGTATCAAGTTCAAAGCCTTACGTTTCGTTCCATGCACACCTATATGGCTTTTGACAGGCATTCTGGATCAGTGTATTTGTTTTTGTTTCGTTGTAGAAAATGTATACTTTGGTATTCAGAGTAACCAGTGAATTATATCATTTAAATATAAAATAATGTATTTCAGAAAGAATTTTGTTTGTAGATCACAGTCACTTGAGAAGAAGTTCTAGAAATTTGTTAAATAAATAAATAAAATTTTAAAAAAAGCAAAACAATATATTTTGCTGCTGGTTTTACATTGTTTTGAGCTTCATCTATATTCTCAAAAAGAACACTGCATTCTCAAAAAGAAAAAAAAGTCTACTTATGATGAATTAATTATATAATATCTTTTTCTTATTCTGTAAATTCAACTAGATTTTTTCTGATTAAGTTTCCTGTTTCTATAGCAAATACAGAAGGTTTGAACATTCTGCATTTAAATGATTTTAACCATTCTTAATTATTCTACAATTAAAAAAGCAATATTTTCTACACTAAATCCTATTTAACTATTTGTTTTTATTCTACTTTTTAAATAAATACAAAGCTTCCAATAGTAACAAAGTTTTTAAAAATCCTGTAAGGATTTGTTTACTCATATAACAATCTAGTCTGCTCTAAAACAAAATTTTGTATCAAGAATAAATGAAGAAGAAAATGAAATCTACAAAGTAATATTAATTTGAATATGAAAATATACATATAATTTTATCAAAAACAAAATGTATACTACCAAGTTATCAAACAGAAAACAAGAAATGGTATTGCTTACTACCAGAATTTACTCTAAACCCATCTGTTATACATTCTTAAAACAATTACAATATCTTTATGAAACTGAACATTAATCCTGCTTCATATACTCTAGGAGAATATGCCACTAGTGTTTCTTGAATTTAACATACAGGTGAAACTCAAAAAATTAGAATATCGTGCAAAAGTTCATTTATTTCAGTAATGCAACTTAAAAGGTGAAACTAATATATGAGATAGACTCATTACATGCAAAGCAAGATTGTTCAAGCCGTATGCCATATGGTGCTAAAGCAGTGAAGGAGGACCCCCTCCCCAGATAGAAAAAGAAACCATGAGGCAGGAAAAAATTCAAACACAATACAAATAATTAAATCACAGCAGTAGCTATTGCTTGTTGAAACTGAATAGGGAAAATTATTCCATCAATAAACACAGGATTAAACATCACCAAGCACAGAATTAACCTTCACCAAAAACCAATTTTAGACCAAAACTCAGAAAGGGTATGTAAACTCATGTTTGATTGTCAATCTTTCTAGCTAGCCAAGAAGCCTTGCTGAATGGCACTCACCTTGGTTCCCTGTCACTAAAAGCTTTGCTTCATTATTCAATTATTTCTTCAAAGTGCTGATTGTCCAGGGAAGTATTTCCTCCCAACAGCAGTGTAAAAATCTTAAAACAACCCTTCCCCTTTAAGAAAGTCAAGCCTCAGAAGCTCCGGAGACAGGAAGTCTAGGTGTACTGGCAAGAATGTAATAAGGGTGGAAAAAAACAAAAGGAGATTGCTTCTAAGTACTGGTTCTCCGAACTCTTAGAAAGTTAACAAGGAGTTCTATAGAACTGGACAGAACCGGTAGAATCCCACCCCTGGTCTTGCCATTTGTGTCTTTCTACAGTGAATTAATTGAACTTTGAAATCCTTTGGCTTGTTTGGGTTTATGAAACCTTTTGTACCTGATGTAATTGGCCCTGAAAATTCTGATCCTTGCAAGCATCTTCTAGAAGCTGCTTATTGCTGATCATACTGCCACATTTATCAGTCTCTTTGCTCCCCCCCCCCACCAACCACCTGTTTTCTAATACAGCTTTGTGCATAGTTCTTGGAAATTTTCTATGAGGTTATTATAATTCATCACTCAGATACACTTCTCTAAGATGTGCAATGCATACAAGTGTAAGTGTATGTATGATAGTAGCATTCACTTCTCCTTTGTTGTAATTAATGAAACATACAAAAATAATTTTGGTATTCTATTTTAGAAGTATTAAAAGTATCTTAGAATAACAGTATTTCAAATCTATCCATTTTTTTTGAATTACAGGTGAAACTCGAAAAATTAGAATATCGTGCAAAAGTTCATATATTTCAGTAATGCAACTTAAAAGGTGAAACTAATATATGAGATAGACTCATTACATGCAAAGCAAAATATTTCAAGCTGTGATTTGTCATAATTGTGATGATTATGGCTTACAGCTCATGAAAACCCCAAATCCACAATCTCTGAAAATTAGAATATGACATGCAATCAATAAAACAAGGATTGTACATAGAACAATATCGGACCTCTGAAAAGTATAAGCATGCATATGTACTCAGTACTTGGTTTGGGCCCCTTTTGCAGCAATTACTGCCTCAATGCGGTGTGGCACGGAAGCTATCAGCCTGTGGCACTGCTGAGGTGTTATGGAAGACCAGGATGCTTCAATAGCGGCCTTCAGCTCTTCTACATTGTTCGGTCTCATATCTCTCATCTTTCTCTTGGCAATGCCCCATAGATTCTCTATGGGGTTCAGGTCAGGCGAGTTTGCTGGCCAATCAAGCACAGTAATCCCACGATCATTGAACCAGGTTTTGGTGCTCTTGGCAGTGTGGGCAGGTGCCAATTCCTGCTGGAAAATGAAGTCAGCATCCCCATAAAGCTCGTCTGTGGAAGGAAGCATGAAGTGCTCCAAAATCTCCTGGTAGACGGCTGTGTTGACCCTGGACGTAATGAAGCACAGTGGACCAACACCAGCAGATAAAATGGCTCCCCAAATCAACACAGACTGTGGAAACTTCACACTGGACTTCAAGCATCTTGCAGTGTGTGCCTCTCCAATTCTTCCTCTAGACTCTGGGTCCTTGGTTTCCAAATGAGATGCAAAAGTTGCTCTCATCAGAAAAGAGGACTTTGGACCACTGAGCAACAGACCAGGTCTGTTTTTCTTTAGCCCAGGTAAGACGCTTCTGACGTTGTTTGTTGTTCAGGAGCAGCTTGACAAGAGGAATACTACATTTGAAGCCCATGTCCAGGATCCGTCTGTGTGTGGTGGCTCTTGATGCACTCCTTGTGAAAGTCCCTAACACTTTTGAATGGCCTTTTCCTGAGAATCCTCTCCAGGCTGCGGTCATCCCTGCTGCTTGTGTACCTTTTTCTTCCACACTTTTCCCTTCCACATAACTTTCTATTAATGTGCTTTGATACAGCACTTTGGGAACATCCAACTTCTTTTGCAATTACCTTTTGAGGCTTTCCCTCCTTATGGAGGGTGTCAGTGATGGTTTTCTGCACAACTGTCAGGTCAGCAGTCTTTCCCATGATTGTGATTCCTACTGAACCAGACTGAGAGACCATTTAAAGGCTCAGGAACCCTTT
The DNA here is from genome assembly GCA_009733165.1 of Naja naja. Taxonomy (NCBI): domain Eukaryota; kingdom Metazoa; phylum Chordata; class Lepidosauria; order Squamata; family Elapidae; genus Naja; species Naja naja. Next base: position 116,263,679 of record CM019149.1, on the reverse strand, counting down.
GCAGGTGCTTTGGCTTAATTAGCTGATTAGAGTGGGACACTTTGAGCTTAGAATATTGCACCTTTTCACAATATTCTGTCTGAGATTGTGGATTTGGGGTTTTCATGAGCTGTAAGCCATAATCATCACAATTATGACAAATCACAGCTTGAACTATCTTGCTTTGCATGTAATGAGTCTATCTCATATATTAGTTTCACCTGTTAAGTTGCATTACTGAAATAAATGAACTTTTGCACGATATTCTAATTTTTCAACTTTCACCTGTATAGAGGTACATTCTGTTACTCAGTCAAAAACATTTCTACACAAGTGTGTGTGTGTGTGTGTGTGTGTGAGAGAGAGAGGGAGAGAGAGAGAGAGAGAGAGGTGCATGCATGCATGCATGCTTCTTTGTGTGTGTGTTAACTCCTGGTGGCTGCTTGAACTAGTCCTTGAATTTTCTTGGAAAATTTTATTCATTTATTAGATTTATGCCCATCTTGTATAGACTTCCAGTTTTTAATTTGGTGCCTCAAACATTTTACCAAACAATATAACCCATCCAATTCCTGTCATATCTAAATACATTTATATATGATAATTTATTATAAAGTCCAGCATTTATTTGTTGAAAGCAATATACTTTAAAGATGTAGAATATACTTCACTGTGTATTTTGGTAAAATATATATTTAATTTATAAAGCTATCTGATATAATGATATGCAATTGGTTCTCCCCATTTGTTAGTTGCCTAGTGAATTAAGTATTTACTTGCCAACTGGAAGTATATTTTTGTATTCAAAGTGAAAATAGATATGAGGGATTCTATAACAAATGTTGTACCCCCAAAAAAGATTGTTGTGCACTATACATCTATATCCTCATGTCCAAAGCTAATTTCTAGGATTTCTCTTGGCAACTGTATCCAGGTAGGATGCTTCTATGTTCAGTCACAATTATATTAAAATCTTGGATTTAACCACTAATCCATACAAAGAGTCATTGTGGGGAAAACCAGGAAATGTGTATTCATAAATTGAGTAAATACAGAGTACCTTTGTGGTTGCAAGATACATGTGCATAAATTGATTGCAGAAAACATTATTTAGGCCTTCTGCAAATTGTAATACAGTATTACAGTATGTATTAGAAAGATTAGCTTAGGGACTAAGGAAGTATTTAGAATACTAAGAATTAGAATCAGAATAGAGCTGGAACGGACCTTGGAGGTCTTTAGACCAGCCCTCTGACCAAGCAGGAGATCCTATACCATTTCACACAAGTGACTGTTCAGTCTCTTCTTAAAAACCTCCAATGATGAAGCACCCACAACTTCTGAAGACAAGCTGTTCCAACGGCTAATGGTCATCACAGTTAGGAAGTTTCTCCTTAATTCCAGGTTGCTTCTCTCCTTGATTAGTTTCCATCCATTGTTTCTTGTCCTGCTTTTACTAGTTTGTGTTAGGCCCCAAATGGTATTGTGTATTCAGAGAGTATATCAAATTATTCTGAAAATCAGTTTGATTTGCATATTGCATTCATTGAAGTAGCTAAAAACTGCACTTGGAAAGATATGTTTTCTATTTCAGCATATGGATAATAATGAAATCCAGACATAAACATTAGATAGCCCTTCCTTCCTTCCTTCCTTCCTTCCTTCCTTCCTTCCTTCCTTCCTTCCTTCCTTCCATCCATCCATTAATATATTTCTCCATTTTGTATTGTACATGAGGATATGTGCTTTGTTAATATTGTCTTAGCTTCAATACATTTTTAAAAAATAATATTTTAAATGCATTGAATCTAAGAAAATATTAACAAAAATACTATTTTTAAATGTTATATTAACAAAAATTAATTTTTTAAAATGTTGTTAAGTTATATTAATTTGTTTTTTCTGTTATTATTTCTTATTTTGGGAATTTGGGTGATTTATTTGAATATATTAGTGGTTATTTTGTTGTCAAATTTACATTTTTTTTCATGAAGAAGCAGATCAATGGTCTAATCAATATGCCCTGGCATTTTGTTCTAGCATGATTTTTAATATAGAATTTCAATATTGCTCTTCAATCCAAACATATTGCCAATTTTACTGTAGATTCACTGAAAAGGCATCAGAAAGTTTATCAACTTCATAATTTTACTTTGTACAAATTCTCAGAGATAATGAAACATATATAACAGAAGGCGAACTCATGAATCACTTTATTCCAATTCAAATTAAGTTAAATAAGAGAGCTATTTGTTTGCTCAGTTGGAATTGAATCCCATCTAAATGGGATTCAAAATAAGATATCTGAAACAACATTTTCAGATAAACCTATGTCATTGCCCACTTTTCCTTAATCACAATACCAATTCAGCATGGTGGACACTAATAAAAACTTCACTGAATAGTAAAAAACTGGGAGATGTTTCATTCTTCTTGAATGAGTTGAAAACAAACATTACTGAAGTTATCAGAATTTATAAGAGATTCATTTGTAATCCAGAACAACCATTATTTGACATTTTTCACATCTCTAGCATAAAGCAGAGCAAGAACTTGCAAACCTTTTTAATTTTAGTAACTGAATATGCAGGGTCTCATGTGAGTTGTGTCTTTGGTGAAACAATATTTCTTGGAGTTTCAAAGCTACCAGGATACATTTAATGTAGACTACCTCTTGATCAATATGACATAATAATTTGGATCTTTGATCTAAATTGTTTTATTTAAATTATAGTTCTTATTTAATAGATTTAATGGGAAGAACAAGTTTCATGCCATGAACATGTATTCTAGACCGGGGTCGCCAACCTTTTAGACCTCAGGGACCACCAAACTCGTATTTTTGGATCCCAGGGACCACTAACCGGTTCTGTGGGCATGGCCTAATTTGTGGGTGTGGCTTGGTGGTCATGTGACTGACTGGGCATGGCTTGTATGTAAATATTATAAATATTTATATAAATATTGAAATTTTTATAAAAAAAGAGCAACTTCTACCCAAAATCAGGCAAAGCAGGCAGGCAGATTGAGCTGCTCACAGAATCACAGATTCATTCAGAGATCTATCTACCTGCCATTGGCTAGCTGAGTCTGTCACATAAAATTTGCTTGCAAGCAAACTCACAAAATTAACTCACAACACACCATGTATGTAAATATTGATTTTTTTTAATAAAAAAAGAGCAATTTTTACCCAAAATCAGGCAAAGCAGGCAGGAAGATTGAGTTGCTCACAGAATCATTCAGTGATCTATCTATCTGCCATCGGATAGCTCAGTCTCTCAAATTTGCTTATTTATTTATTTACTTATTTATTATTTATTTATTTATTCATTTATTTATTTGATTGATTAGTCAATTGCTTAAAAGATAATAGGTATAAGTATAAACATAGTTATAAATACATGGATACATATAAGAAAATAAAAGAAACAATAGGACAGGGATGGTAGGCACTTTGGTGCGCTTATGCATGCCCCCTACAGACCTCTTAGGAAGGGGTGAGGTCAATAGTAGACAGTCTAAAGTTAAAGTTTTTGGGGTTTTGGGAAGAAACCACAGAGTCAGGTAGAGTATTCCAGACATTGACCACTCTGTTGCTGAAGTCGTATTTCCTGCAATCAAGTTTGGTGTGGTTAACCATGAATTTGTATCTATTGTGTGCTCTTGTATTGTTATGGTTGAAGCTGAAGTATTCATTGACAGGTAGGACATTGCAATGTATGATTTTATATACTATACTTAGATCGGACTGAAGACGGCATAGTTCTAGGTTTTCTAGGTCTAGAACCTCAAGTCTGGTGGCATAAGGTATTCTGCAATGAGTAGAGGACTGGAGAACTCTTCTTGTGAAATATTTCTGGACTTTCTCTACTGTGTTAATATCAGATACATAATATGGGTTCCAGACTGGTGAGCTGTATTCAAGTATTGGTCTAGCAAATGTTTTGTATGCTCTAGTTAGTAGTGTGATATTACCAGAGAAAAAGCTATGTAGGATTAAGTTAACAACTCTTAATGCCTTTTTGGCTATGTAGTTACAGTGGGCTCTAGCACTTAGATCATTAGAGATGAGTACTCCAAGGTCCTTCACAGAGTTTGGATCATCAACAAGGTCTTAACTATTCAGCTTGTATTTTAATTTCTGATTTTTTTTGCCAATATGTAAGACAGAGCATTTATTTGTTGAAATTTGAAGTTGCCATTTGTTTGACCATTCTGATATATAGTCAAGGTCTTTTTGAAGGGTAGCAGAATTATCTGTGGTGTTGAATAGCTTTACATCATCAGCGAAGAGAACGCAATTGCTCTTAATATGATCACAGATGTAGAGTATGAAGAGAGTTGGTCCTAGAAACTGCCTTGGGGGACACCACTGTTGACAGGTAAAGGATTTGATAGGGTATTCCCTATTTTGACCATTTGTTGCCTGTTTGACAGGAATGTGTTACGTTATGCAGGTGTCTGGAGATGCCATAAGATTTTAGTTTTAATAGTAGTTTGTCGTGTACCACTGAATCAAAGGCTTTACAGAAGTCTATGTAGATTGCGTCTATTTTTTTGCCCTGATCGAGTTGTGTAGTCCATATGTTTTTGCAGTGCAAGAGTTGCAGATTACAGGATAGTTTTTTTTCTAAAACCAAATTGTTTATTAGAGAATAGGTTGTTTGTCTCTAAGTGGAGGATAATGGATTGGTTAATAATTGATTCCATGACTTTACAGGTGACGCAGCATAAGGAGATTGGTCTGTAATTTTCAACTAGGCTGGTGTCTCCCTTTTTGAAAATAGGGATGACCTTGGCTAGTGACCATAGGTTTGGCAAGGAGCTGGTCCTGAAAGATTTTTCAAAGATTATGCTTAGAGGTTCGGCTATGGCAGCGGATAGCTTTTTAAAGAAGTAGGCATATATTCTGTCCGGTCCAATAGATAGAGATGTGTAGATTGCGTAGTGCTTTTTCAACATTGTTTTCTGTAAAATCGATATGTATTAGATCATTGTAGTTGTTTGTGGTTCAATTAGGAAATACTGGGCATGATCCGTTGCTGTTTACAAATACTGAGCCAAAGAATGTGTTAAAGAGGTTGGCTTTAATGGTGTTATCGTTGCAGTCTTTACCATTAGGTCTTTCAGGGGTGGGATGGAGCTTGAGTCTTTTAGTTTGTTGTTTACAAAATTGTAGAAAGTGCGGGTGGAATTGGTGCATAGAAGGTTTTTTTCTCTTGTTTAATGTGATAATTGGTGTATTCAGACTTTATCTGGTGTCATAAATTTTTGTATCAGCTTTTGAAGTTGGCAATATGACCAGATTTGTTTTTTCACCAAAGTGATCTCTTTTTGGATTGAAGCTTCCTTATTGTTATGGGTAATCTGTTTTTTCTGGTTTTGGGAGTTGTTATTGGTACATATAGTTTGATGACTCTTTTGACTTCAAGTAAAAATATGTTGTAATGGTTTTCAACAGTATTGCATACAGTGAATAGAAATTGCCAATTAAGGGATGAGAGATCATTGTCTATAAGATCATAGTTGCCTTTCTTGAAGTTATAATTGGGGATCACGTTGTTGTGATGATTTTTGTGCGGACGTATGTTGAGACAAAAGTCAATCATGTTGTGGTCACTGTTGGAAAAGGGTTCTATAATTTGTATTCCATAAATTGAATTCAAACTATTGCAAAAATGAGATTGAGGCAGTTGTTAAGTCTAGTATTGTTGGTTACTAGTTGTTCCAGTCCCAGGTTTGTTACAGCATTGTAGAAGGCTGTATGTATGGGTTCAATTTTACATTCGTTTAGGGTCCAGTTAATATGAGGTAGATTGAAGTCACCAAGAAAGATAAAATTATATGGGCAGGATGTTGCCCATGTTAGTAGTGAATTTAGCTTGTTTACATGTTTGATGTCATAATCGGGGGCTCTGTAACATAGTAAGAATTGAAATGTGATAATTAAGGACAGTTCACAGATGATGGTCTCAGGAAGAGCAAGCTTCTGGGTGACTTGGATGTTTTTTAGAGGACTTTTTATAGAAGATAGCAACACCACCTCCTCTATGGATTTCACGATCTGATCAGTAAACATGATAGTCTCTTATTGAGATAATGGAGTCAGGTAGAGATTGTTGAGCCATGTTTCACAGACAAATATGATGTCGAATTTTGCCGTATTTAGTAAGAGGAGAAATTCAGGTATTTTATTCACAAGGCTTCTTGCATTGAGTAGCTTGCATTTAAGGCCATTTGTAGTTTGAATTGAGGTAGTTAGAGGAATGCGTGCCTAGTCTTGGGTGTTGGTAGATTGGTTGAAGTAGGATTGGACGCTGGGTTGTGGGTTGTGTGACTTACTTTTGACATAGTCAGCACGGTCCTTCTCTCCATTGTCTAGATGTTTTTTTTAGTTCTGTGTGGAGTTCTTGGGAGCGGGCATGTTGCTGTATGGTTAGGTTAGGGCGAGAATGAAGGTTCTTATGGTTGGTGTTGCTTTTGGTGAGTGAATTAATAGTATAAATGAATTTATGTTTGCTTGATTCATTTTTGCAAATGACCCTGCAGAAGCGTGGGGCCACAGAGCCGTCTCTGTTTTTGAACTCTAAGCTGATGCGGGAAATGTCAAGTATTTCATCAGGGGAGATAGTTGATGTTTGGTAGTCACTGATGATGTTGTGGACAATTGTGATGTCATCATTGTTATTGATCTTCTCTAGACCAAATAAGATGGCGTTTGGACGCTTCCATTCACGCTCAACAGCTTCTCTGACGAGGGTTGGGATATCATTATTTTTTTGATTTACGTTTTTTTGTGGATTGGGTTGTGGTTGTTGAGTAGTGGTATGGTTTTTAGCTATTGGATGTTCAGGTTTTTGTGTTGTGTCTTTTTTTTCAAGGTTATTTAAGTTTTCTTTTAAAGTGTCCAGGGATGCTACTATGGTGTCAAGGGATGTTATTAGTGTTTCTATGATATCAACTCTTTCAAGCAAGGCTAAATGTTTGTCCAGTTTGGGTTTGCGTGATGGGCAGAAACATTGAAATGCATGTTTGGATGGTTGTAGGTATTGAATCAGTTGCTTGGTCAATTCCAAGCAGTCATGATGAGCATAGTTTCAACATAGAGAACATTTGGTGGAATTTTCATTAATATTTAGAGTTTCAAAGCACATAAAGCATGTGCAGGAGTCTTGTGGTTTATTGGTGTGGATTTCTTTCTCTTTAGGTTGTGGTTTGGCATTGGATTTTTTTACTGGCATGGTGGGTTTGTTGAGATAGTACGTTGATTAAATTGCTTAATGACCAATTTTGGGTAATCAATATAGTCAATATCACACCAGTTAATCAATTACAATAATCTCTCTAGTCAAATAATTATGCTAAGCAACAGTCTAATCAATTAATTACATTAATCACTAATAACACTGTACAATTAAATTCTCTAAATCACTAATTTTACTAATTAATTAAATTACATGAATCCTGATTTTTTACACTAAACAGTAATCACACTATTTGCACTAAACACTCTAATCACACTAATCAATTAAAACAATAAATCAATTAAACCAATGATAAATTAATTATTTTATTGAAATTGATTATCTAATCATTGATATAGGTAATGAGGTAGAAAAGTTATAAGTTTTGAGGTAATGAGAGTCAGCAAATAAAGGGTTAATTGTTGCTGATATGTGATCCACAGAGTGGGAAGGACTCTGAGAAGGACTTTTCAGCTGACAGGAAATCTCCGCTCAGGGAGTCCTTTACCCAAGGAATCTTGGTGAGGTGGGGTTGGAAGGCAAGTGGTTTCTTTTGTTTGAAATGGCTTCAAGTGATTGATTTTTGGTGATTTGATTTAAATGGAAACTGTAGACATCATTCCAGTTCTTCCATCATCGGAATTCACAATCAATCTCAGTTTCAAAAGGCAGTTTTCCTGAATAAAAAACCTTCTTCACCTCTACTTCTCCTCTAGTCCCCCCTTTTTTCCTCCTTTAATCACTATTTTCTCAAGCTGCCATTTAACTTCCAGAGTTAGAGGGTAAAAACATAAATTAAGCCTCTGCCACTTAATCTCCACACTTACCCCTTCCACTCTGGAGTGTTCGCTTTTTAAGTTGTTTCCGACTCATGTCCACAGTAAATCTTAGAGCCGTTCACCCGCTCCTTCCTCCCACCGAAAAATGTACTGCTGATCTATAAGGAGCCAGGGGACCCGTGAGTGGGTCACTTCTAAGCTTGCAGTCTTTGCCGGCAGTTGCTGCAAACCCACAGCTTATTCTTTCTCCGTGTTGGCTTCCCTCTCCCGAGACCAGGCAGCTTCTTTAGACCAGGTAGCTTCTTTTCACTAGGCAGCTTTTTCCCCTCCGGGCAGCTGAAAAATTTGTGATTTTTTTGACTAGATCCTAGCGGATCACTCAATCACCTTACCCAACAAAGGGAAGCCACTCAATTCAGGATTCCTGGATCCTGGTGGGAGCCCTTTGCTCCAGATCAGGTGCCTTTGTCCGAATCCTTATGCTGCTACTTTGTAGATCCCTAGGACCTAATCTATGTATTTTTGTTACTTTTGTTACTTCTACTCCTGTCTCTGAATTTAGTTACTGGCACTTTTCTCTCCTTTGGACTCCCAGTGGCATGACTATGCATCTGCCTTGGTCGCCATCTTCAATGCTTGCCATGAGTCTGCACTGAATTTGCTTGCAAGCAAACCTTCAGTCCTAAGGGAGGTTCGGCTGTGCTTAAAAGCAGAGCCAAAGATCTAAAGACTAGCTAGAAAGCGAGAAATCCAACCATTTCCTGCTTCGTAGCTAATCTAAATCTCCCAGCACAGCAGAACAGATGATGGTTGGAAAAAGGAAAAATAGCAATTTTAGCAGGCAAGTTTTCCAGGTAAGGAGTGAATGGGCGGGGAGCGTTCCTGTGGGCCATGTGGGTGGCAGCCTGGATTAATTGCTTTGGGGGGGTGCTCTGGGGGTGAGATTTCTCTGCGGTCCACCAAAATTTTCTCAAGGCCATCCAGTGGGCCACGGCCCACTGGTTGGCGACCGCTGTTCTAGACCAGTCATCAGATACTCTACTGGCATAGTGATCTGGTCAAAGGAGTACATAGCAGCTGTGAATAGAAAGGCAGGGATATACCTCAAAATGTACAAAGGTTTCTACCCCAAGTCTAACATCCAGAGAATGTATACCAACTGGAAAGGTGGGGTGTGGTATCTGGGAGTATTAAAGTCACTGTCCTGGATAAAATCTGCAGGATCTAAGGGTACATAGGTAAAATGTTCCAAAGTTGAGCTGTTGAGAGAATGCCTAGGGCAGTAGCAAGAGATAGATCGAACAGTGCAAGTGCCATGGCAAGACAACACCTTAAATGGGATCTACCATCAACAGATAGCTGAGGTGTCTGGCATTGGGAATTCCTACCAATAGTTGGAAAGGACTGGACTAAAAGACAACACTGATTCACTGATCATAGCAGCATAATAGCAGGTCTCTGATAGAAGACCCAAGACTGAAGAAAGCACATATCATCCATAGGAGTTAGAAGGAACATCTAACTGAAAATTGGTTTTATAATATATATAATTCCAATATTGTTCTTGTTCAAAAGCTTTTCAAGCTACATTAAATCTGCAGTTGCTATTTGGTGATTTGTGAATTGATTCAGTGATTAAGGAAGAGGCAGACTGTGAACAGTATAATGTTCTTGCACTCACTTGTTATATAATGGATAGAACTAGAAATGTGCATTCTGAAATGAACAGATGTGGGTGGTTAATTCAGTTGCCCTGACCAAACGATTAAGGGAATTAAACCTGGCCATTCCATTACACTGAGTACCCTTATACCCACTCCTATTTGAGGCAACATACTGCTTAAAGTGAAGAGTTATTGAAAAGTAAAACACAAAACAAACATTATCAGTCACAGAGGTAACATTCAGCTTCTTTGCCTAAGCACAGACATTTATGAATACAGGACTCCCCTGACGTGACCACTGAATATTACAAAAAAAAAAAGGGGGGGGGAAGTAAAGAAAAAGGCTAAAAAAGAAAAAAAAAGAATACTGTGAAACAATCATTTGAATCTTCCTTTGTGCTTTAGTTCCAAGAAAATTGCATGTATTAAAGAGGGAGGCATCCTTTTGAAAATTGTGTCCTGTTTACTTTACAATGCCAGAGTGTATTTTCCCTTTAAACTGTTTACTCTCTTCCAATATTTTTCCTTGGATATTAATTTAAAATATTGCTAAATGTTATTTCTCACTGTTATCAAAGAGAAATAAATTACATAGCTGAGGAATTTATTTTATTTTATTTATTTATTTTGTCAAATGATTATTAGATAACAGGTATAAGCATAAACATGGTTATAAATACATGAAATGGATACGAATAAGAAAAAAAAGAAACAATAGGACAGGGATGGTAGGCACATTTGTGCGCTTATGCACGCCCCCTACAGACCTCTTAGGAAAGGGGTGAAGTCAATAGTAGACAGTCTAAGGTTAAAGTTTTTGGGGTTTTGGGAAGAAACCACAGAGTCAGGTAGAGTATTCCAGACATTGACCACTCTGTTGCTGAAGTCGTATTTCCTGCAATCAAGTTTGGTGCAGTTTATCTTGGTGCAGGATCTTGGGATCCTGAGAGGTGGCATGGCGCAACCAGAGGGCTAAATTTTAAATTTGGGATAAAGGGAAGCTTTTAAATTTTTTAATTCGTTGTTTTAAGGGGTTAGGGAAGGGGGTGGGTGTTCGAATTGCGGGTCTACACAGTCCTTCCAGGCCGGCTTCTGGTCTCGGCGGGTGGGGTGGGGGGGGGGGGCCTTGGGGTCTGAAGGGGAGAGGGCGGGGTTGTCCATCGACAGGGTGATCCAGGTCGCTTCCCGCTCCCCTGGGGTCTTGGGAGACGTGGTCTCTGGGCTCAGACTGGTATATCTGAATGCCAGGTCCGTAGCCAATAAGTCATCCCTCCTCCGTGAACTCATAGAGGAGGAGGCTGCGGACCTGGCGTGCATTACGGAGACCTGGGTGGGCCCGGAGGGGGGTGTCCCTCTGTGTGATTTGTGCCCCCCAGGCTTCCAGGTGCTGTACCGGTCTCGGGCCCAGGGACGGGGCGGAGGGGTAGCCATAATTGTTAGAGACCCTGTTTCCAAGGGAGGTCACTGTCCGCAGATGGGCGGGTGTGAGACCCTCCTCGTGAGATTGGGCCCGGGTGGTCGGTTGGGTTTGCTGCTAACGTACCTATCCCCCAGCTGCGTGGCGGCAGCCCTGCCTGGGCTGCTCGACGCCCTCTCGGAGGTGGCGGTGGAGTTCCCTAGGCTTATAGTTCTGGGGGACTTTAACCTGCCGTCACTGGGAGGGGCGTCGGGTTTAGCTCAGGAGTTCATGGCATCCATGGCAGCCATGAACCTGACCCAGGTGATCCATGGACCCACCCACGAGGGGGGGAACACACTTGACCTGGTTTTTATCTCGGGGCAGTGGTGTAGTGATCTGGGGGATGGTTCTCCATCTACCCTCCCTTTATCGTGGACTGATCACTATCTCCTGCGGCTGGTCTTTCAATTGGCTGTCCCTCGCTGCTGGGATGAGGAGCCTATACGATGGTTCCGCCCCAGACGCCTAATGGACCCGGATAGGTTTCAGACGGCGCTGGGGTTCTTGCCCGCCTCCCTCGACCACAGCTCGGCTGAGATGCTGACGGCCGCCTGGCAAAGGGCGGCGTCGGAGGCGCTCGACCGGGTTGTCCCCTTGCGGCCTTCCCCGCCGTAGACCCCGATGGGCCCCCTGGTTTTCCGAGGAGCTCCGGGGGATGAAACGGCGGAGAAGATGCCTGGAGAGCAGATGGAGGGCCAGCCACTCCGAATTCGACCGTGTCCAGTTGCGATCCTATATCAGGACCTATCTGGAAGCAATCAGGACGGCGAGGCGTGCTTACTTCTCCGCTCTGATTGCGTCTGCCGATGATCGCCTGCTGCCCTGTTTGGGTGACCCGCTCCCTCCTTCAATTGAGGGGGATGACCCGTTGCAGGGCAGAGCAGAGGAATTTAGCTTACATCTGGCGGATAAGGTCACTCGAATTCGTGCTGGCTTGGACTCTGACTGGCAGTGGTCTGATGATGGGGTGGCAGTGAGTCTGGTGGAACCTATCTGGGTTGAGTTTGACCTGGTCTCCCTCGATGAGGTGGACAGGATCATGCGGAGGCTGTCTTCCACCACGTGTTTATTGGACCCGTGCCCTTCCTGGTTGGTTTATGCCTCCAGGGAGGTTACGTGCGGCTGGCTCCAGGCAGTTGTTAATGCTTCTTTGAGTGAGGGAGTCTTTCCTGCCACCTTGAAAGAGGCGGTGGTGAGGCCCCTCCTCAAGAAGCCTGCCTTGGACCCGGCCGTTTTGAACAACTATCGTCCTGTCTCCAACCTTCGCTTTTTAGCGAAGGTTGTTGAGAGCGTGGTGGTTCAGCAGCTTCCCTTGTTCCTGGAGGAAGCTGAGTATTTAGATCCGTATCAGTCGGGCTTCAGGGCCGGACACAGCACGGAGACAGCATTGGTCGCACTGATGGATGATCTCTGGAGGGCTCGGGACAGGGGCTTTTCCTCTGTCCTAGTCCTTTTAGATCTCTCAGCGGCTTTCGATACCATCGACCATGGTATCCTTCTGCAGCGGCTTAGAGGATTGGGGGTGGGGGGAACCGTTCTGCGTTGGTTCTCCTCCTTCCTTTCGGGCCGCTCGCAGTAGGTGTTGGCAGGGGGGCAGAGGTCGGCCCCGAGACCCCTCACTTGTGGGGTGCTGCAGGGGTCTGTCCTTTTGCCTCTCCTGTTCAATATCTACATGAAACCGCTGGGTGAGATCATCCGAGGTTTTGGGGTGAGGTATCATCAGTATGCTGATGATACCCAGCTTTATATCTCCACCCCAGGCCAGATCAGTGACGCTCTCTCCGTGATGTCCCGGTGCCTGGAGGCGGTACGGGCCTGGATGGGTAGTAACAGGCTTCAGCTCAACCCCACCAAGACGGAGTGGCTGTTCTTACCGGCATCTCGGTCTTTATTGGATGTACCATCTTTGGTCATGGGGGAGAGGTGTTGCCCCCCGTGGATAGGGCGAGAAACCTGGGTGTCCTCCTGGACTCACAGCTCGGTTTGGAGGAGCATGTGGGAGCTGTGGCCAGGGGGCTTTTGCCCAGGTTCGGCTGGTTCGCCAGCTTCGCCCTTATTTGGACCGAGATGCCCTTCGAACGGTTACTCATGCGCTTGTCACCTCTAGGATTGACTACTGCAATGCTCTCTACATGGGGCTCCCCTTGCGGACGATCTGGAGGCTTCAGCTGGTGCAGAATGCAGCCGCGCGGGCTGTGATGGGGTATCCCGATACTCCCATGTTACACCCATCCTGCGCGGCTTGCATTGGTTGCCGGTTGCCTCCCGGGTTGCCTTCAAGGTATTAGTTACAGCTTATAAAGCCCTTAATGGCTTGGGTCCAGGGTACTTGGGAACGCTCCTGCCAGCATCACTCTCCGATCGCCCTGTTCGCTCTCATAGGAGGGGCCTCCTTGGGGTGCCGTCAGTCAGACATTGTAGGCTGGCGGTCCCCAGGGCTAGGGCCTTCTCTGTGGGAGCACCTGCCCTTTGGAATCAGCTCCCCGTGGATCTCCGTTTGGCCCCTGACCTCCGCTCCTTCCGCCGGGACCTGAAGACTTGGTTGTTCCAACGGGCCGGCCTTGAATGACCGGGGGTTGGTTTTATTTTAACTTTATTTGGCTTGTTTACTTGTTTAATTCTGTTTTACTGTAAATTTTCTCTGTTTTAATGTTCGCCGCCCTGAGTCCTTAGGGAATAGGGCGGCATACAAGTCGAATAAATAAATAAATAAATAAATAAATAAATAAATAAATAAATAAATAAATTTGTATCTATTGTGTGCTCTTGTATTGTTTTGGTTTAAGCTGAAGTATTCATTGACAGGTAGCACATTGCAATATATAATTTTATGTACTATACTTAGATCAAACCGAAGGCGGCATAGTTCTAGGTTGTCTAGGTCTAAAATTTCAAGTCTGGTGGCATAAGGTATTCTGCTATGAGCAGAGGAGTGGCGGACTCTTCTCGTAAAATATTTCTGGACTTTCTTGATTGTATTAATATCAGATATGTAATGCGGGTTCCTGATGAGCTGTATTCAAGTATTGATCTAGCAAATGTTTTATTTGCTCTAGTTAGTGATATTAGTTAGTGATATTATATGCTCTAGAGTGATGTTACTGGAAAAAAAGCTATGCAGGATTAGGTTAACAACTCTTAATGCCTTTTTGGCTATGTAGTTACAGTGGGCTCTAGCACTTAGATCATTTGAGATGAGTACTCCAAGGTCCTTGACAAAGTTTGTGTCATCAGCAAGGTCTTGACTATTCAGCTTCTATTTTTTTTCTGATTTTTTTTGCCAATAAGTAAGACAGAGCATTTATTTGTTGAGATTTGAAGTTGCCATTTGTTTGACCATTCTGACACATAGTCAAGGTCTTTTTGAAGGGTAGCAGTATTGTCAGTGGTGTTGAATAGCTTTATATCATCAGCGAAAAGAATGCAGTTGCTCTTAATATGATCACAGAGGTCATTCATGTAGAGTATGAAGAGAGTTGGTCCTAGAACGCTGCCTTGGGGGACACCACTGTTGACAGGTACAGAATTTGATAGGACACTCCCAATTTTGACCATTTGTTACCTGTTTGACAGGAATGCTTCTATCCAGTTATGCAGGTATCCAGAGATACCATTTTAGTTTTAGGATTGTTTGTCGTGTACCACTGAATCAAAGGCTTTACAGAAGTCTATGTAAGTTGCATTAATTGCTTTGCCCTGATCAATTTGTGTAGTCCATATGTTTTTACAGTGTAAGAGTTGCAGATTACAGGATAGTTTTTTTCTGAAACCATATTGTTTGTTAGAGAGTAGGTTGTTTGTCTCTAAATGGAGGATAATGGATTGGTTAATAATTTATTTATTTATTTATTAATTCAACTTGTATGCCACCCCCTCTCCAGAAGGACTCAGGGTGGCTCACAGATAAAAGACAATACAATAAGTTAAGTTAACTAAAATAGAATTAAATTGCAGCAAGCCAAATTAAACTAAAAATCCCATAATACATATAAAACCCTTCCCCCGAGGAGTCAGCACAGCCCAGCCTGTTCAAACAGCCAAGTTTTTAGGTCATGACAGAAGGTGCGGAGATCAGGGGCCAGGCGGAGCCCCAGAGGTAGTTGGTTCCAGAGAGCAGGAGCCGCTACAGAGTAGGCCCTTCCCCAGGATGCCGCCAGCTGACACTGAGTTGCAGACGGCACCCCGAGAAGTCCCTGCCTGTGCGTTCATACAGGGCAGTTGGTATTTGATGCCGGCAGTAGACACTCTCGTAAATAACCCGGACCCATGTCTCGTAGGACTTTGAATGTTAATACTAAGACCTTGAATCTTGAATGTTAATACTAAGACCTTGAATGGAATAATTGATTCCATGACTTTACAGGTGATGCAGCATAAAGAGATTGGTCTGTAATTTTCAACTAGACTGGGTCTCCCTTTTTGAAGATGGGGATTACCGTGATTTGTGACCATAGGTTTGGCAAGGATTTGGTCCTGAAAGATTTTTCAATGATTATGCTTAGAGGTTCAGCTATGGCAGTGGATAACTTTTTTAAGAAGTAGGCACAAATTTTTGAATTTACTTTACTTTCTTTTTTAAAATGAAAGCCCAGTTTTACCAATGGTATAAAGAAAAACAGAATTGGTTATTAAACAGATCAAGATACAGTAATCTGATCTTGCATACTACAAGTAGTTATAGCTTCTTCCATCTATAGTAGGGCTGCCAAACTCATGGCCCATGGGCCAGATGCGTCACGTGCTGGCCACAGCCACACCTACTTTAGTGAAGCGGAAAATGTCATGATATGTCATGTGATAACGCCGTGATGATGCAAATTTGATCTATAGTGTTAGTGTACATTAAAACCTTCCTTCATTTCAGAATTATAACTTTCATTATGATTTGACATTATTTATCTTACTATCTTATTTTTTTAATTACAAACTTGAAAAACAATTAGAAATTATTGAAATTAATATAATAATAAGAGTCAGTTAATATAATATAAGAGTCAGTTTGTATAGTGTTGAATGCATCAGAGAAGAAACTGAATTATTGGGTTCTAGTGCCACATGAGTCACAAAACCACCTGAGTAGCTTTAGACTTGGTATATAAATATAGGTATTTATTTATTTATTAAAATATATTCTATTATTGTGTTTATTTACTGTATAATAGTTTACAACAGTGATCTTTTAGACAAACAGTGTTGCCTTTTAAATGCTTATGAAGCAGAGATTTCAGGACAAAATGTTCAAAAAGCTTTTTTGTGAATGCTACTAATAAATTCATGAGTATCACATCATGAGGAAGATGTTAATCTAGCCTACTGGGAGATGCAGAAGTTAAAAAATAAAGTTTGTACAGTTGATGTGAAGGGGAACTTTTTCATTCCATCTGCATTCCTTTTAGGAAAAGTTTCAAAGAAGAGAAGATAGTTGTTTTGTTTATACTTATAACTATATATTAGGTTTAGAAGGCTGCTGAAATGTTCATTTACTTCATCTGTCTATTCATATCTCCTTGAACAATTAAAAATGTAAGCACTTTATTCTTTAAAAAAGAAACTTAGGATAAATTAAGGATGTTTCATTTATGCATTCTGTAGTCACGATTTGATTGGATATAAGGATTTCTGGGAAGATTACTTTTTATATCACTTTCTGCATCACCTTTAACTTCTGTTTACTGCATAAAAGAAATAATTTCTTCTTAATACTTGAATCCATTTCTAATTGTAGCACATTGAAACAACTCAATGATTGAACAAAGATAATTACACAAATTATTTCTAAATAAAATAGTGTAGGATTAGTTAAGAACACATTTCCCCAAAGATCTACCTCAAGAAAATAAATAGGCATAATGCTCTATCACTGGATACTATCTGAGAAATTGTCTTGTTTATCATTATGATCATTGGAGGAACTCCTGCTGTGTATGGCATGAATATAGATACTCAAAGTTTTCTCTGATATTTTGGACTTCTGGTTGTTCTTCCATTGTGTTGGAGCATCATCATGCACGGTTTTGCTCTGTGCTCGCTTGTTGGAGGGTCCTGATTGGGACTGGAAACATCCTGGAGGGGTGGTGAAGAAAGAGAGGACTGCTTGGAGGGTCGAGGGGAGCCACATCTCCCCCCTGACAAGATAAACCCCCTCTGAAGACAAGTTACAGTGGTCTAAAATGGCCACCATGAAGACAGGAGGCAGTCCAGGAAACTAAGACTGTGCTGGAACAGTGAAGTTGTGAGCAGTGTGTGAAACAGACAATTTATGGTGGACATTAAGGTACCCCAGAATTAAGAAATAATTTTTTTTTTAATAAAATTTATCATTTTTTTAATAAAATTTTTATTATTTTCCAAAGACAAACAAAACAAACAAACATAAAAACATTAACCAATAACAATTTCAGGTGTGTCGGTTGGTCACAAATCTCAGTGCCATCTCCTCACCATCAATACTCTCTATTACAGAAAAAAAGCTATACAATGCAAACAAGAAGTAATAGAAAAATAAAGGAAGATACAACCACCTATTTTCTATTTGGAGAGATCTCAAAAAACTTATGCATTTTAATTCATACATTACCTAAATTATCTCCTCTATTAACCAATATCATTATTATTAACTCTCTACAGTGAGCGATGTGTGAAACAGACAATTTATGGTGGAAATTAAGGTACCCCAGAATTAAGAAATAAAGAACTATTTTTGATGAATGTGTAAAAGCAGAGACCAGAGAGACTGAGAAGAAAATTTGAACTTATGAATTTGGCTTTGAACAATGAGATGAATTAATTTGGAGGTGGAAAATTTAGAAGAAAATATCTGATTACAAAAGGGCTGGGAATTAAACTGGATAATTATTAAACTTTTGGCACTAAATATGCATAAGTAAATGCTGGAATTGAACATGTTAAAAAGAAATAATAGCTAATAACTGAAATTAACAAAATTAATAAAAGTTTAAAAAGGGAAAAGCAAAAAGAAAGTGTGGAACATGGAAACAGAACTGAGAGCACCACCTAATGGTACAGGAAAAGTTTCAGTGACTCTTTGAAAAGTGCTTGGTCTTTCTAAAATTGGAATTTAAAAGGAAATAAGAACTCCATTATAATAAAATAAAAACCCTGAAAACTGAAATACTAGAATACTACAAGGGAAAAAGATACATGAAGAAATTGCCTTGGATTATTTGGTGATTTTGGGAAAAATTTGGAAAAGAAATTAACAGAAGGAACTTGGAAACAAAGACTTATGGACATTGATTGTTGAAATTAAATATAAAAGACGCTGGTTGAAATAAACTACTGGACATTTGGATTGGATATAATTATCAAAGAAGGGGGAAGAAAGAGAAGCATACAGAATGGGAGAATTATATGCGGAAATGAGAATGGGACTATAAGATATGAAGCAAATGATGTATTGTACATGGAAATGTACAATATTATACTACAAAAATTAGAAATGGCAATTCAGATTGAAGAAGAACAAAGAGAACCAGAGGGTAGGAGTTAAACAAAGAGGAAACTGGCTTTAAAAAACAAGTGGAACAATGAACATTAAAATGGGGGGGGAAAGAATTAAAGTTAAATTTTGAGGTTTGATGTGATAATTAAAGGGGGAATTGTTTGGAAAGCTAAACAAAGGAAAACAAAACAGCAGAAGAAGGAATTACAGAGGAAAGATCAAGAGAGGGAGGGCAACAAAATAAATAATTGGAATAAGAAATGGATGAAAATAATAAAGGAAAAAAGCGGAATTAAGAGAAAGGACCAGAAAATGAAGGGAGGCAAAAAGCAAACAAGAATGTAAAGAAATTATATAATCAAAAGAATGAGAGACAATGGGTAGAAAAAGAATAGGGAGGGAGATTCTGCAAGGTAAATTGGTTGTATTATATAAGAATATGGATTTTAAAATAGATAAGATTGGAACTGATATTTTTTTTCTTTAAGGATTATTATTAAACAGGATATAGATTTTATTGAAATTGAAATGGTAATGGCAATGTATTATAAGAATATTAATTGATATTTAATAAAGCAATGAATAAAGTTAAAATGAATTAAGATAATTTTGTAATGGAAAGATTAATATTAGTTTCTATAATTAATTGAATAGATTAATATTTTTGGAATATATAGATGATTTATAAGGTAATTGAGAAAAAGAATACCATATGGAATCTGACTTGAAATATATATGCATATGTGATATGTAGTAATTAGGAGAAATTGTTAGTAATGTAGAATGTGGTAATTAAAAAATGACTATACTGTGGTAAATTTTAATAATGAATTAAAGGGAATAAATTGAAGGAATCTACAACTAAAGGGAACAAGTTTTTGAATTATTAGAATAAGAATGAAATTTATTGAATAATAAATGGAATAACAATATGTGATAAAACTGCAAATGTGACAGATAAAAGCAATATGTGTAATGAATATAGAAATGAAATAAGAATCTTAGACAATATTGTAAAATAAGATATGAGAATATTTTAAGAAAAACAAAATAAGTTAAGATATGAACTGGAATTGGATAAAATAAGTATAATGAATTTAATATTTGAGAATATTCAAAGGAAAATAGAATAAGTAATAATGTGATATGAAATTTAATAAGAAAGATGTATATGTAACTATGGTCATGTTTGTATTGAAATGTAAAAACCTGGAACCACATAGTCCGCCAGAAGAGATGTTTCTTAAAATATAAAAATAAAAAAATTATTTAAAAAAAAGTATTCTCTGAGATTTTTGCTGGATGCTAATATTTATGAAGGGCTTATTATTACGCTATTAGGCACCTTCTTAAGATGCATTTCTTTGGTTAGTCCTTCCCTACATGAATACTTTGAATTATTGATGATTTTGTTTTGTTTCTTCCCTTTTTTCTGCTTTGCTTTTTTAGTTAACATTTTATATTGTTTTATGATTTTTGTCAATGTCTTTAACATTTTCATTTGTATTCTAAAGTGCATTTTGTTATTTACTACAGGAATATAGAACCATAGTAAATAAATAGTTAAGTGTTAGTTCTGCTGCTGCTGTTCTTTTCAGGAAAGATTTAAAATATATTTACACAAAGTTATTCAAAAAAAGCAAAAGGTCTAAAATTTTATATATCTAAACATTCAATAATGATAGGAGTAAAGTCATTTTTTCTCAGAAATACAGTCATTGTCATGTTAAGTAAACTACAACATAAATTTCTACTCAGAGTAAAGTTGTTCTTCTAATACAATTTTAATTTTAAGCATAACAACAGCTCCTTTTCATCTACCAATGTGTTGTTTTTACACTCCTATCATTCCCTGCCAGGAAATATAATGTAGATTATGTGAATTGGACTTTAACATCTCTGGAGATGTCTATTTTATTTTATAGGATTGGGGGGAAGTCATGTATAGAAAATGTTAGGAAAGGAAGGAGGAATTGTTGAGTATCATAGAAAATAAATATGCTCAGTACCATTGTTGACATAATGACACAAATCAAAATTCAAGCATTAGAAAAAATGGTTCAAATAGTAATAATAAATCTGAAATACTCAATGTAGTCTTTTTCTTGTGTTTATTAACAAGCAGCAGCACAAATGCCAACCATAATGTATTATACATTAATCTCACAAGCTGGTATTTTCAAGCAAGAGTTTTCCACCTAGTGTATTCTGCTAAAATTTTCATATGCCATCATATAATTGATAGTTTGACACTTGTAGTTAATGCATATGCTAGCTTAGTGACAATCAAATGAAAACCACCACTGGTTAAAAACTGTTCATTCAATTTGTACGTTTTTTATATTGGTTTCTTCTGGGGTTTTTTAAAAAGAAAACTCATCATAGTGAGAATATGTTTATGGAGTCAAAAGGAAGCAGCAAGGCTTTCCCAAGTATAAATATAACAGACATGCCTCATGCTTACTTAGGTTGACACAGTAGTCAGGCAGAAAGATCCCAGAAAAATATTTCAGATCTTATTTATTGAATAGTCAGCTGATGTGCTTTAAGAATAACCTAGCAAGATCACAGCCTTGCAATTCTTACATTCTCATTAAGAAGTGAGTGGGTAGGATTTGAAAGCTGTGTGCTCCTGGTAGGGGCAACCTTTCTTGTCCTCATTAGGGTAAGTGATGACAGCAGTGAGAAATGAATATTCTCAGTTTTCTTCTTCTTCTTCAGTAACATAGCAATAACCAGCAGAAAACAGACCCAGACTAGTTCTGCTCTTTAGTTTTATCGAGAAAAGCATGTAAAACAAGTAAAAGCATTACTTGTTAATGTAATACTTGCTCCATATATAACTTTTAATCACATTTCCATATCTATTATGATCAATTTGTTCATTGTACTTTCCCCTTTCTATTGTACTAAAGAAAGAAGAGGTTGCTGAGGTAAGAGAAGAATTTCAACAATACTATTCTTTAAATGAGACAGGCACCTAATTAGGAAGCACTAGAAAACCTAAAGTAAGAATAACGGAATGAATTTCTATAGGCTTGTATTCTGCCTTCTTTAATTCAGATTTGTTAATAATTCTTTTGATCTACATTGGTCCGAAGGAGTAAGCTACAGATAAGGGGGAAATTGTTAGTTTTTCCTTTATCATTTCTTTTTGGGTCTTTACTTCTTGTGGTGTTACTTCTTGTAGTGTACAAAGCAAATGGGTAACAACAACACAATAGAGCTTACTATACTTCCTCTCATGCCTCCATATTAGACAACTATGTATGTCTCCATGTTAGACAAATATCTATCTTGTGCATCCAATAAAAGAAAGATAGCAACAGTTGGGCTTCTGTCTCAGAAAAGGTTTATTGATCTCTTATAACTGCATAATTTTCTACACACACAAAAGGCTCTACACTCACTACATTTAGCCATAGATACTTGGAGGTTTAATTATGAAATCACAACAAGTAATGTCTTTACCAATATTCTCAAAGATGAGTTTCTACACTAAACATGAGGCCATAAACTATAAAGATGTAGAAGAAAACATGTTATTAAAAAAAAACTTTTAATTTTTGAGAAATTTATTTTTTTTGTAAGAGGCAAAGGATGGGTAGAGATATATTTCTAAGAAATGAACATTATTCGAAAGATGCTTCCAAAGAAAGAAAGTATAAGTTTAATTTTAACAAATTATATTTAAGTACAATAAAAAATTTAAAGAGCTATTAATTTGAAATCACATCCATTTCTTAAACCTTCATCTAAATAATTGCCCTGAATCAATAAAACTGTTTTGGAAAAGGTAATATATGGTTATTTTGAATAACTGTTCAATATGTGTTAGATCCACTGTAAGAAACTTCAAGGACACATTCATGCATTTTTTTTGGCAACACTATAGACAATGTTTATGACTTTACTTTTCTTATATGCTTTTTTGATGTCCCAGTCTAGCCTATACCATACTTGGAGACTTCATCAAGCAAACAGTGTGGTGTCTCTGTATTCATGTCAAAAACACTTACAAAATTAGCCTAAGGGGGCTTCTGGATTGAAAGGATTTGCCGGTGACAGCACTGTTGCCCAGGAGACACCCAATTGCCAAAAGGAATGCAATCTTCTGGGATACTTCTTTCATGTCCCCCAAACAGTATAGTAATCCATTTTCAACAGCAATGATACCAAAAGGACAAAGCATGTCATGACATCATGATACAAGTCTAGACACTTGTTATACCATATCATTACTTCCCCTACCCCCACTAATCAGGCCTGTTTCTTTTTCTGAGCTGAGACAACTTCAGTGAACTTCAGCTTCCTCCTGAGAAACTGGTTGCATATCACATAATCTGGAAAAAAAATAGTGCATTTTAAATATCCAGATTTAATATTTATTCAAAATCTTTTCTATTTGTTTTTCATTAATTCATCTTTCTACACTTCTTTTCTGATTTTACAGCCCAACTAATTTTTGCTCTTTTAATCACATATTGGGTTCTTTCAGTATTCTGAAATATGTTTTTGGTAAAAATCCAAGAGAGTGTTCCATCCTATGAAGCCCACTAGAGTATGTCTATCGTCAACCTCACGATATCACATTCTGCAGCAAAGGAGGGACATAATCCAGCCTCCATAAGGAATTATTTTTACGAAAAAGTATCTTTTTATATGCACATTTTATCTGACTCCACGTTAATAAAAGCTCTACACAGTTTTTGTTACACAAAAGTTAGATGCATTTTGATCACTCCCTGCTGGCAAAGGTATGAAATGTTTTCTTTCTGTTCCACCTCTCCAAAGGACCTTTGAGTTTCTCTACTGACAGAGTTTATGACCCCAGTGTTACACAGATGGGATGAGACGTTCAAGCTGAACATTAATTTTTAGCTTTCCTTTCTCTGTTAATTTCCAGTCTGATAACCTGTCTTATTTCTTCATTTTTCCAGTTTTGCCTCTTCTGCAAATCTTATGAGTTGCACTTTCATTAAATTTGTTTAACAACTATTTCTGCATTTCATATTCTTGTTGATAATTGTTC
Organism: Naja naja; assembly: GCA_009733165.1. Lineage (NCBI taxonomy): Eukaryota > Metazoa > Chordata > Lepidosauria > Squamata > Elapidae > Naja > Naja naja. The sequence goes on along the minus strand of CM019149.1, from coordinate 116,240,057 downwards.
AGTATTCTGATAATCTCTTCAGCGGATATTTCTTTAAATGTTTAATTAAACCTAAATTGGTGAAAACCTCTACTCTGAGAGTAATGGATCTTTGGTTTCCATGGATCCTTGAATATTTACATGAAATGTAATTTTTTTTAGTAATAATAACTTTTGCTTGCCAGTATGACGAGCTTTGTGCTCTATACCCAGATTTTTTTTTCAGTTCCATCCTGAGAAAGTAATTTTCCTCATCACTTTACTTCCTGAGGTGACATCTGATCTTGACTTTAGTGAATTAAATGGTTACTTACATATTTTTTAAACTTCAGCCTCAGAATTGAAAGATTTTCCTCTACTCTTCTGTGGTTCTGAGTATTGGTATTCTTTGTCACACACATTAGATTACTTTGTTCCACAGTTCCACAGTTCAACAGTTGTTTGTTATGAGAATCTGGATGAACAAATGATTCTCTAGTTATCTCACATTGTTTTATACTTTCAGTTATCCAATTATCCGATAACTATTGAAGCTCTCTCATCTGATATCTATGGAAAGTCACTCATTCAGTTGTTAGTTTTCATTTTTGCAGCTATCTACTGAGATTCTAATTTGGCAGAACTGTTTTATTCTCTGTTTTTATCAGCACTACCTGCTATATGAGATAAGTTTGCTAACCACACATATGTATAGGACACAGCAACAATGAGGGAATTAAGTTGCTTGCATGTAATTCTTTGAGTGGATTTGTCAACTTTTTCACTTCCTTCCCCTTAGGTGGCTTTATTTTCCAGAACTATGTCAGTCCTTTGAAACTGAGAAAAAAAAATCAAGAACATCACCAGCAAGCATTGAGGTAGGGGGGTTTTTCTGCCAAAAATCTCAGTTTGGAATATTCATGACAAAGGACAAAGCATAAGGACAAATTTTATATGTGGGAAGAAATTGTAAAACAACAACAAACCCATTTTATATATAAGAAACTCTTTCAGTACTGTCAGGTATGGAAACAATACATATTTCAGCACTTCACTACATACCAGGAACCTGTTTGGAGATGTTTGTTATGAATATCTATATATTCATAATATTTTTTCTTACATAGTCAATAATTCCATTCTGTGAATAAATAAGAATTGCAGGAGACTAAATAAAATATATTACAAAACAAAAATAGGTATAGGTAACATAATGAATACAGATATAGAACCATAAACTATAAACTAACTATATCAGTTAGGACTATGCAAATGATGACTTGAAAAGCATAGTAGTGAAAAAGCTAGTAGCTATGTTCTCTGAAAAGCCAGATGTAGCTGATTCCCTATTTCTTTCAGCACTTTGATAAGTGCCCCGTGTAATGTTTTAAACACACCCTAGCATCACCATATAAAACATATAATGTTTTGTTGTTTAAAAAAATGCTACAATTTACTTCCAAGGTACTTCTTGACTTGTGTTAATAATTACATTTTTTTTCTTTTGTAGCAATAGCAATAGCACTTAGACTTATACAGTATACGGCTTCACAATGTTTTACAACCCTTTCTAAGCAGCTTAGAGAGTCAGCATATTGCCTCCAACAATCTGGGTCCTTATTTTACTGACCTCGGAAGGATGGAAGGCTGAGTCAACCTTGAGCCTGCTGAGATTTGAACTGCCAAACTGCTGGCAGCCAGTAATCAGCAGAAGTATCCTGCAGTCCTGTATTCTAACCACTGTGCCACTGCAGCTCATATAGTTGTAAAACTATGTGTAGTTTTATAAACTGTAGTCATTAACCTTTGCTGTCATAATTCATTGGTTTTGATTTAAAAATTAAGGATATTAGGTATTTTTCATAAATAGAAAAACTGAGTATCATGAATAATTATGCATGAGTCAAAAAGAGGGCTGTGAAAATATTTACAGACCCTTCACATCCTGGACATAAACTGTTTCAACTCCTTGCCTCAAAATGATGCTATAGAGCACTGCATACCAGAACAACTAGACACAAGAATAGTTTTTCCCCGAAACCCATTACTCTGCTAAACAAATAATTCCCTCAACATTTTCCAACTATTTACAAAGTCTGCACTACTATTACTGTTAATGTCCTCATCACTTCTTATCACCCATCCCCTCCCACTTGTGACTGTATGACTGTAACTTTGTCGCTTGTATCCTTACAATTTATATTGACTCTTTCCTCATATGATTTGATTGCTTATTGTACTCTATGACTATCATTAAGTGAATAGAATAGAATAAAATATGATTCTTGATTCTTGATGAATGTATTTTTTCTTTTATGTATACTGACAGTATTTGCACCAAGACTAATTCCTTGTGTGTCCAATCACATTTGGCCAATAAGGAATTCTATTCTATTCTATTCTAATTTTCTATTCTATTCTATTCTATTCTATTCTATTCTATTCTATTCTATTGAATTCATTTGAGACATACAATAATTTAGATAAACTAGGCAAGACGATTTATTCAGAAAACTTTTGAGAAGATGTGCTTCTGATCTTTTTATGGCTTTCCACAAGCAAGCTCAAATACTCATTTGTGAAGATCTAGTATCCCAAGAGTGAGAATTGGTTTCAATGTTTAGTTCTGTTAACATTTATCAATATCATTTTAATGCATTTAGTTCTGCTTTGGGTTAAACCTATTGTTTTATTTTGATTATATTGAGTGTTTACAAGACTGTAAAAAAGTATAAAGAATAAATAAATGTTTAGGTAGATATAGATGATATAGATATAGAGGAAGAAAAACAGATTCAGATTTTATCCCAGTAAGAGGAAAATGCTGGGATTTAGAAGTCTTCATATCCTGCATATATAGATACATATATACACATACATATATACATATATTCACTTTATCCAGCAGAAACAAGAAAAAAAGTAGGAAAAGGAAACAGGATGAAGATGGGGTGGAAAGAAGGAACAGAAGCATTGGAAGCATAGAAAAAGCATGAGGATGGAGTGAAGGGAGAGAAAGGTGCATCTGGGTAGAAAACAAAAGAGCAGACAAATGGTTGTCCAATCTCTTCTATTAAAAAAAAAACCTCCAGTGATAGGAAAATCAGCCTCTGCCATTGTTTCTGCCTCCCTGAATTGGGGGTAGATAGTTCCTATCCTTTTCCTGTTGCAGTTTGAATTGCTTACTTTCATTATTTGCAAATGCTGTATGTATCTCCATCTTCTACTAATCCTCTTTCAACAAATCTACTTCATGAATATAAGGATATATTATTTTGAGTTTTAAAAACATCTAATACTCTTTTTGATAACTACCATATCGGTACTATTTCCAGACCTTACTTTTTACCCATGTCTACTTGGAGGAAATAAAAAAAAATTCTTGGAAAGATTCAATCAAGATAAGCAGAAGTAGAGTTCCCTATGGGATCAATCACATCCTGGGACCTAGACACTGCTTCACTGTTTGAAACTAACATAATTGCAGATAACCTAAAGACATCTACTAAATTTCATTTCTCTAACACTAAATATGAATGCAAACAGTACATTTTTCACCAAGGCAACAGAAAGCAATTAAGAATAAGTGTTTAACTGTAGTGAATTATGTATCATATGAAATATTATTATATATGTTGCAGTAAACAACAGATGATGTGGGAGATAGGCTTAAGTTTGACTCAAGTCAAGGCCAATAAAGATTGCATTTTACTCAGCTTATGTTATATTTGTGTTATTTTTATTTAAATGCATGTTGATTAACAAAACATTAAAAATCAAAATAATATAACAAAAACAACAAACAAGAAAAAAACAAAAAGATATATTTTTAATATTTTAGGGTGTTTCTCATAGTAAATTAATTAATTCCAGAATTTGATTTCTAGGAATATTTATTTCAAGTTTTAATTCTGGAATATTCACTATTTCATAGTTAGGAGAAATGAACAACATAAAGTATGCAACTCGTGCTTCTGGCATTTTTTTCAATGTGTGGTGTGTGTGTGTGTGTGTGTGTGTATGTAGGTCTGAGTTCCGTGATGTAGTATCCTGGATGGAAGGCTGTGATGTGACATTCTGGGCCTTGGTTTGGCTCCGAGTTTGAGGTCTGGCTATGTGTTTATAGCGTGTGTCAGTTTGCTTAGTTTGGGGTTCGGAGGGGGGTGTAGCAGCTGGAGTTCTGCTGAAGTTCTGTAATTCTGTTGAACAGAATTACACACCCTCACTAACATAATCACCAACCTAATCCTAAGGGAGACTCCCCCCAAAAACCAAGACACAGAACAGGACAATGGCATTGCCCTCCTCCCTTACATCAAAGGAACCACAGATAAAATCAGCAAAATTCCCCACAAACACAATATCAGGACAGCCTTTGGTACTGACCAAAAAATAGCCAACATCTTAAGAAACCCCAAAGACAAGATCCAGCTAGAAAACCAAGGAGTTTATGAAATACCATGCAAAATTTGCCCAGCCACATACACTGGACAAACCAAGAGGAGAATAAATGCTCGCATCGCAGAACACAAAAACGCAGTCAGAAAAGAAGAAAAAACTTCCTCCCTTTTCCAGCACCTTAAAGCCACAGGACATGAAATTGATTTTGAGGGATCCAAACTTATCTCCAATACTGAACACTTCAACAAGAGAATAATTAGGGAAGCCATCGAAATAGAGAAACACCCCCAAAACATGAATAAACGGGATGATACTTCCCGCCTACCAGACACCTGGAAACTAGCCCTAATCAACAAACGAGTCCCAGCCACGAAAACCAACACCGGACCCAAAATAACACATGATGCCACCACCAATCTCCCTCACCAGACTCAAACCCAAGCCCACCCCACAGACAAAAGGCGACTACCGCCCAGAAACCAGACCATAGCTGCAACTCCAGCTGCTACACCCCCCTCCGACCCCCAAACTAAGCAATCTGACACACGCTATAAACACATAGCCAGACCTCAAACTCGGAGCCAAACCAAGGCCCAGAATGTCACATCACAGCCTTCCACCCAGGATATTACATCATGGAACTCAGGCGATTACACCACAAAACCTCAGGAGGTTGCAACACAGACAACGACCCAGGAGATAACAGCACAAGACCCAGGATGTCACAACAATAAAACTCAGAAGGTCATCACACAGCCCACTACCCAGGTAGCTAAAACGCAAAAGGACACACAGCCACTACCTCAGCCACACAGGCTCTTACAAAAAAGCCAACCAATCAGCAAACACCAATTCCATCAACCAATCAAGAAGCGACAACACAGCCAAAACCACAGCCAACCAACCCACTTACAGCAGAGCCAGCACACCACACCTCCCCTCCAGTATTTATAGAGAGAAGGCAGCTCAGATCACGCTTTGCTGGCAGAAGCACAAAGCCGAAGACACCAGCCTGCAGATGGCGAGTGGGATCTCGTCGAAACGTCGCCAAGGTATTCTCAATCTTACACGGGACAAGACTCGAATACACCAAGACCTACATACCTTTACCCGTGAAAATCTACGAATATATATATATATATATATATATATATATATATGTAGGTCTTGGTGTATTCGGGTCTTCACCAGGCTCAAACCCAAGCCCACGCCACAGATGAAAGGCAACCACCATCCAGAAACCAGACCATGGCTGCAACACCAGCTGCTACACCCCCCTCCAACCCCCAAACTAAGCAAACTGACACACGCTATAAACACATAGCCAGACCTCAAACTCGGAGCCAAACCAAGGCCCAGAATGCCACATCACAGCCTTCCACCCAGGATACTACATCACAGAACTCAGGAGATCACAACACAAAACATCAGGAGGTTGCAGCACAGACAACGACCCAGGAGATTACAGCACCACACCCAGGACATCACAACAATAGAACTCAGAAGGTCATCACACAGCCCATTACCCAGGTCGTTACAACACAAAGGCTGAGAGACACACAGCCAGCACCTCAGCCACACAGGGTCTCAGGAAAAGCCATCCAATCTGCATACATCAACTCCACAAACCAATCAAAAAGTAACAACACATCCAACTCTAGAGTTTAAAAGGGAAAAACAGCCACGATCACACACTTCTCCCAGGAGAACGAAGCTGAAGACACCAGCCTGAAGATGACGGATGAGATTTCGTCGAAACGTTGCCAAGGTATTCTCAATCCTACACGGACAAGACCGAATACACCAAGACCTACATACCTTTACCCGTGAAAATCTACGAAAACATATATATATATATATATATATATATATATATATATATATATATATTTGTTTTCGTAGATTTTCACGGGTAAAGGTATGTAGGTCTTGGTGTATTCGGTCTTGTCCCGTAAGGTTGAGAATACCTTGGCAACGCTTCGACGAAATCTCATCTGTCATCTTCAGGCTGGTGTCTTCAGCTTCGCTCTCCTGGGAGAAGTGTGTGATCGTGGCTGTTTTTCCCTTTTAAACTCTAGAGTTGGCTGTGTTGTTACTTCTTGATTGGTTTGTGGAGTTGATGTATGCAGATTGGATGGCTTTTTCCTGAGACCTGTGTGGCTGAGGTGCTGGCTGTGTGTCTCTCAGCCTTTTGTGTTGTAACGACCTGGGTAATGGGCTGTATGATGACCTTCTGAGTTCTATTGTTGTGACGTCCTGGGTGTGGTGCTGTAATCTCCTGGGTCGTTGTCTGTGTTGCAACCTCCTGATGTTTTGTGTTGTGATCTTCTTTGCTTTATATTAGCTAGAATAGAGGTAGATAATGGTAACATACTAATTTCAGCTAACTTCAATGTCTACATACATTTTTTTCCCCTAATGATTTGATGCAAATGAAAAGTAAAGAGTAATATATAACATCTATGCTAGAAGACCTATGGTAGCTCCAAATGGCTTCTGGTTGCAATTCAAGGAGCTGGTTGTCATTTTTATGCCCTTCATGACTTAGGAGCTGGGTAACTTTGGAACTTCCTGCTCCCAATGGTATTTGCTACTTTGATAATACTGCACTTCTTTCTCTCAGGAATGCTTCCCACAGAGACTGCAGAACAGTCTTCTCAATTGCTGCATCCTTTTTTTGAGTAGCATTCCCTCTGAGATTCATTTGGCACTATCCTATTGGAATTTAGAAAAGTCATTGAAGTCAGCAGGGTGATACAAATATTTGAAGTTTCCTGCAGTAGGAATGTCTCTCTAATAAATTTATGTTTTCTGCAGATGTGGTTGCTATTAAGTGTTATTGTTGTTATTTTCTATTGTAATCATTGTCTTTGCTACTGTTTAAATAGTGGTCAAGGATGATAGATATTAGGCTACTCAGAATCAGAAAACATTAGAGTGATATATAAATAAATATATTAGCAAATTAAATAATAAAGCTTTAATGAAAATATGTTTGTTAAATTGTGCTTGGCTACTCTTTTTAATCAAACACATGAAAATACATGCACACAAATCAGATATGATAAAAAAAAGCAGAGGCAGCTTTCCTCTCCCATCCTAGTACAGGAAAGAGTCAAATAATCATGTATCATCATGGCTTTTACATTGTTCAACTTATACATCAATACTACAATTCCAGGGTCTCAAGAAAAATAGCATTACCTGCCAACTTTGATGAATAGGTTGAGAAAAATCTTATTATATCTGAATGATGCAGTAATTCTATCAATTTTTTCCTGTAGGGATGAAAAGAGTTTATGTTTCCTGGCCTTCTACTTTAAGCAAGGACTGCCAGATGGAAAATTAATTGCAATAAGACTTAACAGGTGAAACATTAAAAAAAACTATTTTTTTCAAGCATACAAATTAATAAGATTCACAAAAGCAGTCAAAATAACATAATTCTTCATTTCATTATAACTGGACGAAAGCAAACTGTAATATCAGTCCAAAACTATTTTAAAAATCATCATATGTATTTATACACAGTGTAAAGAAAATATAAACTACATGTATAAAGGCTATATTCCTATAATCAAAATTTTAAAATTTCTAAGACATCCACAATAAAAAGTAAGAATTTGATTGATTATGTGCCAAAATACATTTTTGCCTCATAGCTAGTTTTTTTCCCCCCATAATGGTCTATCCCTAACTTGTTCCTTAAGAGGTATACAATAAATACACACAATATTATATTTATAATCAGAATGAAAATAATGTTATTCAGACATAAAATCCTAAATCTACTTTCTATCTAGTTATACTATACTAGTAAAACAGATTTACCACTATTCTAAGATAGTTTCTCAGCTACTTTCACCAATAAATTTGATTTATTGAATAAATAGGTTTTCAAACCCTTAAATGCACTCAAATATGTATGGTATATAAGGGGGAATATAATTTATGAGATGCCTAGATTGTATGCAAATAAGATGGAGCATGTGAAAAGGGACATAAAGAAATCCCTGATTATGCTACATAAACAATATAATACTTAGACGTGTACCAGAATAGGTAGTAGGAACAGCCAGCAGCAAGGTCTTAAACTGAAGAAGAGCTTGAATTGGACTCTGACTATAATAAGAGTCAGCATAAAGCCTTGTGATGGGACAAATATGTAAAAAATGAGGGAAGTCTGAAAGAATGCACACTTTTTAGGTCTAATACAATATTAATGGTCAGAGTATAAAGGAAGACTGACTATTGCAGTAGTCTAAATGAGACTATCAGGATCTGAATTAATAAATTTACAATGTCAGCAAACTAGAACAAATTTGTTTGATATCCTGTAAGTGAAAATATCATTTTCTCAAATTTGCCACTGTAAGTGGCCAAAGAGAAAATGAACCATTCAGAAACCCAAAGTTTTTGAAACCAGAGGAACCAGTTTTTTTAAAGAGAAAGAGATATATCCATAAAAGAAAAGAATGGTATTACCTCAAACTTCAGCAAGGCATTCAACAAAGTAGACTACAACCTACTTCTTGGTAAATTAGAAAAATGTGGGGTAGATAGTATCACCACCAGATGGATCTGTAACTGGTTGAGAAACTGTACTCCATGAGTAGTCCTTAATGGTACTGCATCTACATGGAAGGAAGTTAGCAGTAGGGTCTCATAATATTCTTTCTTAGGCTCTTCAATATCTTCATAAATGACTTAGATAAGGGAATCAAAGAGGAACTCATCAAATTTGCAAATGACACTAAGCTGGCTTGAATAACCAACACCCCAGAATACAAGCCTGGGATCAACAATGGGCCTTATACAAGGTTTTATTTCTAGGCAGGAAAAACCAAAGGAATAAGTGCAGATTAGATGAAACCTGGCTCAAAAACAGTAACTGTGAGAGGGACCTTAAACATGACCCAGCAGTGTGAGGAAGCAGCAAAAAAAAGCTAATACAATCCTTGGTTGTATAAACAGAGGGATGATATCAAAATTAGTACTGCTTTATAAATTAGTGAGATCACACCTGTAATACTGCATCCAATTTTGGTCACATTATAATAAAGATGTTGAGACCGGAGAAAGTGCAAAGAAGAGCAATTAAGATCATTAAAGGGCTGGAAACAAAAACATATGGAATGGTTGCAGAAATTGGGTATGGCCAGTCAAGAGAAAAGAAGGAATATGGGTGACATGATATCAGTATTCCAGTATTTGAGGGACTGCCACAAAGAAGAGGCAGTCAATTTATTTTACAAAGCACCAGAAGGCAAGACAAGAAACAATGAACAGAAACTACTCAAGAAGAGAAGCAACCTGGAATTAAGGAGAAACTTCCTAACAGTGAGAACAATTAACCAGTGGAACAGCTTGCCTTCAGAAGTTGTGGGCGTTTCATCACTGGAAGTTTTTAAGAAAAGACTGGACAGCCAACTGTCTGAAATCACAGAGTTTCCTGCTTGAGCAGGGAGTTGGACTAGAAGACCCCCAAAGTCCCTTCCAGTTTGATTGATTGACCTCTAGGGTTCTAAAGAAGTTGAGATAGGTAGTCATGCTTTTGCACTGTACTGTATATAAAGAGATCCAGAGAAATGCCATACTTTTAATTCAAGGCCAAGAGTAAAGATGATAGTGAGGCAGCATTTTATATAAATAAGTCAGTAGATATTTCAATTACCCATTTTTATAGAGAGCTGTACTTAGGTTAGTTAAGTGAGGTAAAATATGACTAGTACTTAAATGAGAAACTGCAAAATTTCAGGTTTGGGGTGGATGGTAAAAAAAAACCATCACAAAGAAGGCAATATCAAACCACTTTTATACTGATACCAAGAAAAAGGATGTGTCTTTAGAATTGCCTAGGATTTGTCTGGGGTTTGTCTAGGATAGTACAAGGACTCCTGTCTTGGCAAGGGGTCAGACTAGAAGACTCTTATGATTCTACGAATTACAATGGACAATTTGAACTTTACCTTTTCATTTCCTTCCCCTTCCTTTCTTTTCTCTTTCCCATCTCACAACGTCCCTCCAATCCTTTCTTTTTCTTTTAATTCAGTCTTCACCCCTAATTCCTGACTCTTAACAAGTGCAATTTTCTTGGCAATATTTTCAAAAGTGGTTTGCCATTGCCTTCTTCTTAAAGCTGGTTGAATGACTGGCCCAAAGACATCCAAATGGCTTTCATACCTAAGGCAGGACTAGAATTCAAGTTCATTTGTTCCTAATACAGTGCTATAAGATCTGATCCTTCTTTTGTGCATTGTGTGTGTGTGTGTGTGTGTGTGTGCACCTTCCATTCTCTGTTGTCAATTACTTGGAGAAATCTTTGCAATTTTCTTGGCAAGTTTTTCAAAAGTAGTTTGCCTAAGTCTGCTTCCAAGGACCGAAAAAAAGTGACTGGCCCAAAGTCACTCAGCTGACTATGTACCTAAGGTAGGATTAGAACACATGGCCTCCTAGTATTTAACATAAAAAGGTTCCCCTCGCACATACGTGCTAGTCATTTCCAGCTCTAGGGGGCTGTGCTCATCTCTGTTACAAAGCTGAAGAGCCAATGCTGTCCGAAGATGTCTCCATGGTCATGTGGACAGCATGACTTAATGCCAAAGGTGCACAAAACACACTATTACCTTCCTGCCAAAGTGGTCCCTATTTTTCCACTTGCATTTTTACATGGTTTCGAACTGCTAGGTTGGCAGAAGCTGGGACAAGTAACGGGAGCTCACTCTGTTATGCAGTGCTAGAGATTCGAACCACTGAACTGCTGACCGTTCTGACTGACAAGCTCAGTGTCTTAGCCACTGACCCACCATGTCCCTTCCTAGTATTTAGTCTGTTGCTTTTGAGTACTACATCAAATTGTATTTCATTTCTTTTAAAACCAAACTAAACTAAATAAGCATAGTCCACAACAACATGATCCAGTTCTGCAGTTTTCCTGCAAGTTTTGGATTTAATGGCAATATCTGGAATTTAGTTCTGACTTTAGCATGAAAACAATACTGATAAATATTATTTAGATAAAATATAGTTATCACATCTATGAAGGGGGTTACAGGAAAAGAAATAAATGACTGAAAGTTTTATTTAGTGGTATGCATACTTCTTTTTCTAGCTTATGTAGAGAACCTTTCATTCTTGCTTCTCCAGCTGTAATTGTAAAGTGAAATTTATTACTGAATGTTTCTAACTGACAGCTTGAAGGCCAGTGCTAGGAATGTGTTCAAGTACCTATCTGTGTTCTGAGGCAAGGCAATTTGAATAAAGCATTCTGTTCCCATGAAAATTGCTTTTTCTTCTGTTCTTTTTATACAATCTAACTCTGCAAATATGAGGCCTGAACGTCCTATTACCTAGGTTATACCCCCCCACCTGTGCTTTTTAAACAAGAGTTGATATAGAGTATAATATAACTATAAGCTACATTCTGTTATGTGATCTGAGCAAGGAAATGGTGATGTTAATACAGGAGTTTTTATGACTTCATCCCTTTTCCAATAAGTTCAGTGAAAGATTTTTATTTTTTTTTCACAACATTCCCACTAAGTAGTTGAATGGAAATAATATTCTTTCTGCCATTCCTGTAGCCCAAAGCTGATGCATCTCAAATCTAAGATTGTGAGTATATGTTTGTTTTAATATGAAAAAAAAGAATAAGAAAAGATGTAGTGTATTTGGCTCAACATTATAAACAAAATTAAGTTTTTATGTTACCTCTTTCTACTGAAATAGGTAATTGCAATAAGACCATACTAAATTATTTACATCTGATTCTACAATGAACTAAGAATACAATAATTAATTTTAAACATTTGAGGTTTTTTCTACAAAAATCTCATGATTTATGACTTCATTTAAAACCTATTAAAGATTTTCTCACATTGATTAAATGGTTCTCCTTTAAAGGTTAATCAATGTCATTTTTAAAACATATATTTAATTCTACAAGATGCAATAATTCCCCACAATTAATTTGTCTCTTAAAATCAAAACATATATGTAACTAAATATTTGTTGAGCTAATGTTTTACAACATTATAAAAAATAGAACATGTGAATTTAACTTTGTCAGGAACAAGTTCAAATATTTTTTTCAGAAATTCTTTACCTCTGAGAACAGTATCCGTGGATAAAGGATGTGTCACATTTTCCCTTTGCAGCCCTGCCAAATTTTCTGTCCTTGGATCAGCACTAATAGCAGCAGGATTTTTTTTTAAAAAAAGAGGGTTAAATAGTTGGTAAAAGGACTATATAAGAACAGGGCTGTCAAATCATGTCCTGTGGGCCGGATGCATCACACGCTTGCCATGCCCATTCCCGGTTTAGCAAAGGGGAAAAAAGTCCCGATACATCATGTGATGCCATCGTGACATGAGTTTGACACCTCTGTATAAGAGAATCATTCAAAACCACTGCAGCTTCTCAAACCTCATTTCATGAAATACCAGAAATGATAAGAGTGTTCACGTCCTACACATTTGTGAAGACAATTGATATAGTGGCCCATTTCTCTTTTTTCCCACAACTACGACTTTAACAATATGGAAAAAAGAAATGAATAACTTAAAAGTTCATGGTTCCCATACATAACATCCCACAATGGATGTTACAGTTAAAGTTTCTTACAGTTAACAGGACTATAAACAGATATAAGACATTAAAGGATACAAAAGCCTTTGATAAATAGATGTATTTTAGAAAAATAATTCTATTATTGACTATTTCAACAATTGCTGTGTATTAAATGCAAGCCCTATTTATGGTGAAATCAAGGCTCAATGTATCGTATATTGTTGTTCCATAGTTGTTATTTGTTTGTTTATTTGTTTGTTTAATGCATTTATATGGCTATCCAACTCACATATGATAGCTCCAGGTGGCTTACATTGTTATATAACAGCTTTGAAACATTAATAGCAAGAACAAATTCCTCTTTTAAACAGGAGGAAAGTTTCCGAATCTTTTTTGCTTTTGCAATGAAGTAATTTGGACTGTGTCTTTTTAAAAATCAATTTTCATATATGCTGAGTTTTAAGTAGGTGTGACACAGAATAAGGAAACGTTTAATGTTCCTAATAGAATGAATTCAGTCAGGTGGTAATACCAAAGCTAATGACTAAAGATAGTTATATTTTTTGCAATAAGGTAATTATGTTAGCTTTATGTATCCTACATTCTAGAATGTAAAATAGCTGCCATTGGGGATATGGTCATTCATGAAATACCAAATAAATAAATTAAAAATAAATAAATATAAGCATATTGATGCTTTAAAATAATATAGGGATATTCTTGTAAATTGCTATTACAATGAATTTCCCATTACAATATTTTGTAATATGGGAAATATTACAATATTTCCCATTTTAACAAAAATAGCAATAGTAACTGCATTAGTAATTTCATTTTCCATTCCTTAACTTAACCAAAAATATAATGATCCTGCACCTGGGAAATAAATTGATTTTCTCCCTGTGCTATATTTAACTAATTTAATTAAGAGGATTAAACCTGTAAAGTAAATACATGGTATTCAATTGTTTAGCTATTTGCAAGTGAAGAATTTCTATTGAAATGGATTCAGTGCAGTCCTTCAGTCCACTGAGTTGCTCTTTTTCCTGTCATGTAACTGCAGCAGTTTAATCCCAGTCTCTCATACAAAGGATCAAGCTGTCATGAAGCTGCTCTCCTCCTTCTTATTGCATTCCCCCAAACCATCTGAAAAGCAACAGAAGTGACAGTGTCTCTGTAGTGGTTCTAAGACAAATCTTTTATTCCTTTTCAATGTGTCATAAAAAAGAAAAGACAAGGAAAGTACCCAAAGAAAAAGTCATTTTCTTCCCTTCAGTTTCTGACAGAAGTTTGGGGTTTGAAGACCCATGGATTTTTCTCTGACAATATGGAAATGCTGTTTTGTGTATAGATTATTAGTCTGTCTTCCTATGTAGATTATTCTCCCATTTTACATGTATTAGCAAGAATCAAACTGTTAAAAATGAAGTAACAAGCAAGATGCAAGTGACAGATTGAAAAATAGTTTGAAGATTAGCCCCTGGTTTGGAAAGGCTATTCTCATAATCAGCTTAACTCTTTTTGTAAAGTCCCTTCCACTATCTTCTTGCCTTCCATGCAGTTTTGTTTTTCTTTTAAGTCTTTACCTTCCAATGCAGTAATCTCTGTCTTTACCCTATTTCCCCTAGGTTTTTTTTCTCCTCTTTTTATTTAGTATTTATTTAGTGATGAGCTTTGGTGGCTCAGGCTGTAAATGCCTGCTCTTAAGATCCAGCTGTCTACAACTACTGTAGGCTCGAATCCCACCAGGCTCAAGGTTGACTCAGCCTTCCATCCTCTCGGGGTAGGTAAATTGAGGACCCAAGATTGTTGGGGGCAATTAGCTGACCTTGTAAAAATGCCGCTTAGTAATAAGCAGGCATATACAATGGAATGAAGGCTATTGCTGAGCACATTGGATTGTGCTCCTGTGAGCCCCTGAGTCTTCGGAGAAGGGCGGCATATAAATGTAATTAAAAAAAAAAAAAAATTTATAGGATGCCCATCTTACCTCAAGGTAACTCTGGGTAACCTATATGGCTGCCCATTCCACCAAAATAATTCTGGGCAGTATACAAAGTTTAAAAATAAAAATAGCAGCAGCAAGGCCAACAGAAAGTTTTTCACTGTTTCTGCTACACCAAGGGAAATATGTTAGTATATTTATTAATGTCTGTTTATGAAAATGAATTGTGTGTTGAGGAATCAATTAATTTTGAAAATGAGGGCACCATTTTGAAGTTGTACGTGACCTTTTTAATGTGGGTTGTCTTTTTTTCTGTATACATTTTAATAATAAGAGGAGCAGTTAATTTATACTTCAGGTAAGTATGGTATTTATAGTCCAGTTGAGTAGCACAGTGGCCTAGAGGTGAAGACTCTTGCCTCCCACTCAGAAAATTGAGAGTTCAATCCTAGACAGCAACAGATGTTTTTCTATCAGGATGCAAGGAGAAAATATTTGCTACAAACACTGTATAGGCATCAGGAAAGGCATCCAGTTAGTAAATGCTAAGCTCCACTCAATCGCCCAACTCCACTCCAAAAATAAGGGATTAAAGGGTTGTAAAAAGAAAACAAATTATATTTAAACTCCAGTTAATTCTTCTTTTGGAGAAGACTCATGAGAATACTATGGATAGCCAAGAAAACAAAAAACTGGATTATTGAACAAATAAACCTTTTTACTTGAGATACACATGAAGAGGTTCAAATTATCCTGTTTCTGAGACACATTATGAAAAAGCTCTCCAGAAAAGGGTTTAATGCTGGGAAAAGTGAAGGAAAGGGGAAAAGAGGATGATCAACAACAAGGTAGATGGATTCATTTACAGTTGCGATGAATGCACTAATAGAACACCTGAAACACCAGTTTAGGAATGGATCGACATGGAGAAAATCTATTTATGTGGTTGCTAGGAGTTGAAAATGACATGATGGCACATAATCAATCCTTCACTCAATCAAATTCTGCTGGAGTAAACTATTTACTGTATTTTAGTGCATAATGTGTCTCTTTTGCAACAGATGAAAAGGTATAGTCTATAGAATGCAGGAGGGAGCAGGATCAGTATGATATTGGAAATGTTCTTTTTTCAGTGCTTTACAGCTAGAACTGTACATGTCCTCATTTAATTACAATAAAGGGTAGAATCCTGCCCTAGGTAAATTATGCACTAGGTCAATCTGAGGTCACCTCAGTATGAATCTGTTTGTGATTTGTAATATCTTTCCCTCTTAAGCCATAAGAATTTTCCTGGACTTTTGTTTATTAATTACTTTTATGAGATAGAGATGCACACATGCTTTCTGGTAAGTCTCACCTATGCTAAACAATTATTTATTTATTTATTTATTTATTGGATTTCTAAGCCGCCCCATCTCCCCAAGGACTCGGGGCGGCGTACAGTAAAACAATATAATATACAATCAAAAGAAGATCAAATCTCATAGAAACCCAAAATATAATTAAAGCATTAAAATAATTCTAAAAATTCCCCATATAGTCCATCCTTAGTCCAGGTCAGTAAGTTGTAATAACCTTGTTTTTAGGCCCCGGTGGAAGGAGTGGAGATCAGGGGCCACCCGGAGCTCCAGGGGCAGTTGGTTCCAAAGGGTGGGTGCTCCCACTGAGAAGGCCCTACCCCTGGGGGTCGCCAGCTGACATTGTCTGGCTGACAGGACCCCAAGGAGGCCCTGTCCGTAAGAGCGTACAGTGCATTGGGAAATAGTCACTGGCAGCAGGGTCTCCCGTAAGTATCCCGGTCCTAAGCCATGAAGGGCTTTATAGGTCAAAACCAGCACCTTGAATCTCACTCAGAGGGCAACCGGTAACCAGTGGAGCACACGCAGGAGGGGTGTAACATGGGAGTATCGGGACACGCCCATCACAACCCGCACCGCTGCATTCTGGACCAGCTGAAGCCTCCAGGTGGTCCTCAAGGGCAGCCCCATGTTTTTGATTGTCTTAGATTTTAATGTTTGAGTGTAATATAAGCTTTGTTTCCTCCTCATTCAAATGAGGGGGGGGAAACAGTTTCTTATTCAATCAGTCTACAATCTTTCACAAAGACTATTCACAAAATGGATAGTCAAAGTGCTGATTGAATCCACAAAATGCTGATAATATTTGTATCCACATTTTGAAACTTTCCTTATGTAACTCTTGTTTTATTGTGTTTTGAACATTTTCTTTCCAATACTGCAATTTTATTATGAATAATCTTACATTTATATGCAAATACTGCATCTACTTTTGACCTGAAAAATACATACAGATAGCTCTTGACTTAATACCATTGTTTGAAGTTACAATGGTGCTGAACAACTAATGGTTGCAACCAGTTCTTGGAGTTCTTTCCATTCCACCATCCCCACAGTCATGTGATTACAATCTGGGTACTAGGAAACTGTTATGTATGTAGGTTTGAATGTCATTGGTTTAGTTTGAATTGTTCTTGTAAAATGTCAAATATGATTGGTTTGAAAAGTGCGGGAAAACCCTGCACTCTGATTGACTGGCAACTGCGGCTGCTGGCTATAAGTAGCAGCCGTAGCCCAGCCAAGATGGGTCCATTCAAGCTGTAGTCATGAATAAACTCTTCACTGAAGCTCTTTGCGTCTGACTCTTCATGCAAACTTAACACTGGCGACGAGGATGGGATCCCCCTGAAGAGAAGACGACGGGAAGACAAGCAGAAGAGCAAGATGGCTGCGCTGAACACCCCCCCAGCCCCGTTCGATCTGGTGGCAGAAGACTAGGAATCATATGCGGATCGCTTCCAAATGTATTTGGAAGAAAACGACCTCGCCGACATCTCCGAGAAGCGCAAGAGGGCGATCTTTCTTATGCACTGCAGTCCGGCAGTCTTCAAGATGGCGAAGGCATTGGCGGGAGCTGCAGACGTGAAGGTAATGGAATGGTCTGATTTAGAAAAGCTTTTAAGAGCCCATTACGCCCCACAAGTATCGTGCCTCATTAAGAGACATGAGTTTTACCGTCGGGATCAAGGGGAAAGCGAAAACGTTAATGACTTTGTGGCAAGTTTAAGAGACATTGGGGGTGCATGCGAGTTTAACAACTTGGAGGAGACCATGCATGATCGATTTGTTCTAGGCCTCAAAGACAAGGTGCTTCAGAGCAAATGGTTATTAAAACCTAAGATCACGTTGAAGGAAGCCATAGAAGAGGCCTCCTCAGCAGAAGCCACTAAGTCCTCAGCAGCAGCCATGAAGAAGATTAACAAGGCCTCAAGCCATTCTGATGTGGAAAAGTCCACAACAACTCATTGCGAGCAAATAGATTCTGAATCAGACTGCAGTGAGGTGGAGGAAGGAATTTATAGACTCAGAATGGAAAAGAAAAAGAAAGACCTGGGAAGGAAAAGGCAAGACTTTTATTGCAGAGGTTGTGGGGGCCACCCCACACTGAATGCAAGTTTTTGATACCATCTGCCTTCGTTGTGAAAAAAGAGGTCACTTAGCAAGAGTCTGCAAATCATCCAGAACTCCACCCCACAGAAGAAAGTTTCCTGACAAAGATTTCAAGCCCAACAACTTCAGTGAGAAAATGGAGCGCAACTCAGAAGCAAATGGGAAGAATGAAACTCATCAAACAGTCACCATTGGTCATTCTTCAACCTTAAGAAGCAGAAAAGTACATGTGAAGGTACTCATTGAAGGAAGGCCTTGCCAAATGGAAGTGGACTCAGGTTCCTATTTATCTATGGTGTCATGGGACACTATTCACAGGCTACTTCCCAATATTCAGAAGAAACATTTCCAGAAGGAAGCACTGACTCTTAAAGACTACCAAGGGAACAAGATTCCAGTAGTTGGAACAAGAGAATTCAACGTGAAGTTCAACGTCCACACCAAACGTTTGCCCCTGACCATCATGGACAAGGATCGCCCAAGCTTGCTGGGACTTGAGTGGTTCAATCCACTAGGCATCGAGGTGAATGGCATCAATCACGTGAGCAACTCTGAATGGGAGGAGGCCTTGAAGTCTGAGTTTCCAGAGGTCTTCAGTGAAGGATTGGGCAAGTATATGGGGACCCCTATCACTTTCAACCTAGATCTCAAGGTGCCCCCAATTCGTTTAAAGCCCAGAAGGGTCCCATTTGCCTTAAAGGAAAAAATTGATGCACTAATAGCCCAAGGAGTTTTAGAGCCCACTGACCACTCCAGGTGGGAGACACCCATAGTCACACCTGTCAAGACTGAAGGGTCAGTAAGAATCTGTGGGGACTGTAAGGGGACACTGAACCATGCGCTGCAGCAGAGCGCATACCCAGTTCCAGTGGTGCATCATCTATTACATTCACTTGGCAGGGGTACACTTTGCCAAATTGGATCTGACCCAGGCATATCAACAACTAACAGTTGATGATGCCACTGCAGAGGCCCAAACCATTGTGACTCATAGAGGTGCCTTCAAATGTAAAAGGTTACAATTTGGAGTAAGCGTGGCACCAGGCATCTTTCAAAGCCTTATGGAAAGGATGCTCCAAGGACTGCCAGGGGTAGTGCCTTACTTTGATGATGTGTTAATCTCTGCTGAAAATGACACTCAGTTACAAGAAAGACTCAGAGAAGTCCTTACCAGATTCAGGAAAGCGGGGTTAAAAGTCAAGGAAGAAAAATGCACTCTTAAAACTGACAAGGTTGAGTTCCTGGGGGATATGATTGACAAGCATGGCATCCACCCTACAGATTCCAAGGTTCAAGCAATCAAAGAAGCCCCTAGACCTAAATGCAAAACAGATTTGCAAGCCTTCCTTGGACTCATTAACTTTGATCACATGTTCCCACCTCAGAAGGCAACCATTGCAGAACCATTGCACAGATTACTTGACAAAAAGTCTGTTTGGGTCTGGGGGAAGAAGGAAAAATCAGCATTTAACAGTATTAAAAGACTAATCACGTCTGATGCTGTACTGATACAGTTCTCTGAGAATTTGCCTGTTGTACTGACTTGTGATGCATCCCCCTTTGGAGTGGGGGGTTTGAGCCACAGGCTTCCCAGCGGGAGAGAAGCCCCTATTGCATTTTACTCTCACACTTTGACCAAAGCAGAGAGGAATTACAGCCAATTGGACAAGGAAGCATTGGCAATTGTTGCAGCTGTTAAGAAATTTCATGAATATCTGTATGGGAGAACATTTACCATTGTTACAGATCACAAACCTTTGTTAGGCATTGTGGCAGGAGATAAACCTACACCTACTATCCTGTCACCAAGAATGCTGAGGTGGACTGAATTTCTTGCTGCTTATTCTTACAAACTTATCCACAAGCCTGGCAAGGACATTGGACATGCTGATGCACTGAGTCGTTGCCCACTTCCTTGCCACAAGGAGGACTTTGAACCTGAAACACACATCTTTTTCCTAGAAACTGTTGCCAAGCTTCCAGTTCATGCTGCTGAAATTGCCAGAGAGACTGCCAAAGACACTTTATTGGCTCCTGTTATAGGCTGGATTAAGAAAGGTTGGCCTCTTCAAGATCTACCCCACCTGGCCCAACCTTTTAAGTCCAGGCAAACTGAATTATCTGTATTAAGAGGATGTATTTTGTGGGGTAACAGGGTGGTTATTCCTGCAAAACTACAAAAAGAGGTTTTGGAAATGTTACATGAGAGTCATCCTGGTATTGTAAGGATGAAGGGATTGGCCAGGAATTATGTATGGTGGCCAGATATTGACAAAATGGTTGAAAACTGGGTTGCATCTTGTCCCAACTGTCAGGTAATCAGGCCTGCACCACCTTTCGCCCCCAAACAGGAATGGGAATGTCCTAGGGGCCCATGGTCTAGGATTCACATTGATTTCGCAGGCCCTACCAGAGGGCACACCTTTCTTATTATATTAGATGCATATTCCAAATGGCTAGAGGTACTTGCCATGGCATCCACCACAACAGATGCTGTCATCAAGCAGCTCAGAAAACTTTGTAACCCATGGGTTACCTGATGTTCTTGTCTCTGACAATGACCCTCAATTCACATCCAAACTTTTTGAATCCTATTTAGCACAACAGGGTATCAGACATGCCCTGACTGCCCCTGGGCACCCTTCAGCTAACGGCCGGGCTGAACGCATGGTACGTTTTACCAAGGAGAAACTTCAGCAACTGGGTCCTGGGGACATCACTGAGAAAGTTGAAAAACTTCTTAGTGTTCAGCACATCACTCCTAACCCATCTAATAACTTATCTCCAGCAGAGTTGTTGATGGGTAGGAAACTTAGGTCTTCCCTTGACTGCCTTCATCCCACTTACGCACCCAAGCACCACTAGATTCCACTTCCAAAGTTCGCACATTCAGTGTGGGTGATTCTGTTTATGCTAAGAACCTTATGTGTGAACCTTTGTGGATTCCTGCTGAGATAACTCAAATCACAGGCCCTCGTTCTTACAGGGTACAAACAGAGGATGGAGTCCTCTGGAGCAGGCACATTGATCAACTTAGATCCAGGTTTTCTCAGGAACATCGCACTTGTTCCTCTCTAGTTCCCTCACCTGATATCAATTCTAGGGGGGAAGGGGAGGAGCAGGAGGCTAATCAGCGAGCAAGAATCCATCCCATGTGTAATGAGCCATTACGACAGGAACCATTCCAAAACCTGTCACAATGCCAAAATCCATCCTTAGAAGTGGAAGATTGTACATCACTACCTGACTTGGGTGCTGACATTGGGCTGGAGATGGGTTGGGAGGAGAGACTAGATTCTAACAATCAAACAGGGTCTTCTTTCACAGGAAGTCCCAGTAGGGAAATGTCAGCAGACACATTTAGTCTCTCACTGGGTGAGAATGTTAAACTTCTGAACCACGAAGGTCTCAACGTACACGTAAGAGCCCCACCTATTTAAAAGAATACATTAGATAGGTTGGGGTTTGGTATGGACTGAACCTAGTGGGGAGGGGTGTTATGTATGTAGGTTTGAATGTCATTGGTTTAGTTTGAATTGTTCTTGTAAAATGTCAAATATGATTGGTTTGAAAAGTGCGGGAAAACCCTGCACTCTGATTGGCTGGCAACTGCGGCTGCTGGCTATAAGTAGCAGCCGTAGCCCAGCCAAGATGGGTCCATTCGAGCTGTAGGCATGAATAAACTCTTCACTGAAGCTCTTCGTGTCTGACTCTTCATGCAAACTTAACAGAAACCATCTCACACTTATGACTGATTGTAGCATCTGCAATCATATACTATGCATTTACAAACTTTGCTGCCAGTTTCTCCAGAAAGTCAATGGGGAAGCTGGCAGGGAAGTTTGCAAATCATTGGCATAAGTCTACTCCCCTAGTCACCTCCTCCAGCCTGCCTGTGTTCATTCCATACCTGCTTTTTCACATGCACCTATTACGCTGTGCTTCACCCAGAAGCAGCATCTTCCTGCTGGCCCACTTGAAAATTGCCTAGGACTTTCAACTTCTTTCCAGTTTTCCTTTTGATTTGGTGGTGGGAAGAAGGTAGGAGGTTACCTCACCTAATGACATGTGACTCAGTTAACAATAGAAACCAGGACTGCAGGGATAACCATCACTAAGCAATGCAGTCATGCTTTACATGTGATGGACATTCCAATTTCAATTGCTATTATAAGTCGAGGCTACCCGCAGAATACTCTGCCTCCTTTTGAAAATAATGCAGTCTAATAATACTTTGATACCTTGATAATTGCATCCTAAGTGACTATATAGCTGATAGAAGTGAAGCAGATAACAATTTTATTTTAATTTCTTTCAGATTAATTTAATCAGAGTTTGTAGATAATTATTAGGCTACAACTCCCTTGTTTAAGAAGTAATTATCATTCTAAAAAATCTGTTTAAGTTGCATTTAGATTTTTTTTTCTATCCAAGAGGATCATAACATTGATGGAATATCTATCAGCTTACAAATGAAAGAAATTAAAAATAAGTCTTTACTATTCTTTGAATGCAGCGACTAAAATAACATTGGAATGAGTTGTTTAAAAATAAAGTATCAATGTGCAAAACTAGTTCTTAAAATATAGGGAATAAAATAAAGTCAAAACCTGTTCAGTTCTGCATAGTTTTGCATGATTTTAATTGAATTAATGGCTACTGGAATTAGACAAATTAGAACTGTGAAGCATGAGTAATTCTAGCTACTGTAAGTAAGTCCTGACACTCATATTTTAAGCACTGAAACAGAAATATATAAGTGCCTTCAACAAATGAATTGTAGGTAGTAGTGACAAAAATAAATATAACAAATCATAAATATGTTATTTATTACAAGCTACTACTGAGAGAAAAAAACAATTCCTTTAATTCAGATTGCAAAACAGTTGTTGTTGTTGCTTCTTTCCCACTAAAAGATGATGACATTTTCTACATTGCTTAAAAGACAGTGAAAATTGAAGAGAGGTGGAATAGCTTTCCTCTGGAAATTGTGGGGGCTCCGTCACTGGAGATCTTCAAGAAGAGATTGGAAAGCCATTTGTCTGCAATGGTATAGGATCTCCTGCCATGGGCAAGGGTTGGACTAGAACATGTCCAAGGTTCCTTCCATTCCTATTATTCTAGGTTCTAGGTTTCTAAGCATATTGAGGAACCAAGAAATGGTACCCTTTATTCTTTTCTTACTGAAAAGAAATAAGGAAAATATTGCCATCACCAGTCCTTTCACCCTTTTAACCATATGCTTGTTTATATTCAGTTCTTAGAATTGTCCTGCTAAATAAAACAGTAGGCATATTGGAACCGTAACTACATTTTGCATGCCATTAATATATTTAATAACTTCTAATTAAAGCAATGGTACAGTTTTATACAGAGAAATACAGAAAAACAAATATGACTTAACTATCTTTATTATTACCAAAAGATTTTTACTGCAGCATTGAAACTGAAAAGGTGTTTGAAGCAGACTTGGGCATGAACTCTTCCACCACTCAGTGTCTTTTTAAAGAAGCCATGTGTTTTCCTGGTTTTAGAATAGTTGTATAATCCAACATAATACACACCTGATTTAATAATAATGTGACACCTGATTTTAATAATAATGTGACAAAAGAGTTCAACAAAGTACATATTGATTTGCTATCAGTAGCATTGCTTTGATATTTAACCTCAAACAAAAAGTTGTAGATAATTAATATAACAGGTACATGCCAATTATGAACATATATACAAGATTATTTTATATTTAAGTTGCACACTTAAGAAAAAACATTCACATGCCTATTTTTCCAAGGCATTAATAAATTATGTTGATATTAAACAACAGCTGCTGTACTACATTATTTTACATATTTCGCTAACCTAGCATGTATATTTACTTTTTAATAGTTGCAATTTCATATTATATTGTGAACATGTACAGTTTTTGAATTTGTGCATGCAAAAATAATTTATGAATTAGAATTATACAAAGCTCTTGGAAAATAATCTCAGTCTGATTTGTGTATATTTAAAAAGCTATTTTAAAATAATAGCTGGTATACATAGGGTTTTACATGTCAGTAAATATCTAGCTATTGTTAGTGCATATATCTGGCATCATGAATGCTTTTAACCAAGTGTTTATTAAAATTTTCCATGACAATGTTTTAAAATGAGCATCATTAATTAAAATTTACGTTTTAAAAAAGGCAGACTAATGTAGTACTAGAGGCCGAAATAATATAAGGTGTCCTCTTTTGATTATTACTTGTTCAGCAATCATTTAAATTTACTGAATGAATGACTGGTAGTATGAACAATCTTTTGAAGTCCAAGACATTGCAATGCCCCACAGTCATGTGATCAAGATCTAGGCACTCAACCTGGATTTTTGACCATTAAAATATCCTATGGTCATACAATCATGATTTGTGACGTTTCCTTCTGGTTTCCCACAAGCAAATCCCACAAGCAAATCCAATGGGGAAGCTGAAAGCTGAAGTCATGATCCTGCACAATCCTCACTTGATGACTTGCTTAATGATGTGGCTGTATTGCTTAGTAATGAAAATCCCTATCCCAATTACTGTCATTAAGTGAGGACAGCCTATATTGAAAAAAAACATTTTAAAATAGTATGTTTAATTTTCATTTACACTTCTGATATGATAGACCTGAATGGATGTGTGTGCTTGCATAATAGTATATTTCATCAAATTTGCCATAAAAAATCTTACGAGTCAGCATTCAAGTCAGACTATTTCAATATTTTGTTTTGGTTGCAGAAGTGGCAGAAATGTTATATTCACAAGAATATATTGAAGAAAGAGATATTATTGTTTGAAGTGCATTGCTCTTCTGCAGAACGTAATTTAAATGATATTGATTTAACCCAAAGTGCAAAAAATTGTTTCTATCCCCCTTCCCCTTTAAAAACTTTTGCTCACACAGCAATCTGAAACAAATATACTCAAAAGTAATTTTATTTAACTTTCTTAACCACTTCCCCAACTGCCTCTACTGTTGTGAATCTAAAATAACTAAAACAAAGATAGCAGCACTGAACTTCAGTAATGTTGGTATAATTAAACAGAATCCAACCTTGTGTATTCTAGTGTAACAAATTATTCTACTGGATATTTATGTACTATTCCTGCAGGGAACAGCTAGAATCTGTATTTTATATTTTTTATTGAAAACTGCTTGCCATTTAGAAATTAAAGATTTTAACAGTGTAGCAGTGCAGTCTCCATTGTATATTTGAAAATATCAGCATGTATTTGACTGTTTCTAGCACAACTATTTATTATCACTATATTATGAAAAAAAACCCAAGAACATAGAAACTTGCATTCAAGTTGGGAGAGGAAGTGTAATATATTCCTGTTGCAGTTGCATCCCTTCCAGGGTTTTTAAACAACACCTATAGACTTGGTTTTTTGTTCTTTGTTTAAACTAAACTGTTTTTCCATTTCACTCATATAATTTGCTCACTGTGTCTTCTGGACTGTCTTTTAAAAAGATAGCAAAATTTCAGTGTTAATGGTATGTATATGTGTGTGCACATATATACATATGTGTCTGCTTTATTACTTCTTTAGAGATATGTGCCTCAGTGTTTGGACTTGGAAGTTAAACAGGATTTGGACTTACATGGGAGACCTGTTCTGTAGGGTAATGGGAGAGACACTGGTAAACCATTTCAACTTACTGTCAAGACAAACGCGTAGTTGTGCCTAGTTGTCATAGGAGTTCCAATTCAATCTGAAATACACCCATAAGACAGCGATCCCCAGTCTTTCTGGCTTGACAGCCTGGCAGGGGAGAGGGTTTAGTTCTCTGTGGGTGGCAGGTGAGCGCGCACAAGCATGAGTGGAGGATGCCTAGTCTCACTGCTCATGCAAAGGGAACAGTGTGAGTGCAAGCAGCCACTACTCACATGAGGGAGATGCAAGCATAAGTGACCGCTGCTTGCATGAGAGGATCTTCATGCATGTGCACATGCTTGCCCACCACTTATGCAGCCCAGTTCCAAACAGGCTGCAGCCTGGTAGTAGACCACAGTCCAGGAGTTGGGAACCCCTGCCATAAGATACTAAACACAGAGATAAAATTAAAAGACTAATAAGGCTTTATATTTATACACAGTACACAGCTGTGCATAAAAAATACAGTAAATCTCAACCTAGTCTACTACATTGTAGCCATTCCAGGCCATTTGAATAATTTAAGGTTCACACTGCCCCCAACACTCAGCTCCACTGCAATCAGAAAGAGGCATCATGATTGTTCAGGTATACTTCTCCCCTATTCAAAATAACTATTCAACCTTTATGTCTTCAAAAAAATTAAAACTTTATATATCGTTCTATATATCTCATCCTATTCTAACCAAAAACATGAAAGAATATACATTCTGTTTTTGCTTTTAAAATATGGATTTAAGAGAGCACAACTGTTCCTTTCAAATACTTCATACACTCATAATGATATACAGTAAGTGTATGTGTATGTGTGTGTGTGTTTATCTGTCATTCTGTGTTGCAAATGTTAATTCATTCTGCTAAAAATATAGAATAATAAATGTTTCATTCTTCCATGGTAAACTGTGAAAGAATGGAGATCCAGTTTCTGAATCTCATTCTTGATGTGGCATAGAGTCAGACTGTGGTGTTTTCTGAATGGTGTGAATGAAAATACAATTTCTGATTAAATTATTTATCGGGAATATGGGCAATATCAAATAACTTTACCAATTCAGTGTCGACTGATGGTATATTGCAGGTGTTACCAATTTCCATGCATTTTTTTGTATGAATTTCCTATTGTTTACAAATGATAGCCAGGATTATTGTCAGACACTGTGCAATTTAATTCTATTGTGCATATCTTTTAACAATCTGTTACATTAAATATAATATAATTCTGTAACATGACAAAACCAAATTGCCAAATTTTGGATTGTATTATGGTAATATCAGTGACCAAGTAATTTACAGAAGGGCTCCTTATTAAATCCCTTAATAAGTTCCTTATTGAGAGGAGGATCCTTATTATGGGTTTTGCAAATTAATTTTCCTTTCCAAAGGATATTTGTATTTTATGTACTAAAAGAGATTTCCAGATATTTCAAATACAGTACATTGTTGTTTCAGCACAGTTCAGTGCTGGTTTGCTTAGAAGTAATTGCAGTGACATATATTATTTGTTAAGCCAGTGTGATCAGCCTTCATAAAACACTTCACTGAAACAAGGACAATGACTTGCCTCTAGAAGATAAAGTGCCTCATTGAGGCAGATCATGCTTATCCACACAGGTTCAAAATTTATCAGAATATTAAAGCATTCAAATAACTTTATTAAATTTTTTAGTAGGATATGCAAATCTTTCAAAATGAGTGCTTCACAGTGTACACAAACATGTAAGATCTAATTCTCTTTTAACCATTAAAGTAGTTGTATGTGTTTTCCCCCCAGGCTTGGCCAGCTGCTCCTGACTCTCCCTGCATAAATGTGCTAGTACAGCCTTTTTGTTGCACGTTGGTTCTCAGTAAAGCAAAACGGAAGTATATGTACTCAGATGCAGAGACTGCTAAGAGTAGACCACCTGGAAAACAATGCAGTTGCTTTAATGAAATGAAGTACTTTGTGATCTCATACATTTTGAAGCACTCATTATGAAGGTTTTGCAAAGCCCTATCATTAAGGATTATAATAGCAGATCCTATATCCAACAATGATTGTCGGTTGTTGATGCTATCAGCTAGTTGGGGTAAGACATTTCTCAAAGCTTGTTTGGAAAAAGGTCAGGGCTATTATTCTAGCTCACCCACATACCAAGTTTGTCAATTAAGCCATTGAATATTAAACTACATTTAGATCATATTTTTCATGTTCATATTTCATGTTCTATGTCAGTACTAATTATTTCTAAAAATTAAATGGTCATTGTTGATTATGTACCATTAAGTCAGTGTTGATTCTTCATGACCACATAGATAAGGATAATTTTGTCTTTCAGGTCCTTCACTGATGCATCCATCACCACTGTAAATGAGTTTATCAACCTCACCGCTGATTACCTTTTTCTTCTCTTTCCTTGCATCTTTTCCAACATTATACCTGCTTTTTGTACAGTATATTGTGTACTAAGTATGATAACTTGAGCCTCCCTTAATTTGTCCTTTAAATTAGAATTCTGATTTGTTCAGTGATCCATTTGTTTATTTTCTTGGCTTTTTATGGTATCCTCGGGAATCTTCTTTAACTGTTTCAAAAGATTCAAAAGTGTCAATACTGTATAAATCCTGCTTCTTCAAAATCCAAATTTCACTTACATAGACTATCATGGAAAGGAGGAAGAAGTATAGTAAAATCAGACATGCAAAGTTGATGTTATCTCCATTAGCTGGACCAGACCGGACCAGACCTGGAAATCAGTTCACAGGAAGACTAGAACTATTTTGATTAGTATTGGCGACAATCACAGAATCTTGCAGGTCTGATTGTATTGTCCCTCCTCTTCCCAGTTCTAGTTCAGTGAATCAGGGAAGCATCTACTTAAGCCACTTCCAAATGTTATGTCATAATTATGGGCTTAAAAATATTACAACCCACTTTGTTGAGGTTAGGGTTCTTGTATATTTGAGACTCATCTTCCTTAGTTTCCAAAGTGACAAAGGCGAACCAACAGAAAAGGATTCTGCAGTAGATTTATGCCCTCCTATAAACACTAATTGGAACTGGTCCTGAGGAAGACAGAAACCATTGTAATACTATGTTCCCTATTCCCAACTAACTGACCTTAAAAATAATGAAAAAATAATAATTAAACAGATGAGCTATTCAGCATATATTTAAAAGAGATGTAGTTTTTGTAGGACATGGGTTCCAATACAGCTATTTCTGGCAACATAGTTATACACCTCTCATCTTCTTAGTTAGTCAATTGGGCATGGAGCCAGGACTTGCTGTCTCCTGGATTATAACACCTGTAAATTAAGTTTTTTCCACTGGCAAATAAGGGTGTTGGGAGAGAAAGTCTTGCTTCTGTTTAATGATGTTTCAGGTTCACCTCCATCTTAGCTTACTGTCTTGTAGGAAATGATGATTCATTCATCATGCCAGTGTTAATTGTTTCTGTTGGTGCCATTAGACGTGATTAACTTCTTTTCACTCTATTCTATATGAGCGTGAAAGGAATGAATCTGGAACAGACGCTGAGGAAAATAACTGCCCAATACCACAAAGCACTCTAAGTGGTGCTTTGTAGTATTGTCTTAGCAAGCCTTAAAGCCTTAGTAAGATTGCACTTAGAATATTACATCCACTTCTGGTCACCACAATAAACAAAATATATTGAGACTCTTGAAAGAGTGCAGAGAAAAGAAACAAATGATTAGGGTGCTGGAGGCTAAAATATACAAAGAACAGCTACAGGAATTGTGTATGTCTAGTCTTATGAAAAGAAGGATTAGGAAAGACATGGCAGCAATGTTCCAATATTTGAGGGACTCCTACAAAGATGAAAGGATCAAACTATTTTCCAAAGCACCAAAAGGCAAGGTGAGAAACAATGGATGGAATCTAATTAAGGAGAGAAGCAAACCAGAACTAAGGAGAAATTTCCTAACTGTGAGAGCAATCAACCAATGGAACAACTTGCCTTTAGAAGTCATGGATGCTCCATCACTGAAGCCTTTCAAAGGACAACCATTTGTCTGAAATGATATAGGGTATCCTGCTCTTAGCAGGAGTTGGAGCAGAACCCTTCCAACTCTATTAGAATAGATAGAATAGAATACTTTTTTGGCCAAGTATGATTGGACACACAAGGAATTTTCTTGGTGTAAATACTCTCAGTATACATAAAAGAAAAGATACATTCGTTAAGAATCAAGAATTAATGTACAACACTTAATGATAGTCATAGAGTACAATCAGCAATCAAATCATACTAGGAAACAATCAATATAAATTATTCTATGTTCTATGGTGCTATACATTCTGGGTTAGCTGGAACAATCAGATATAGCAAGGTGCAACTGTTTTAATGATGGAATTGAAATTGAAACCACTAAGAAGATGGTAGAACATTTAGCAGAGCAGTTCTGCACAAGAAAAATAGGGAAAGTATGATCTTATCTAGTAAATAGGACAGTGTTAATTTGAGTTCAGTGATACACAGTGAGAAATACAGAAAGTGTAGTTTAGATACATAGCTATAAGGGACAAGAGGCAAGGTTAGAAGGTAACCAGCTAACAATGTGCAAGATAGTGGCAAAGAAACAAATTTAAAAGTCAAACACTAGAGAATTCTACAAGCTGGTTTGAGTCATAAAGCCTAGAATCAGAATAACAGAATAACTGAGTTGGAAGGGACCTTGGAGTTCTTCTAGGCCAACCCCCTGCTCAAGCCTATACCATTCCAGACAAATGGTTATCCATTTTTTTCTTAAAAACCTCTAGTGTTGGAAACCCACAACATCCAGAGGCAAGTTCTTCTACTGATTAATTGTTCTAAATGCAGGAAGTTTCCCCTTAATCCATGAGCAGACAAGAAACATATGTTTGACACAGGACAGTTGTTTTCAGTAAGCATTAAGGTGGTGATGATTGCTGCTAGATAGTCCTAGTTGCAGATATGACTCAGTTTGGGACATTGCCCTCCTTGCTTCCCAAGTACTAGCTGACCAGAATGCCTTTGCTCTATCCTTCAAAGTTGCCAGTATATCTTGGGGCACTCTACCAGGATCTGGCCCCTCATTATTTGAATCTGCCCTTACCATCTCCTGTTCACTGTTATCCTATTCTGCTTGAGGACATTGATTACCTGCTAGTTCTAAGGCTGATAACCTTCAGGCTTCTGATTCAGAAAAATAGAACAATTGGTATGACCATTCCCAATGACTGCATATCCCAAACTCAATGTCATTTTCAACCACTGAGAGTGAACAGAAGAAGAAAAGAGAAACATAGATTTTTATATGTCTAACTATTTAAATGGAGATGGCTCTTTGGAGCACCAGTTAGATTCTGCTTCCTGTCGGGGTAGGTTTGGGAGGTAAAACTTCTACCTGGAAAGATAATTTAGTTTTAGACCACCCAATTAATTTCATTAAGGAGGGATACTCAGGAGAATAACAAAGAAAAACATTTCAAATAAACATTAGTTTAATGCATTATATCAATATTCCAGGAACTAGTGATAGAGAGAATACCACAGCTGTTCATGAAGAAGTGTTTTCTTAATAAATTAAACTAAAAGAAAATTGTAAGCCTTATGTGTTATAAATAGTAGAAGGAGAGAAAAGGGAAAGGGAGAAAAGGCAGTTGTGCTTGCATAACTGATTGTAACTAGTGTCACTGTTTTGCAAGGCTTTTTTATAAATAAAATGTATCAAATAAATTAACATTTTCAATTGAAAATAGCCACTATATTTATTGGGATAAGGCTGAATTACAGATATTACATGAAGCTCAGAAATGCATAAAAAAAATCTTGGCCACAGCTCACTATGCTCCATTTTGGGAAAATCTACTTTTCTTCAAAGAAGTTTTGAACCAGAAATCCCTTATACTTCATCATTTGAATGAGATAGAACATCCAGTTGAAAAATTCACCACTTTCTGGCTTATTGTTAATGTAACATAACATTTACCAAAATCTGATGAAAATTAACATTTACATATGAATGAGTCTAGTCCTTCAAATGTGGGTAACTGTCTTCAAATTGTGTTTGGTGTTCAGCTATATATGCATTCTTTTTTCAGGTACATTAAAAAAATTGAGCTTTTGGAGAAATAGGAACAGTCTCCTGCATATATACAAGTAACAGTTCTTGTATACTAAAATGATTAAAGTTTTTCAATGTAATTAAGACAGTATCATCAAGTTATATGCTTTGCAACTACTTTCATTATAAGTAATGCAGCAATTTCTTAAGGTGCTAAATATGCAACAGCTAGATCAGTGAGGGCACTGAAGAATAAAAAAATGTCTTTGCATAGTATTACTAAAATTGCAGTACAGATATGGAATAGAATGACTCATAATTCGGCTGGTTCGCCAGCTCCGCCCTTATTTGGACCGAGATGCCCTTCGAACGGTCACTCATGCGCTCGTCACCTCCAGAATCGACTACTGCAACGCTCTTTACATGGGGCTGCCCTTGCGGATGACCCGGAGGTTACAGCTGGTGCAGAATGCGGCCGCGCGGGCTGTGATGGGAGTATCCTGATACTCCCATGTTACACCCCTCCTGCGCAGCTTGCATTGGTTGCCGGTTGTCTCCCGGGTTACCTTCAAGGTGTTAGTAACAATTTACAAAGCCCTAAATGGCTTGGGTCCAGGGTACTTGCGGGAATGCCTTCTGCCAGCATCACTTTCCAATTGCCCTGTTCGCTCTCATAGGAGGGGCCTCCTTGGGATACCCTCGGTCAGGCATTGTCGGCTGGCGGTTCCCAGGGCTAGGGCCTTCTCCGTGGGAGTGCCTGCCCTCTGGAATCAGCTTCCCGTGGATCTCCGTTTGGCTCCTGACCTCCGCTCCTTCCTCCGAGACCTGAAGACTTGGTTGTTTCAACAGGCCGGCCTGGAATGACCCGGGGGGGGGGAGCTAGGGTTTTAATTTTTTTCTTAATGTTTTAATGTATTCGGCTTGTTTCATTTAATTGTTTTTTATTGTAAATTTGCTCTGTTTTAATGTTCGCTGCCCTGAGTCCTTAGGGAGTAGGGCGGCATACAAGTCGAATAAATAATAATAATAATAATAATAATAATAATAATAATAATAATAAATAATGTTTGTACTAGGTTTTTTCCAAAGTTTCAATGTTCAAAAAGAAGGCATGCATAGAGCTTATCATTCAAGTTGTACAATTTTCCTTTCAAATATGAGGCATATCTTTGAAATGTTAAGTTGTGCATGGATGTGTGCATCTTTTAAAGAAGGCAGAAGGAGCATGTTAGGGAAGAAAGAAAATAATTTTAAATAATTCGTCATCAATGTAGAAGCAATAGATTATTCAATTGCATCAAATTAATGACTATATTTCATTTGCTGTAACTGATGTTGGTTTCCTGGAAACAAGCTCATATAATGGTTGTGTAATTTTAAAATCTTATCTTAATGCTCCCCCCCCCCCCATCCTCTCTCTCTTTCTCTCTGTGTTTCTTTTTGTTTATATAAAAAGTAAAATCTGAGTTGAGAATAATTCCTGGTGATGTCTAGTTTACAATATGTCTATGGAGATTCTCAGTCACCCAAGTCATGATTGTCCCAAAGGTGCTTTTTCAAGAGACAACTGGATTTCCAGAAAGTCATGTTGCATCTTGAAAAAGCACCTTTGGGGCAGTTTACAATATGCTTTTTGACTTTGCTGTACACCACCCACAATCGTTTGTATTGTGAGATGTGTAGCTATACAAATTTGAAAGATAAATAACTACCTATGCGGCCGTCTTGGCAACCATGTATAGGAAGGTTTATTAGCTCTATAGCCTTGGGATTCCTTTAGATTCCTTGTTATTGCAGGATTGTCCAGGCCCAGTTATGCTTTGAAGCCCACAGAAACTCAGTCAGGTGCCCCACTTCCTGAAATTTGTAAGCATTTAAAATGGATCAGTTTATCATATATCATTTATAAATATATAATGAAAATAGATATGATCTGCAAGAGAGATAGCTTAGAAAAAGATGTTGTGTGTCAACATGTTTTGTCATTTGCATGTTTTCACTGACTTTTCATAGATGATAAATAAAATGCCAGTTAAAAATACAGTTAAGAATACTATTCCTGACACATCTTGTTATATCTCCTTTTTATAAAATTAAATTTACTAAGACCATTTTCCACATTTGCAAATATACACATTCTCCAGTTTAATGATTTTCTTATTGTGAACTGCATTCAAATCTTTGGGAAATTGGAGTTTAAATATGCTGCTTTTAAATTAGGTTGGGCGTATGAATGGAGTAACTCCACTAGTTACTCCATTATAGTTTAGAAACTATAACCTGCTGCCAATTCAGACTGGCTCACCTGTACCAGTAGTTACTACCACCATTGGGCCTACCCACCTGCCCAGGCACTATCCCAGCCTATATAATTCATGTTTTTGCTCATGTGCTGTGCCCTCGCATCCCAGCTGCTTTCCGTACCTTGCCCAATCTATTCACCCTGGCTGCCGCACACAGGAAATTTCCGTGGTTTTGCAGCCACACACAAGTGAAGGGAGCATGTGTGCATACACTCACATTTTCAGCAAACTGGTTGTTAAAGTTTGTGCAGCCCACCTCTGATCTGAACACTAACATTCCTACAGTTCATGTACTCCAGAGGTCTATGTTTATTTGCATGTGTGTCACCAAGTAGGTTTGAGTCCTGATGATGACATTTTAAGTTATGATTCATGTGAAATACTGTCAGAAAATGGAACTTTCTGGTGTTGCTATGCAGTTTACAACTTGTGGGGATTTGAAGGCAAACCAAATCTACCAATGACAGGGTAACAGCAGATACCCTGGAGTGGCATCACAAGCCACGCCCCTTGGTATATAAGGGACAGCATCATCTCTCTCTGAGGAGAATCCAAAGCAGAATCTGAGGAGAATTTCTGGAGAGAAATTCTCTACTGGGGTCCATTGCTCTCCTTGCCTGCTCTTGCTGATATTGTTTCTGCTCAGCTTGAGTATCTCAAATGTATGAGGTGGAGGAACCTCTAGCCATAAGAGAAAGGAGAGACAGAGAGAGGGAAAAGCCTTAAAAGGGTTTTAAGTTCTCTAAAGAGGTCTAAGTTTCTTTAGGGTTTATTCTTAATCTGAAGCACTGAGAAAACCTAACTACATAGGTAGACAGAGAAACCAAGTTAGACCTGAGAGAAGAGAAACTCAAAGAAGGCACAAGAAACTGGTAAAAGTCTTTCTGTATGTTTATTTGATTTTAAGCTGCTTGTACAATAAAGATTTTGGTTTGAAGAACAGACTGGGCTCAGCATCTTTGTGCAATTTAAATATATAGACAAATTAACAAGATCCTCTAAACTTTGGTCAATCATAGGATTGACTGTCAAAAGTCATTCAATTTTTCAACAGATACTAAAACTAGCAAAGAGACTAATGGTAGAACCAAGAAGCCAGCTTTTCACTTTGCAGAAAATTGATTGAAAAATAATTTAAAATTTAAAGAAAGTGGAATCCAGAGGAAGGCCCTCAGAAAAATGTGCATGGATAATATATTATACTAATTCCAGTAATTAAAAAAAACAAATTTGGAATGAAAATCTTTTTTTCAAGTTAGTCATCCAGTCATTTTTAGATTTTATCAGAATAATGTAATCAAGGTTTTTATTTTTTCGTTCTTGAGAATATTGTATGTATTACAGAATTAATTTTAAAAATTGGTATCAATTAGCTGCTACTTTTATCTTTGATTCCAAAGTCAATCATTCACGAACAAAGATGTTTCTTTTTTTAGAATATGGAATACAGTTTAGTTCATTTTTTAAATTATTCTTATTCCATCCCCTCAATAGCAAAGACATCTGCTTATCTTTTCTTAAGTCATTAAATGCAAATAAATAGCTGCTTTAAAATAATAAAAGAGCTTCACTGAGTGGGCTAACTGCTAATTGTTATTAAGTAATCTTACAAGGATAATGAGGCTGAAAAAAGTTGACACAACTATTGAGGATAATGCTTATGCTTATAATTGTCTATGCTATTTACTGGCCGTAGCTCGTATATCACAATTGATTTACAATACATGAAACTAGTGATGATTTCTGCTTCAGTTTTATTTCAAATATTTTCACAGATTGCTTGACAATTAATATTTTATGGAAATTCCATCTTGAACTGAAAAATATCACAATAAAAATGAAATAGTATATCTTTTTCTTATCAGTAATACAGTTTGCAAAATTGTGAATGACTTAGGCATACCACACTCATTTATGAAAAAAAAATGGATGAAGGAGCCAACCAACTATGTCATTGCTGAAACATGGTTGGATGAGCTGGTATGTTAGATTCTCAGGGCTGATTCTTTTCTGGCTTTTATACCATCAAACATGGTATAGGCCTAGACCTTATTCATGGTTCCATTCTTACTTGCAGGGACAAGTTCAAAGAATAATATGCATGACAGTAGCTCTGGACCTTAGGTTGCCACATATCATTATTATTTTTTACTTGTTACCAATATATATGAAGCCATTGGCAATCATCTGGACTATTAGGGTTTATTTTATTTGTCTGTTTGTTTATATTGTCTAGTGCTCAAGGTACCAGGCTATAAATTAAGAGAACCATGAGTTCTACTCCCATTTTAGACCTGAAAGTGACTGTATGATTTTAAGCCAGTCATTCCCCCTTAGCCCAACCCATCTCACAAAGTTGCTGTTGTATGGAAAATAGGAGGAGGAAGTAGTATTAGGTATGTTCACCCTGAGTTATTTATAAACATAATTATAGTTATAATCATAATTAAAATGGGATAAAGTTCAAAAGGTTTTGAGTAACCTATAATAGTAGAATGTAAAATATAAATAATAAACGAGGGGATGGAACCAGTCCCCCAAAACAACACCTTGAATTGCATTAAAAATATACTTACAACTAACATTGCACTTGCATCTCAGATTGTCTTATTTATTCCTGGGTTCTAATGTATACAGTGTCAACAGAACTATTAAGTTTATAGTTAAGGCAGTTAGAGACCCATTATATTGAACCAATTGTGGTATTTGGCAAAAGTGAAATATTTATTTGACCACATATATATTTTATTACCATATTTTCTTTTAACTATTTTACTCTGCAATTACAGTTGTATTTTATTTGTTTTTATTTTCATTTTTATATGGTTGTAAGACCAATAAATTAATAAACTATCTCTATATATACCTGCAAGCAGTGTGGCTCATATACTGTTGGTATTTGGACCAATGAGGTGCTTTTAACTACTTAAACAGCTGCATTCTGGATCAATGGTTTTTGAAGGCAACCCCGTGTACTGTGAATTGCACTAGTCCAACCATGAGGCTACCTGATCCAGGCATAATGATAACTGGCACACAAAATTCTGCTAGGGACCTCCTACTTACAAGGGCTACCTGTTCCTCAGTAAGTGATGAGTTGAGAGGAAGGGATTGAGATGCAAAACAATACCAGTTGGCAACTTCTTACAGTGGCTTAACATAGATGTTGAATAGAAGGGGCATGAAAGTAGAGTCCCGAAGCACCATAAAAGGCAGAGCCTTAGGAAACTCAGGAGCCTCATGTGCTAATCCTGTGCTAACTTGGGAAGATCCATGATAGCCATGACAGACATGTGATCCTAAATTACTACAGCCCCCCCCAAAAAATAGTTGAAGTATCCCAGAACCATAAGCCTAGGGAACTCCAATACCAATTTGAGGATGAGTTTCAGACTTTGGGATGTGATACTTCCATGTAACAGGGGAAGAAATAAAGCTGAGCACTCTCAGTTATATCTTTAACCCGAACATCAGAAATAAGACTTATCTAGAAATAATAATCCAGTGAAGAGTGCCTATGGTCATTGACAGAGCTTCTGGTCTCACAATTCCAGTCCTCTTTGTTTTAGATGGGCCTTGTGGTCAATGAGTGGCTCAGGCTGTAAATGCCTGCTCTTAAGATCCAGCTGTCTACAATTAATGTAGGCTCGAATCCCACCAGGCTCAAGGTTGACTCAGCCTTCCATCCTCTCGGGGTAGGTAAATTGAGGACCCAAGATTGTTGGGGGCAATTAGCTGACCTTGTAAAAATGCCGCTTAGTAATAAGCAGGCATATACAATGGAATGAAGGCTATTGCTGAGCGCATTGGGTTGTGCTCCAAAAATTGTAAGCCGCCCTGAGTCTTCGGAGAAGGGCGGCATATAAATGTAATTAAAAAAAAAAAATGAGAGATAGGACAGCCTGGTAGTGATCAGCAACTTTTATTATAAGAAATCCAGGAACTGCCGCTTACACGTGGCAGGCACCGGCTTTTATAACTGGCATTGTCCAGAGCTTCAGCCACTGATGGGACTTGGTTTCTCCCACTGGTGTCTGAGCCAATGAGTGGAGTCTTCCAGCCGACTCCACTTCTTGGCCATATATGGGCATATATAACACCCCTTCCATCCTAGTTAGTATTTCACCAATTGGTGCCCTCTTACTGAACGTAGTCACATAAGTAGGTGGGGCTCTGATGAGTATGACTGGACCTGTGCACCTTAGTTGATCCTAGGGTGGCGGCCTGAGGGACGGGTCCACTGCTTGTCTGGTCCCCGCCCGTGGAATTGTCTGGAACCTTTCCACTGGCGCGTCAGGGACCATTGAGCTTGAGGCCCCAGAAGGACACCGCTGGACCTCCTCAACACATGGTGTCTGTGGCATTGTTGCTCTGGGGTTTGTGTTTGTGGTATTGCTGCTTATTGATTTCTTTGCTTGGCATCTGTGTGTCGGGTGTCAGGCTGGTTGTTGGTGCTCAGGACACAGCCTCGGAGCTGGTCGATGTGCCACTCCCAGAGCTTCCATTCCTCCATTTCCACCCTATAGGACTGGAGCCCTGTGCTTTCGAGTACCCTCGCAGGCACCCATGTCGGGCCTCCGGTGTAGTTGTGAGTGTAGACTGAGTCCCCTGTTCAGAATAGTCTGCATTTTCTGGTGAAGTCCAGAGGCATCTCAGCGCTATAGTTAGGGTGGACCTGATCTAGTATCGTCCTCAGTCTTCGGCCCATTAGTAACTCAGCTGGGCTGCAGTGCGTTGTATGGGGTGTGACGTGTTGTGCCAGCAGTAGTCAGTCGATCTTTTCTTGCCAGTCCCACTTGCCCATCTGCTGCAGGGTCCCTTTTGTGGCTTTTACCATCATTTTGGCTTGCCCATTTGTAGCCAAGTGAGCAGGTGCTGACAGGGCATGACATATTCCTAGCCTTTCTAGGAAAGCCTCAAATGGCTTTGCTGTGAATTGCAGGCCATTGTCCAAGACCAACACATCTGGTAACCCATCGGTGGTGAATAGGTGCCTGAGCACCCTTATTGTTGCTTCTGATGTGGTGGATTACATTAATGCGACTTCCAGCCACTTGGAATAGGCGTCAACCACTATCAGAAATGTCTGCCCTTGGTACGGTCCAGTGAAATCAATGTGTATCCTAGCCCAGGATGTCATTGGTGTCTCCCATTTCCTAGGCTTCACAGCTGGGGGTGCTGGCCTGGACTCTTGGCAGGGTGTGCAGGTGGCGACCCAGGATTCTATTTCTATGTCCATCCCTGGCCACCATACATAGCTTCTCACTAGGGCTTTCATCCGGACTATGCCCAGTTGGCCCTCATGAAGGGAGTCCGGTATCCTCTTCCTTAGAGGGGGGGATGACTACCCAGTCCCCCCATAGTAGGCAGCCCTTCAGAACTGACAGTTCCATTTGTCTGTTCTGATATGGTTTGTATTCTTCCCCTTGCACCACCTGTGGCCATCCCCTCCACACCCAGTTCAAAATCCGTGCCATGGTTTTGTCGTGAGCAGTAAGTCTTGCAATCTCCAATGACGTCATCACTCCTGCCCTCCTCCTGCTCTCAGTCAGGAGAACTATCATGGATGGCGCTGGGTCTTCGGCTGTATCTGGGAGGGGGCAGTGGTTGAGGGTGTCAGTGTGAGTGATCGCTTTACCAGGTCTGTGTAATAATGTGTAATGTGTAATTGTAAGCCGCTAGGAATAGCGTCTATCTGAGCATTCTGGGGGACAAAATGTTGGGTGTGGGCCTGTTGCCGGCGAGTATGCCCAACAATGGCTTGTGGTTGGTGATGAGGTCAAACGGTCTCCCGTAAAGGTATTCATGGAACCGTTTGACACCTGCAACCACAGCGAGCACCTCTTTGTCGATCTGACTATAGTTCCTTTGGGTCTTGGATAGGATTTTAGAAAAGTATGCAGTGGGCGCTTCTGCCTCATTGGGCAGTCTGTGTCTGAGGACTGCTCTGATGCCATAGGGAGAAGCGTTGCAGGTTAATGTTAATGGCAGCATCTCGCTGTATTGTATGAGCATGCTGTCCAATGTTAAAATGTTTTCTTTTTGTTTGAATGCTTTTGCTTTGCATTGTCCCCATGTCCAGCTCGCCGTCTTATCCAGTAGCCTATGGAGCGGCTCGGCAATGGTTGCTTTCTGCAGCAAAAACACATTATAAAAATTTAGTAGTCCCAGAAAGGCTTGTAGCTCTGCCTTGTTCTGTGGCATGGGGACTTGTTGGATGGCTTTAAGTTTCCCATTGGTGGGTCGGATGCCTGCAGCATCTACAGGACTTGTGGAACAGCTATGTGGCACTTGTTCCTCTTGAGCTTCAGGCCCGCCACTTGGGACCTCCCTAGGACTGCCCTTAGCCACTCCATTAACTGGGTCCTGTTGGTGGCTGAGATGATTACGTCGTCAAAATAAGGGATGAGTCCAGGGATGTTGTGCAGCAATCATTCCATGATACTCTGGAACAGTTGGGGGCTATACTTACCCTGAACTGGAGTCTCTTGCATTTGAATGCCCCCCTGTGCATGACGATGGTTTGCACCTCAGTCATGGCTTCATTGACATGCAGCTGCTGATAGGGCCAAGTCCAGTTTTGTGAATATGGTTCCCCGGCTCAAGGACTGCAGTAGGTGCTGTACAACGGGCACAGGGTAGGCACTTTGCTGCAATGCCTTATTGAGGGTCATTTTATAATCCGCAGATATCCTGATCGACCCATTAGGCTTTACTGGGATTATGATGGGAGTTTCCCACTTTGGGTGGTCCACTGGTTCTTAAACCCCTTGAGCTATTAATTTGTCGAGTTGTTCCTCGACTTGGTCATAGGGTGAATGGGACTTGGCGCAGTTTGAGGTGGACCAGGGCAATAGTGGGGTCTAGGCTGAAGAAAATCAGGGTCCCCGTATACTTGCCCAGTTCGTCATCAAACACCATGCTGAATTCCCACTCCAGTTCTGCAATGTCTCCTTTCTGGTCGTGTGGGGGGGTCTCGATCACGTGGATGCCGGCGATGCCAATCTGGAGCGGTGAAAACCATTCTCATCCTAGCAGACTGGGTAGGCTCTGGTCTCCTATAGTGAGCAGCAGCTTCCTGCTGAACACTCCGTAATCTGTGCGGACAGTCTTCTTTCCTAGGACCAGTTTGCGGTGGCCCTGGTAGTCCCTTAGTATGATGGCTTGCAGCTCCAGTTGGTTTCACCGTAGGTTGTGTAGGAGTCTCGCCAGGGTGTCCCAAGATATCATTGAGATGTAGGACCCTGAATCCACTTCCATCCAGCATGGCTTGTTTTCTATCTGGACCATGGCCATTATTTTGTTTGCTTCATATGCATCCGTGCGCATCACTCTGGCTTGTGCGTAGCCCACGGATGTGAAATGGGCTTCTTCCTCTCTCGCATCTTCCCACCTTTTGAATCTCCCACCAGAGGGCTTCCACACACCCCCTTGGTAGCCCTGTTGTCTTGCAGGTGATGCAATTTGCCGGCCTGGTTTGCTTGCCAGCTGTGTGGCACGACAAACCTCTGCAATGTGGCCTCACAGTTCACATCTCTGGCACATGGTGTCTCTGAACCGGCATGCTGACTGGTGATGGCTTTCGCCACAGCTGCTGCAGTCACGGCTTCCTGGTTTCCCACCTGGCTTGCCAGTCCTTAGCTTGTACACTTCACCATCGCCGCCATCGTCGCTGGCTTCAGACTCAGACTCGACGGGCCATGGGAGATGGTCGGTCCATGTG
The DNA here is from genome assembly GCA_009733165.1 of Naja naja. Classification (NCBI taxonomy): domain Eukaryota; kingdom Metazoa; phylum Chordata; class Lepidosauria; order Squamata; family Elapidae; genus Naja; species Naja naja. Next base: position 116,197,974 of record CM019149.1, on the reverse strand, counting down.
GCATGGACCTTCCTGTTGCCCTGGATCCGTGCCACCAAGTTGTCTGATGATTCGGTGGCCCTGGCCTCATCAACTGCTTCCTAGAATGACACGTCATCATGGGCTAGGAGCTTCTTCTGTAGCAGGGAGTCCCTCATTCCAAGGATGATCCGATCTCTGATCATCCCTTCGGTGTCAAGGAACCTGCAGTTTTTTGCAATTCTTCGCAGGTCCATGACGAATGTGTTGATTGTCTCCCTCCCTCTCTGGCTCCATGTGTAAAAGTCATAGCGGCTGGCCAGATAGGACAGGGATGGACTATAGTGACTATGAAGGGCACGCTGGAACTCATCCCAGGACACAGTCTGCAGGTCGTCTGTGACCAGCGCATCAGCCATTTCATATATTTCGACGTTGCAGTAGGTCAGGAAAAGCGCCTTTTTCTGCAAGTCGGGGGCTGCCTGGAGTCCATTTACCTCTAGGTGCAGGTTGAATCGTCCCATGTATGATGACCATTTTTCCTTGGTCGGGCCATATGGGATGGCCATCGGACGGTGAGCCAGGCCGGGTGCACGTTGCATCATGCCGTCTGCTGTGGGGGTCCGATCTCGGTGGCATTTTCAGGTATTTATTTTATTTATTTATTTATTGTTTGGACTTATATGCCACTCTATCTCCCGAAGGACTCAGGGCAGCTCACATCAATAAAAACACACAATACAAAATTTAAAATTAATTAAAAATTATTAAACCATGAAGCCAAACAATTATCTAAAACCCATAAACCAAAGTAAACATAAAAAACCCATAACCTCCCCCCCCCCAGTCCATGCTGGCCTGTTGAAAAGCTGGCATTTGGAGTCCATGAGATGCCCCTCTATGTTTGAGATCCCACCTTTGTTGCCAGTGTTTTAGATGGGCCTTGTGGTCAATGAGAGGCAGTACAGCCTGGTAGTGATCAGCGTTTTTTATTATAAGAAATCCAGGAACTGCCACCGGCTTTTATAACTGGCATTGTCCAAAGCTTCAGCCACTGATGGGACTTCATTTCTCCCACCAGTGGCTGAGCCAATGAGTGGAGTCTTCCAGCCGACTCCTAAGATCACGTTGAAGGAAGCCATAGAAGAGGCCTCCTCAGCAGAAGCCACTAAGTCCTCAGCAGCAGCCATGAAGAAGATTAACAAGGCCTCAAGCCATTCTGATGTGGAAAAGTTCACAACAACCCATTGCGAGCAAATAGATTCTGAATCAGACTGTAGTGAGGTGGAGGAAGGAATTTATAGACTCAGAATGGAAAAGAAAAGGAAAGAATGGAGAAGAAAAGAAAAGTCTTGCCTCTTTCTTCCAAGGAGAAAGAAAGAGGCAAGACTTTTATTGCAGAGGCTGTGGGGGGGGGCACTCCCGCACTGAATGCAAGTTTTTAGACACCATCTGCCTACGTTGTGAAAAAAGAGGACACCTAGCAAGAGTCTGCAAATCATCCAGAACTCCACCCAACAGAAGAAAGTTTCCTGACAAAGAATTCAAGCCCAACAACCTCAGTGAGAAAATGGGCCGCAGCACAGAAGCAAAGGGGAAGAATGAAACTCATCAGACAGTAACTATTAGTCATTCTTCTTCTATCAATAACAGAAAAGTGCATGTCATGGTACTAATTGAAGGAAGGCCTTGCCAAATGGAAGTGGACTCAGGCTCCTATTTATCTATGGTGTCATGGGACACTATTCACAGGCTACTTCCCAACATTCAGAAGAAACATTTCCAGAAGCAAGCACTGACTTTTAAAGACTACCAAGGGAACAAGATTCCAATAGTTGGAACAAGAGAATTCAACGTGAAGTTCAAAGTCCACACCAAACGTTTGCCCCTGACCATCGTGGACAAGGATCGCCCAAGCTTGCTGTGACTTGAGTGGTTCAATCCACTAGGCATCGAGGTGAATGGCATCAATCACATGAGCAACTCTGAATGGGAGGAGGCCTTGAAGTCTGAGTTTCCAGAGGTCTTCAGTGAAGGATTGGGCAAGTATATGGGGACCCCTATCACTTTCAACCTAGATCTCAAGGTGCCCCCAATTCGTTTAAAGCCCAGAAGGGTCCCATTTGCCTTAAAGGAAAAAATTGATGCACTAATAGCCCAAGGAGTTTTAGAGCCCACTGACCACTCCAGGTGGGAGACACCCATAGTCACACCTGTCAAGACTGAAGGGTCAGTAAGAATCTGTGGGGACTGTAAGGGGACACTGAACCATGCGCTGCAGCAGAGCGCATACCCAGTTCCAGTGGTGCATCTATTACATTCACTTGGCAGGGGTACACTTTGCCAAATTGGATCTGACCCAGGCATATCAACAACTAACAGTTGATGATGCCACTGCAGAGGCCCAAACCATTGTGACTCATAGAGGTGCCTTCAAATGTAAAAGGTTACAATTTGGAGTAAGCGTGGCACCAGGCATCTTTCAAAGCCTTATGGAAAGGATGCTCCAAGGACTGCCAGGGGTAGTGCCTTACTTTGATGATGTGTTAATCTCTGCTGAAAATGACACTCAGTTACAAGAAAGACTCAGAGAAGTCCTTACCAGATTCAGGAAAGCGGGTTAAAAGTCAAGGAAGAAAAATGCACTCTTAAAACTGACAAGGTTGAGTTCCCGGGCTACATGATTGACAAGCATGGCATCCACCCTACAGATGCCAAGGTTAAAGCAATCAAAGAAGCCCCTAGACCCCAGATTTGCAAGCCTTCCTTGGACTCATTAACTTTGATCACATGTTCCCACCTCAGAAGGCAACCATTGCAGAACCATTGAACAGATTACTTGACAAAAAGTCTGTTTGGGTCTGGGGGAAGAAGGAAAAATCAGCATTTAACAGTATTAAAAGACTAATCACGTCTGATGCTGTACTGATACAGTTCTCTGAGAATTTGCCTGTTGTACTGACTTGTGATGCATCCCCTTTGGAGTGGGGGGGTTTGAGCCACAGGCTTCCCAGCGGGAGAGAAGCCCTATTGCATTTTACTCGCACTTTGACCAAAGCAGAGAGGAATTACAGCCAATTGGACAAGGAAGCATTGGCAATTGTTGCAGCTGTTAAGAAATTTCATGAATATCTGTATGGGAGAACATTTACCATTGTTACAGATCACAAACCTTTGTTAGGCATTGTGGCAGGAGGTAAACCTACACCTACTATCCTGTCACCAAGAATGCTGAGGTGGACTGAATTTCTTGCTGCTTATTCTTACAAACTTATCCACAAGCCTGGCAAGGACATTGGACATGCTGATGCACTGAGTCGTTGCCCACTTCCTTGCCACAAGGAGGACTTTGAACCTGAAACACACATCTTTTCCTAGAAACTGTTGCCAAGCTTCCAGTTCATGCTACTGAAATTGCCAGAGAGACTGCCAAAGACACTGTGTTGGCTCCTGTTATAGGCTGGATTAAGAAAGGTTGGCCTCTTCAAGATCTACCTCACCTTGCCCAACCTTTTAAGTCCAGGCAAACTGAATTATCTGTATTAAGAGGATGTATTTTGTGGGGTAACAGGGTGGTTATTCCTGCAAAACTGCAAAGAGAGGTTTTGGAAATGTTACATGAGGGTCATCCTGGTATTGTAAGGATGAAGGGATTGGCCAGGAGTTATGTATGGTGGCCAGGTATTGACAAAATGGTTGAAAACTGGGTTGCATCTTGTCCCAACTGTCAGGTAGTCAGGCCTGCACCACCTCTCGCCCCACACAGGAATGGGAATGTCCTAGGGGCCATGGTCCAGGATTCACATTGATTTTGCTGGCCCTACCAGAGGGCACACCTTTCTTATTATAGTAGATGCATATTCCAAATGGCTAGAGGTAATCCCTATGGCATCCACCACAACTGATGCTGTCATCAAACAGCTCAAAAACTTTTTGTAACCCATGGGTTACCTGATGTTCTTGTCTCTGACAATGGCCCTCAATTTACATCCAACCTTTTGAATCCTATTTAGCACAACAGGGTATCAGACATGCCCTGACTGCCCTGGGCACCCTTCGCTAACGGCCGGCTGAACGATGGTACATTTTACCAAGGAGAAGCTTCAGCAACTGGGTCCTGGGGACATCACTGAGAAAGTTGAAAAACTTCTTAGTGTTCAGCACATCACTCCTAACCCATCTAATAACTTATCCCCAGCAGAGTTGTTGATGGGTAGGAAACTTAGGTCTTCCCTTGACCGCCTTCATCCCACTTACGCACCCAACGCTCCACTAGATTCCACTTCCAAAGTTCGCACATTCAGTGTGGGTGATTCTGTATATGCTAGGAACCTTATAGGTGAACCTTTGTGGATTCCTGCTGAGATAACTCAGATCACAGGCCCTCGTTCTTACAGAGTGCAAACAGAAGATGGACTCCTCTGGAGCAGGCACATTGATCAACTTAGAACCAGGTTCTCTCAGGAACATCGCACTTGTTCCTCTCTAGTTCCCTCACCTGATGTCAATTCTAGGGGGGAAGGGGAGGAACAGGAGGAAAATCAGCAAGCAAGAATCAACCCCATGTGTAACGAGCTATTACGACAGGAACCATTCCAAAACCTGTCACAATGCCAAAATCCATCCTTAGAAGTGGAAGATTGTACATCACTACCTGACTTGGGTGCTGACATTGGGCTGGAGATGGGTTGGGAGGAGAGACCAGATTCTAACAATCAAACAGGGTCTTCTTTCACAGGAAGTCCCAGTGGGGAAATGTCAGCAGACACATTTCCTCTCTCACTGGGTGAGAATGTTAAAACTTCTGAACCACGAAGGTCTCAACGACACGCAAGAGCCCCACCTATTTAAAAGAATACATTACATAGGTTGGGGTTTGGTATGGACTGAACCTAGTGGGGAGGGGTGTTATGTATGTAGGTTTGAATGTCATTGGTTTAGTTTGAATTGTTCTTGTAAAATGTCAAATAGGATTGGTTTAAATAGTGTGGGAAAACCCTGCACTCTGATTGGCTAGCAACTACGGCTGCTGGCTATAAGAAGCAGCCGTAGCCCAGCCAAGTTGGGTCCATTCGAGCTGTAGTCACTTAATAAACTCTTCACTGAAGCTCTCCGCGTCTGACTCTTCTTGCAAACTTAACCATATGAATCCTGCATTCTAATACAAAAGGGAGGGATGGATAAGATGGCAGATTTAGATAAATGACAACTCTGCATGTTGAACAAAGGACAAGAAAATTATAAAGAGAGGGAAGATACTGTTAAGGGTTATATAATAGGGATATGAAGAAATTTGCATGAAAAGAAAATTAACCAGTTTACAGTACCTTGTAAATTAATGAGAAATAAAATAGAAAGGTTTTGATTAAACTGATTTGTGATAAAGGAATGAAATATGTTTTAAGGAGCAATAAATTCAAATTTAAAATCTTCAAACTTCAATAATACTCTCGATCAGGTGTAACTTACACTGTTGCATACTGGCATGTCAACCAACACTGCTACTTTCCATTTGCCCAACTTGTATTTACAGAGTGTTGCTATCAGCATCCCTCTCATAATTTCTTGAAACTGACTTGTTTAAGGCTGAACAACCATAGTGTCTTCTTTATTCAGAAACCAAGTAAGTTGTATTGTTTTTCAACCTTACAAATGGGAGTTTTGCCTTTTTCTGACTATGCTCTCTCAGGTTACAAACAAATAAATATCTTTTATAGAGACTAAGTGGAGAAAAATAAGTTAAGAAAATGATCCATAAGTCACAGAGGGGTATTAGTAGTGGACAACAAACCAATAACACTTCATTAATTTTTTTCTGTGTTTAGGTCAATCAGATTAAAAAAATCTGTTTAGGAAGCTACAAATGTTTGGTGTTTTTTTATAAAGTGTATCCCAGGGGTGGGATTCAAATTTTTTAACAACCGGTTCTGTGGGTATGGCCTAATTTGTGGGTGTGGCTTGGTGGTCATGTGACTGGGTAGTCATGGCTTATATGTAAATATTATAAATATAAATAAATATTATAAATATTTATGTAAATATTGATTTTTTTAATAAAAAAGAGCAACTTTTACCCATAAGCAGGCAAAGCAGGCAGGCAGATTGAGTTGCTCACAGAATCACAGATTCACTAAGAGATCTATCTATGTCCAATCAGCTACCCGAGTCTGACTCTGTACTGAAAAATAGAAGCTTCAGTCCTAAGGAATGTTCGGCTCTGCTTTTACATTAGTTGGAATGCAAGAAATCCAAGGATTTCCTGCTTTCTATCTAATCTAAATTTCCTGGCAGAGCAGAACAGCTGATAGTCAAGGAAAAAAGGAAAAAAATGGCAACTTACCAAACCAGGCAAGTTGGATGAAGTGGGAAAAGCAGGGAATAAAGGACAGCCTAGAGCCCAGGCAGGTGGGTGGGCCAAACACCAAGCCGGTTTGGGATCAGCTGCTCTTCGCAGCTACAGGTTCTGTAGAACTGGGACAAACCGGTAGCATCCCACCCCTGGTGTACCCCAAGTTCAGGTAGCTCACACATGCTTCTAAAAATAACTAAATAAATAAGGTAGCACTTCAAGCAGAAATATAATGGTTTGATGCTTCATTTTTCCAAGATGATTTTTTTTATTTTCCTGTGTAGCTTTTTGCCAAACTGTTTCATGATTATTTTCCGTCAAGGTCTATTCCTGTTCTGTTCTGTTCCATTCTGTTCTGTTCTGTTCTGTTCTGTTCTGTTCTATTCTATTCTATTCTATTCTATTCTATTCTATTCTATTCTATTCTAATCATCTAATCTAATCTAATCCAATCCAATCCAACTAAATCTTGACAAGAAAAAGAATATTCTTTAAAAATATAGAGGTATTTTTTAAATATAGCCTCATTTCTCAGTACAGGTGCTTACTGCATCTTGTGCCCATTGAACAGTTATATTTAGTAGTAAACCTAAGACACCCTCAATTTATAAATCATCATTTAGAAGAATAAAGCCCTCTCTTTTCTTTGCAAGTGAATATGCTAATATGTCTTTAATTGCACATATCCCCAAAGTCTAAGGAAATTTAGTTGCTCTTATAAATTATGTGGAAGAAATATGAACTTTTTCCAATTCCAATATTTGTGTCTCCATTTCAAATGAAATTGGCTGAAAATAAACCAAAACAATTATATACAAATCTGATTGTTTTTATAAAATACATATATTATTTTTCTTCAAAGTTTCTATTAGTCTGTCTTCTATCTGCTTCCATCCATCCATCTATCCATCCATCCACCCACCCACCCACCAATCCACCTCATTATGCTAATAGTATAATAAAACAATTCTTATGAATAACTTGTAGTATTCACTATATTTACTAGTTTAAGAAAAAAATATGAACCATTTTCATCTACTTTAGGAAATAGGATGTTTGACAACATGCATTTGTCTGCAAAATGCAATCTGATGAATTATGTTTTCCAATGAAAATGTATTTCTTACTGAAAGGACATTTAGCTCTGAAAGTGAAATAAACTTTCTCAGAAGGTCTATTTTTTCATAGAATTTTGGATTTTCCTTCTCTCATAATCTCTTTTTAAAATACATATCAATGTATTTTATCAGAGTTTGCAGGGAAACTTTCTTTTATTGAAAAGAAAAAGTTTTAATTGAAGGATGAGGAATGAGGCAACTCCACATTTCATATTTCCTTCATTGAAGTGCCTGCATCACAACTGTATGTCAAGTCAAAGTTTATTTCAGTCAAAGATCAGTATAGAATGAAGCAATTAACAATCCTTTGAAAATAAAAGAACCACACATGCAAGCTAAAAGTAGAGTATTATTGTTACTATAGTTACTACTGTAAGATACACTTCTAAGGCTAAAAAACCAGGATATTATTTATGTAAAACAAAGATGTAAAGCTAAAATTTTAAGATAGTAGAAGTAGAAAGATATTCTAAAATAGAATAAATGACATCTTTGTATATATGTATCTATCCATCCGCCCATCTGTCCATCTATCCATCTATCCATCTATCTATCTTCAGTACTGTTGGCAAGTTAGGCATGGTTATATTGAGGGAAGGGGATTAAAGTTATTGGTTGTTGTAAAAAGGCTTTATATTTTTGTCATTATGAAAATGTTATATTACCAGTAGATAATATTCATAACCACTTCAAGAAAGTTATATCTGGTAAGAGATTTCTCTCCATTGTTCTCTGCAGTGGAAACAATCTGTCACTGCAACAATGAAATACAAGGCTTAGAAATCTCTGAGATTTAAGGACCAGGAATTTGAAAAATCATATAAGTAAACTTCTTTTTTCAAAACAAAACATATTACTGTGAATTAATTAAATTGTAGCTCACTTCTCAATGTTTGTATTATATCAAAAAAAAATTATATCAAAGCCATAATATGGGTTTTTTTTTGTAGGGATCCCAGGTTGCTATGCAGCCTATCAAGTGGTTTGTTTGATTATTGTCACAGGGATTGAAGTCCATTGGGTATTGTGTTCGGTATTTTAATCAGGGGTGGGATTCAAATTTCTTAACAACTGGTTATCTGGGAATAGCCTAATTTATGGGTGTGGCTTGGTGGTCACATGACTAGCTGGGAGTGGCTTGTATGTAAATATTATAAATATTATGTAAATATTGATTTTTTTTTAAAAGAGCAACTTTTACCCCAAATCAGGCAAAGCAGGCAGGCAGATAGAGTTGCTCACAGAATGACAGATTCACTCAGAGTTCTTCCTTTCTACAATCTGCTACCTGAGTCTGCACTGAAAAACAGAAGCTTCAGTCCTAAGGAAGGTTCAGCTCTGCTTTTAGATTAGGTAGAAAGCAAGAAATCCAACGATTTCCTGCTTTCTAGCTAACCTAAATCTCCCGGCACAGCTGATAGTTGGAACAGCTGATAGTTGGGAGAAAAGAAAGGAAAAACAGCAACTTACCAAACACAGGCAAGTTGGATGGCACCCATGCCAGTTAAGGAGTGAGTGGGCGGGGAGGGGCCAGCCACTAGTGTGATTTGCCGGTTCTCCAAACTGCACAGAATCATAACAACCAGTTCTATAGAACTGGTCTGACCAGGTAGAATCCCACCCCTGATTTTAATCCTATAAGCCAACTGGAGCCATTGTGAATGAGATGGGTAGCCATATACATATTATGGAGTTATTGGTGTCTAATGCCTTTTCAGTAAATATATTGTTCTTTCCAATATAAATTAATCTATTTAGAATGTCTCTATTCTTCTAAATATCTAAGGGTGGAATGGTCAGGTATATGGTCATGGATAGACCCCCACCATTGTGTCACATAAAGGCTATTTATAAAGCTATTTATTACTTTGGTAATCTTTGAATTAGGTCCTACCTGTATAATTGGAATAAATTATAAAGGTATTTCAGGTAATCTATTAAATTAGGGGTCACCAACCTTTTGGACCTCAAGAACCACAAAACTCATAATTTTTAATCCTGCGGACCAGAGAGCCTGGGAAAATCCCAAAAAAATCTGCAGGAAAATTCCCCACCCTGTTTTCCTACTGATCAATCATTCTTTATTTGGGATTGCAGGATACCTTCTTCAGCTCCGTTCTCAGGGGGAGAGAGAGAGACTTTTGGCTTCATGCAAGGAAATCAGCAGAAGCAGCAGAAGTCTTGCTTTCTCTCCCCAAACTCCACCAGAAATGAGCCTTTGTGAGACTTGTCATGCCGGCGCAACCTCTTGGAGCAGGATGCCTTGCAGGGTCCCAAAGATTCATTTCTGGCAGAGTTTGGGGAAGAGTTTTTTTTTTTTGCTGCTTTCCTTGCATGCAGCCAAAAGCAGAAGAAGAAAGAAGCAAAAAGAAGCAGCCCAGTGGCCAGGACAGGTGCATGAGGCGAGTGGGTCAAGTTCCCCCCCCTGCCCTTTCCCTCCTCCCTCATTACCTCATGTTTTCAATGCAAACAATGCAAGCCTTGTGTTCCCTCAGGCTATGTGGGTGGTGCAGCCTTGTGTTCCCGCAGCCTAGATTAATTGCTTTGGGGGGTGCTTTGGGGTGACATTTCCCTGCGGACCACCACATTTTCTCACGGACCACCAGTGGTCCCCAGCCACTGGTTGGCAACCACTGTATTGAATATTATTCATTAGAATAATGTTGATGTTTAATTAGGATTGAGAAAACTCAGCTTTTAAGTTCATCCTCAGCCATTAAGTTCCTTGTCTGATTTTGAAGCAGTCTACACTAAGACACTGAGCTTGTCAATCAGAAAGGTTGGCAGTTCAGTGGTTCAAATCCCTAGCACCACATAACGGAGTGAGCTCCCGTTACTTGTCCCAGCTTCTGCCAACCAAGTGGTTCGAAAGCATGTAAAAATGCAAGTAGAAAATAGGGACCACTTTGGTGGGAAGGTAACAGTGTTCTGTGAGCCTTCAGCATTCAGTCATGCCAGCCACATGACCATGGAGATGTCTTCAGACAGCATTGGCTCTTCGGCTTTGAAATGGAGATGAGCACCGCCCCCTAGAGCCAGGAAAGACTAGCATGTATGTGCAAGGGAGTCTTTATACTGTATGTATGTGCAAGGGAGTCTTTATACTTTCTAAGTTTAATTTATGTAGGATTTGTTCTGTGGAAAAAATGTGGAGAACAGTTGAAAGGTGGGATAAGTCTAACCAACAAATCCTACTGAGGTAGTATTTCTGGAATTCAGTGAGGAAGAAGTGTTGCAGTATTGTCCTGAAATTTGTTTCTATCAAATTGACACGATAGTCACCAACACTGAAGCTACGAAAAAAGATAAAGAGGGAAAGACATGTTTTCTTGAGAAGCAGCTATTTGTCTCATAATTTTTGAACCAAGTAGGCTTGGAAGAAGTGATCAAAATGTTCCTTCCAACTTTGCTATCTTAATATTGCAGACCATATTTTGGAGGGCTTTAGTGTTGGTTATCTTGATGATGTGCAATGCCATGAGAAATTGACATGGAAAATAATTTTAAGTGTTAAATACACAATTAAGCCTCAATTTATATAACCATCACATCAATGCACAACCAACGAACAATGAGGAACTTGGAAAAACAAGGAAATTCTTCAGGAGAGTAGGAAAAAAATCTCCATCATTTTGCAAAGAATGTCAGTTAAAACCATATGCTACGGTAAATTTTCTTGACATTATTGTGGGCGTGCTCCTTATTTAAACTAAGTTTATTGTGGTAACACAAAGAATACTATTTTTCTTTATTAATACCCCTTCATTTCTTTTGGCTTTGTAGGAATCAACCTTTCCTCAGTGTGTGTGGGGAAATTATGTTTAATTATGGTGTTTAATTTTCTCTTACTGCTTTTCGATATTTCTAGTATGGATTAATGTTAGATAAAACTTGTAGTCATGGTTGCCAGTGATATTATAGTCAGGGACTAGTCCTCAGTGAAGAGATAAGTATGTATTCAAAAATAATATTTCAGTCATTCTACAAAAGATGACATTCTCCTAAAATAGCAATGGTGTTTAAATTTCTATCAGGCAAACAAGAATTTTAACATATATTACATACAGATCCTGCTCTGCTTATAAAGCTTATATTCCATTTATTAAGAGCCAATTAATAAATATCTTCCTACACCACAGAATTAAACTTTCAAATTCTGCCAACTCACCCAACAGACAGGAAAGTCCTTCTCTTTCTGGTGCCAAGAAAAAGGAATTTAATCTGTTAATGATGTTTTCCATTGCAGCTGCTACATATTACTCTGTTTCACATATTATCTAGATAAAATTACTTAACTTATATTAAGAAGTGAATGCTCACAGTGTCAATATACAGTAACTTATTGTCATTGAACTTCAATGTGAGATAAAATCATTAGGCTCTTCTGCTGCCCAACTACAAAATAGGTAAACTCAGTAGGTGTTTTTGTGTAAGCTCTTTGCAAAGCCTGGCATGTTCAGAAAAAAACATTGAATTTAGTTTTATTATTTTTGTGCAATAGTTGGCAATTAGTGTTAAACACCTGTTCTGCATGTAGAACCCTTCTGCTTCTAGGGGGGCTTATTTGGAACCAATCAAATTAATACTTTGACTTCATTTTTTTCTTAATTTATGGCTAAGGGAATATATAAAGGTGAGTAGAAGATAGAAAATTTGTAGATGTCATGTGTTTAAAGAAGTGCATCTGTATTTATTAATAGTCCAACATCCTTCATAGCAGATTTTTGCCCTTAAATAGAACTAAGAAATCATTAATCATGTAAAAATGGTGAAAGCATGTAAATATGAATTTAGTTTGGTTTGATGCTGAACCATATACCCGAATTCAGTTTTATATTTGATTTTCTCTTTCATCACATACCCACTAATGTATATGTACCAGGTACAGACTCTAAATATTATGAGAGATTCATTTTACTAGATGATGGATGAATGCTGGAAAAAAATTAATATATTACATGTTACTTGATATTTTAAATCAAAAAGTGGTTTCCATTCATTTATTATAGAAACATTCCTTCCTAGCTTCCTAGCTGAAAGAAATATAGGCTAAAATATACAAACCTATATTTAAAAAAAATCAACACTGAAAAATAATTAAGGAATTAAATTAATTAAGTTAAATTAATTAATTAAGGGTAAAAGGGGTCTGCTTGTGATGAACTTTAAATGTTACCTATATACACTATGTCAACTTTAAAAAGGTCTCATACGAACACATTGTTTCTACAAATGTGGTCCTCCTGAGATAGGAAATATAGAAGTCCATTTATATCAGTAATTTTGTACATTTTTCTAGATGATTATGCATTATTTTTTGGATGTGATATGGTATACTCCATTTGTTCTCATGCAATGGAAATGCCATTTATAAAACCATTAAACGTAACCTTGAAATTAACATGATGAACCTACAAGGAATAATGTGACAGACAAAAGAGAAATGGACTTATGCAAGGAGAGGACTTCTTCATCTAGAAACTTCAAAATGCCTGCTAATGAATAATTACTTTAATGAGACTGTGAGATTGCATTAACTCATATTAATGTGGCTTAATTGCTAGATGCCAGTGACAAAATGTTCATCCCCCTATTAGATAAATATGCTAAGTAGTTAATGTGGTAAGCAAGATTCCAACTTTCATCCAGACATTAGGAAAGTTTTAAGCTTCCAAACTGAAATCAGAAGAATCCAAATATATCCAGTTTTGGTCACCACACTATAAAAAAGATGTTGAGACTCTAGAAAAAGTGCAGAGAAGAGCAACCAGGATAATTAGGGGACTGGAGACTAAAACATATGAAGAACGGTTACAGGAACTGGGCATGGCTAGTCTAGTGAAGAGAAGGACCAAGGGAGACATGATAGCAGTCTTCCAATATTTGTGGGGCTGCTACAGAGAGGATGGGGTCAAGCTATTTTCCAAGGCACCTGAAGGTCAGACAAGGAATAATGGATGGAAACTGATCAAGAAGAAATTCAACCAAGAAATAAGGAGACATTTTTTGACAGTGGAAACAATTAACCAATGGAACAGCTTGCCTTCAGAAGTTGTGGGAGCTTCATCATTAGAGGCTTTCAAGAAGAGATTGGACTGTCATTTGTCAGAAATGGTTTAGGGTCTCCTGCTTGGGAGGGGATTGGACTAGATGACCTACAAGGTCCCTTCCAACTCTGTTAATCTGTAATCTGAAATAAGTAAGGAAATTTTGAGACATATTATTGCTCTGTGGATTTTTTATTTAGTTCATAAGACTACAGGTATTGTAATTATTCTTCAAAATGGAAATGGTGAAACCGGTTACCATTCTGGACCATTTGCTCTTCAAGGAAATACAAAGAATGTGTTATAATGATCCACCTGAGATATATCTGAGTCAGAAATTTCTGATAAATAAATATGTGATAATAATTTGCCAAATTAAATCTTTTTTCCATACCAAATATTTTTCAAGGATTGTTAAAGGAAGCCAAAAAAACTGGGCAAAATTTAGCCTAAATCAAGAATTAAGATTTTTATTCAGGCCTAATTCTTCACCCTAGTTAGTTCAGATTTCAGGCACAAAGTTCTATTGCTATTTTTTTTAAAGGAATTTGGATCGCTGCTCTTAGAAAAATGGTTTGAATTGATTCCAGGAAAATGTAGTTGGAAAATCACTCTATTTCAACTCTTTAGAGGAACTGTGTTGAACACTTGGCTGCAAATAAATTTGATGGTAGCAGAAATAAACTTGCATATCCCTTAGAGTGAAAGAACCTTAAAATGAATGTGATGACATCCTTGTCAAGAACAATTATAGTTACTGTGAACATCGGGGGCGGGTGGGGCTGATTTTTAGTTGTAGCTTCAGAAAAGTTGCAACAAAGGCAAAATAATCAAACTGGACCCAAAGAGAAAGGAGTGTGACTAAAGAGATGAAGTTCTAGAAATTATACATCATACAAAGAACTGGATAGGCATTTACCCTTTTATTTTATTAACTGATACATATTAAAACCCCAGAATATATGCTGAACAATACTGTATGTATTGTTACTGAACACAAAACACACTGTAAAACAGTAGAATCTCACAATATATACCAAATTAGACAGCTACAAAAGGATTGTGACATTTATTAGTCATTAAGACAATGTTATTTCTAACATCAAAGACAATATACTAATTCTGGGAACCAGTAGCAGCTGAGGTCTTCTGCCTTTATTTCTACTTATGAAGTTCCCATAATTGCTAATGGTGAACCTTTCACTGGGATATAATCTGCTATAGCATTTATCTTACATTCTTATTTAAAAAAATAAACTAGAAGTAGATGTATACACAAATACAATTTCATAGAAAATAAAGCAAAATATCAAATCTGAATGTGATTGCTATTTTTAATTCGTTTTGGTTATCATATTAGTGATCTCACTCTTAAGAACAATAAAATATATTCATAAAAGGAAATTAAGACATTAACCTCAAATTGATTGTAGCTAAAATAAAATAAAAATCTGATGGTTCCATAATGACAAAATAGTTGTATTTGCTGAAAAGTATGAAAAAGTAATTTCCCAAAGCACCTTGGGCAATAAGAGAATCCTTTCAAGCTACAAAAGTCATGTTAGTGGCTAGATATTCTTTATAAATTGTCGTCTTTACATATTCTATGTAAAATACTACATATTGCATAGTATCTAAGGAAGGTGTAAAATTAGGTGCATCAAATTGCTAGATATATAACTTTTGTCTTTGAGTGTGTACATTTAATAGCATGTATAGGAAAATTATCTCTTTTTTAATATAAATTATATAGCCGAAAATGTAATCCACAGAAATTTGCTGTATCTTATTGAACTCGCCAATAAGAAATTGGGCAATAAACCCTTGATAATATACTTTTTAAAATATCATTCATGATAGTCAAGAATACAGGTAGTCCTCAATTTATGATCACAATTTACCCCAATATTTCTGTTGCTAAGTGAGACACTTAAATGAATTTTGCTCTATTTTAGAACCTTTCTTGCCACAGTTATTAAAAGAATTAATATAGTTTTTCAGTTAGTGACATGGTTGTTAAGTGAATATGGCTTCCCCATTGACTTTGCTTGTTGCAAAAGAAAATCACATGACCCTGGGACAATGCAATCATCATAAAGTATGAGTTAGTTGCCAAGCATCTGAATTTTGACCATGGGGATGCTGCAGTCATAAGTTCATTATAACAATCTTTTTCGACAAAAGAGTACATGCGCTGTAATTGAATGGTGGAAATTATTATTTTCTACAACACAGTGGGTTCCTCATAATTAGTAACTTCAGAAGGGATGACTGTTAGTTGTTTTGAAGGTAAAGAGCTAGATATTCTCATTGTTAATACAAATCTGTGTAGAAAGCGCCAAGTCAATTTCATAGATATCTGAAGAAGAAATATGACATTGGGTTCCATCATTTTTTATGGAAGAACTGCAGATTTAGATAAAAGTGAAATAAAACAAGTATATTTCAAGTAGACTTTCTTCTGCTATCTTAATTATTAAGCTAATATGAATTTTGAATATGGTGTCATTTAAAAAAATATTTTTCCTTGAACGAAAATAGCAATTTAAAAAAGTGATTCAGTAAATCTACCATTTGTTTTGAGTTTCCTATAGTATAACCATGGATACAATCTGCTATATCAGTGGTCGCCAACCAGTGGGCCGGGAACTGGTGGTACATGAGAAAATTTTGGTGGTCCACAGGGAAATGTCACCCCCAAAGCACCCTCCAAAGCAATTAATTCAGGCTGCGGAGGAACACAAGGCTGCACTGCCCACATGGCCTGAGGGAACACAAGGCTTGCATTGCTTGCATTGAAAACAACATGAGGTAGTGAGGGAGGAGGGAAAGAACAGAGTGGGGGAACTTGCCCCACTCGCCTCATGCACCTATCCTGGCCACTGGGCTGCTTCTTTTTGCTTCTTTCTTCTGCTTTTGGCTGCATGCAAGGAAAGCAGCAAAAAAAAAAATCTCTTCCCCAAACTCTGCCAGAAATGAGTCTTTGGAACCCTGCAAGGCATCCTGCTCCAAGAGGCTGCACCAGCATGACAAGTCTCACAAAGGCTCATTTCTGGTGGAGTTTGGGAAGTGAAAGAAAGACTTCTGTTGCTTCTGCTGCTTTCCTTGCATGAAACCAAAGTCTCTCTCTCTCCCCCTGAGAACGGAGCTGAAGAAGGTATCCTGTGATCCCAAATAAAGAATGATTGATCGGTAGGAAAACAGGTGGGGAATTTTCCTGAAGACTTTTTTTGGGATTTTCCCAGGGTCTCTGGTCTGTGGGATTTAAAATTATGAGTTTGGTGGTCCCTGAGCTCCAAAAGGCTGGCGACCCCTGTGCTATATCATCTTGATAA
Organism: Naja naja; assembly: GCA_009733165.1. Classification (NCBI taxonomy): domain Eukaryota; kingdom Metazoa; phylum Chordata; class Lepidosauria; order Squamata; family Elapidae; genus Naja; species Naja naja. The sequence goes on along the minus strand of CM019149.1, from coordinate 116,181,167 downwards.
ACTGATGTTTATGCCTGGGAATCATTCTGATAATTTTTTTTAAAATTCATATTTATATGCCACCCTTCTCTGGAGACTCAGGGCGGCTTACAATTTTTGGAGCACAACCCAATGCGCTCAGCAATAGCCTTCATTCCATTGTATATGCCTGCTTATTACTAACTGGCATTTTTACAAAGTCAGCTTATTGCCCCCAACAATCTTGGGTCCTCAATTTACCTACCCCGAGAGGATGGAAGGCTGAGTCAACCTTAAGCCTGGTGGGATTCGAGCCTGCAGTAATTGCAGGCAGCTGGAATTAAGTACTAGGCATTTAACAGCCTGCATCACCAGGCCCTTGATAAGATGAGATACTAGTGAAACCCATTAAATGTTGACCAGTTTGATAATTTAAAAATTGAAAGAAACATGTACTCTAATCTCTTTCGTTGTCCTCGTATGCAACAATCAATTAGCTTTGTAAGAAATTAGCATTGCAAGCTTGTAGAAAACATTTTTTGTTATTATATCGTTCTGTCTAATCAGAAAGTAATGCTACATACAAACTACAAATACCCATAGAAATAATTTTGGATAAATTCTGGTATAGAATGTATAAAATATAGATAGATAGATAGATAGATAGATTGATTGATTTTGTAAAAATTAAAAATTATATATAGAATATTATTTTTATTTTAGCAAAAATACATTTCTTACTGAAGTACGATTACTATATTATTCATAGCTTAATATATGTTATCAGTTAACAGTAGCACTAACAGTAGAAAACCAAATTATCTTAGATTTAAAGGGAAAATTATGATGGAAATTAATGGTTGGTTATCTTAAAAATATTAGGAGACAGCAGCGATTCAAAAGGATTGTTTAATGTGTGTGTTTATTTGTATGTAATGAACTTGACAACTCCTTTAACTTTTTTGTAGTTCACTGAGACTAAGGTATTTTTGGTTAAAATCTTTAAATTTTAGATTTTTTGGTCAGCATATAATGTAATTTGAATTCAGGCAAGTATAATGACTCATATACTCCAGCATTCTGTGCTAATGGAACTGTTTTGAAGATTATTGTACTATTGATGCTGTGGCAATTTTCCAATCTATTATACTACAAAAATGCTAAATAGTAATAGTACTGCCTGTATTCACTTCATGCGGCAAAAAAGTCTTCTTGATGGTGTTATTATTTTTCTTGATACGCAGGTGCAGCAACCAAACAGAGAGACAAATGGTTTGGAGGTAGAATAAATAAAATAACAGTGGTTTGTTTATTGATAAGCTTAAGGGTCTTTGTTATTTTACAGCATCATACCTAATGATATTCATTCTTTGTGGGTAGCATACAAACAATCCCATTTGTTATTTACTACATCTGAAAATGTTCAAAATTATAGGCTAGTTCAGGAAATATTACTAGGTAACAGTTTGGCATAATTACTTCAGAATAGATGAGATCATGTAAATCTTTACAAATATAAATAGAATACTTTCTATAAAACACTTTCTTCCACTGATATTACTAGCTGTACTGTGGCATTTACTGAAGACCATAACTTTTAAGTGTTAATTTGACAGCCAGAACATCAATTGAAATGAACATCAATTGAAATATTCATCTTCAAATTACTGATTTCATAATTCACAAGAAAATGTATGTAAAAGAAAATGAAACTAGTTGATAAATAATTGAAGTTATATCTAACAATTTGATGTCAGTGGTGGGATTCAGTTAATTCACACCCGTTCAGGAAAACCATTTGTTAACTTTTTGAGCAGTTAGTCGAACTGGTTGTTGGAAGAAATCTCTTTTTCTCACTTTACAGGGCTAATCCTGTCAGGAAGGCATGCTTCTGTGTTGCTTCTAGCTTAATCTTTATCTTTATTGCCCTACTTAAGTATTTTCAGAAACTGCCTCTCCTACATTATAACAGCTAATGGTTCTAGGCAGTACACCCAGACTAGCCAGAGCCTCCTGAGCTTCTCTGGAGGTTTGTTTGTTTGTTTGTTTGTTTGTTTTTTGTTTGCTGGTACTTTGTTAGGGGCTTGCCTTTTTTAAAAGCTTTTTATACTGCTTGTGGTGTACTTTGTGGGGGTGTACTTCCAAGAGGCAGGATACAAGCTTAGCACTCTGTTTTTTTTTATGGCCTTCCTGGGAGCATGTAATGTTTCCTTAAATCTGGATGATTACCTTAGGATATCTTGTGCGGTGAGTAAGACCAGCTGGTATCTTTAAGTGGTGAAAATGGATCTAAGGATTGCTTCTCCTGGGTGTGAAAGGGTGCTTTGTTGGGAGAAAATACCACCCTGTTGGGATTCTTCTAGCTGCTATGTGCTTTGAAGAAATAATAGAATAATGAAGCATAGCTGCCAGAAAGAAGCTTTTAATGACAAGGAACCAAGATGAGTGACATTCAGCAAGGCTTCTTGGCTAGCTAGAAAGATTGACATTCAAACATGAGTTTATATACCCTTTCTGAGTTTTTGATCTAAACCTGGTTTTTGGTGATGTTTAATTCTGTGCTTGGTGACCTATGTTTATTGATGGGATAATTTTCCCTATTCAGCTTTGTTTGGAAGAAAAGAAAAACAGTTGAGAAATCTGGCTAGTTCCTGTGTCTATTTGTTCTGGTAATTGATTTAACAAGGGCAGCTGCTGTAAGCTCTAGCAATGAGCCAGACAAGGTTTTTTTTCTTCCCTTGTGTTTTAGTTAAAAAGGATTTAAACAGGTTGTGATTTAATTATTTGTATTGTGTTTGGATTATTTGCTGTTTCATATCTTCCTCCTCTATCTGGGGAGGGGGCCTCCCTTCAGTCAGTTCACTGAGCACATTGTCTATGGGGATTCTTCAGTCATCCAGGTCATGGTTGTCCCAAAGGTGCTTTTTTCAAGAGACAACAAGACTTCCTTGGTTTCCAGAAAGTCCAGTTGCCTCTTGAAAATCACCTTTGATGCTTTTGCATTGCTTTGGGGTGGCCAAGGCACATGATTTCTCACTGATAGTAATACTTGGTATAATTGAAAAACAAATTTATTTACAGTTGTAAATCATATAATTTTATATTAATTAAAATAATTGTACAGTTTTATATAAGTATATAATTATGCAGATAATATTGGGTATTTTTTATTATTCCACTTAATTTGGAGATTTGTTATGTGAATGGATACATTCCTTCTGAAATAATAGGTACTTGAAGGGTCTTCCTTGACAGCTGTCAGTAGAAGCATTGCTGGCTTCAGTCATGAGGAATTCCTACACCAATTGTCTGGTCAACCTTTAAGAATTCTTAGTTTGGAATTGTCTGTTTTCAATTATCAGTTCCCTAACAACTTCATGTCTGGATTAGTACAACAGAATCTTTGTGATGCTTAACATGACAGTTGATTAGAAAGTATACTAAATCAGATCATATTTCTTAAAAAGAACAACCAAGTAAGTTCCATAGACTTGTAGTCATCAGAGGCAGACAGACTGGATCATTAGCTACATCCTCTTCTACATACATTGTGATACATGAACAAAAGGGAGTCAGCTTGTTTTATGATTGGGGAAATTCATAATTTTAATTAAAAAAACACTGGGTTGTGAGGATGTATCTTGTTCCATTGCTTTAGTTTTTGCCTTGAATATTTTAATTGTTATTCTATGAAGTGATATATTTATTATTTGAACTAATAAACTTAGTTTACAGGGAAACTGTACAAAACATGCTTTTTACTTAGGGCATTAGATAACAAATAAAACATGTCTATTGCATTGGACTTTTGGGTTTTATTTGGTCTGATGGTTATACTGTTCTCAAGTTGAGGTCCATTATGTCATAGCTGTGAAATATAGTTTTTTAGTGTTTTATTGGTTGTTACCTATTATATAGAATGTTCTATTTTACTCTGTTGTTGGCTGAATTGTTGTTGCTTTCTTGGTAGTAGCAAATGGCAGAGTTAGTAGTGGGTTGCCTGAAGCTTCTTTCCAAAGGTACTCATGAAATCAAACCTTTACGATTTGGTTCCGGGGTACTTGTGGGAGCGTCTCCTGCCAATATCAAATACCGATCGCCCTGTACATGCGCACACACGGGGACTCCTCGGGGTGCCGTCGGCTGCACAATGTCAGCTGACGGTGCCTCAGGGAAGGGCCTACTCTGTTGCAGCCCCTGCCTTATGGAATCAACTCCCTTTGGAGCTCCATTTGGCTCCTGATCTTCACTCTTTCTGCGGCGATCTGAAGACCTGGTTGTTTGAACAGGCTGGACTGGACTGACTTCCTGGGTTTTTTAAATTATTTTCAACTATTTTTAATTATTTTTAATTGTTTTGTAATTGGGCTTGCTAAATTTAATTCTTTTAAAAATATTTATTGTTGATTGTGTTTTAATTGTGAGCCGCCCCGAGTCCTTGCAGAGAGGGGAGAGCATATAAGTCCAATTAAATAAATAAATAAATATTTAACCTATTTTTCAGCAGTGAAATAAAACTATAAGAAAATCAAATGTTACAATAACCTTGGTTAACCAGCCTATCATATAATCAAATAACTATCTGTAGTTATTTTCCATCTGTAGAACTGTTTATGGTCTGTGCTTCTTTCACTGTTCATTACGTTTCATTTTCTTCTGTTCTTTACCCTTTTAGTGTTTTTTGTAAAGTTGATGAATTTATATTACTTGTTTTGCAATCCTAAGAAAGTGTAAACCATTTAGCTAATCTATATACCAATAATATAACACCGTTTGGGGAGGAATGATCCTGAAGCCTACTTTTTATTTTTGATAGGTTGGACTGTTTTTTTGCTGTTGTGGAAATACAGATGCAAAAAATTAGTTGAGTTCTGCTTTCTCCCTACTGCTTATCATCTTTTTGCCATTTTCTCTTATTGATGGACCAATCATTTCCTGAACCTTTTTGTAGATTTTTACATGGTGAAAGAAGTGTTGTTTTTTGGTGTTGTTATTTTTAATTTTTGTCTCAAGTCTTAATTCATTTTGAGCCTTAGCTTTCATGACTTCATTTTTGCATGTTCAGGCTCTTTGCTGATATTATCTTTTCATTTTTTTATACATGTTCTTTTTGTCTTTCAGTTGTCAGAAGTTCTTTGTGTAGTAATGCTTCCTTTTTTTTTGAGATCTCTTATCTTGTTTGGAAATGTGCTAGACTGGGCTTTTATAATCTCACTTTTCAAAGTTTCCCAAGCTTCTTGGGTTGTTTTCCCCTTCAGACTTCTCATCCATACAGTCTTTCCAAGCTCTCTCTAAGTTTATTGAAATATGTTGTTGTTGTTGTTGTTGTTATTATTATATTTATATTTATATACCGCCCTTCTCCCAAAGGGACTCAGGGCGGTTTACAGGGCAATAAAAACATACAGTACAAAAATTAAAATAAAGATTAAACTAGAATTTAAGCCCAACCAACAATAAATTTGAGAATTTAAAACAATAATTCCAATAAAAAATTAATAATTAAAAATACTTCTCATGGGGATAGATTGGCTTGCTCAAATAGCCATGTTTTCAGGGTGTGGCAAAAGGCTCTCAGGTCAGGGACAATCTGGATCTCTAACGATAGCTCATTCCAGAGGGCAGGGGCCGCCACAGAGAAGGGCCTCCCCCTGGGGGTCACCAGCCAACATTGTTTGGCCGATGGTACCCTGAGGAGGCCAACTCTGTGGGCCTGCACTGGTCAGTGGGAGGCTGTAATCGGCAATAGGTGGTCTCGCAAATACCTTGGCACTAAGCCATGGAGCGCTTTAAAGATCATAACCATAACCTTGAATCGCACCCGGAAAACCACCGGTAGCCAGTGCAAGCCATGCAGGAGAGGTGTTACATGGGCATGCCAAGGCATCCCATAAATAACCCGTGTGGCCGCATTCTGCACCAGTTGGAGCCTCCGGGTGCTCTTCAAGGGGAGCCCCATGTAGAGAGCATTACAGTAGTCCAACTGGGAGGCAACAAGTGACTGTGCGTAGGGCATCCTGGTCCAGAAAGGCATGCAACTGGTGAATCAGGTGCACCTGATAGAAAGCCCCCTGGCGACAGCCGAGAGATGGTCCTCTAAAGACAGCTGCATGTCCAGGAGGACACCCAATTTGCAGGCCTTCTCCAAGGGGGTCAAGGTCTCACCCCCAATCATCAGTGATGGAATAACTTGACCAAACCGGGGCGCTGGAAACCACAGCCACTCAGTCTTGGAAGGGTTGAATTTGAGCCTGTTCATCCCCATCCAGATCCGAACGGCCTCCAGGCACCGTGACATCACATCAAGGGGTGGTTCGGGATGGAGATGTATAATTGGGTATCATCAGCATACTGATGATACCACACCCCGAAACCACAGATGATCTCACCCAGCGGCTTCATATAAATGTTGAACAGGAGAGGCGAGAGAACTGACCCCTGGGGCACCCCACAAGTGAGTGGCCTCGGCATTGATCTCTGCCCTCCTGCCAACACAAACTGTGAACGACCTGAGAGATAGGATGAGAACCACCGCAAAATGGTGCCTCCCACTCCCAACCCCCCAAGCCGACGCAGTAAGATACTATGGTCGATAGTATCAAAAGCCGCTGAGAGATCTAATAGGACCAGGACAGAGGAGCAATCCCTGTCCCGAGCCCTCCAGAGATCATCCACCAACGCAACCAATGCTGTTTCTGTGCTGTGACCGGGCCTGAAGCCCGATTGAAATGGATCTAGATACATAGCTTCATCCAGGAACTGTGGGAGCTGGTGGGCCACCAAGGTCTCTACAACCTTCACCACAAAGCGAAGGTTGGAGACAGGATGATAGTTATTCAATACAGCTGGGTCCAGGGTCAGCTTCTTGAGTAGGGGTCTCACCACCGCCTCTTTCAGGGCAGAGGGAAAGAACCCCTCACCCAAAGAAGCATTAACAATTGCCTGGAGCCAGCCTTGTGTAACCTCCTGGGAGGCCGAGACCAACCAGGAGGGACACAGGTCCAATAAACATGTGACAGCACTGAGCTTCCCAACAATCCTGTCCACATCATCGGGAGTTACAGGATCAAACTCCTCCCACATCACATCCTCAAAACTAGCCCTTGCCAACCCCTCAGGGACCACCCAGTCGGAGTCCAAGCCTACCCGAATCTGAGTGATTTTGTCCTGCAGATTTTGGACAAATTCCTCTGCCCTGCCCTGCAGAGGGTCCTCCCTCACTCCAGGATTTAATAACGAGTGGGTCACTCTAAACAGGGTGGTGGAGGAATTATCTGCTGATGCGGTAAGGCGGCATAGTACACACACTTTGCCACCCTTATCGCCACCAGGTAAGACTTAATACAAGTTCTCACCAGTGTTCGATCAGATTCAGATCTGCTGGTCCTCCAACTGCTCTCTAGGCGTCTTCTCCGGCGTTTCATCTCCTGCAACTCCTCAGTAAACCAAGGGGCAGCCCAGGATCGACACCAGGTCAGAGGCCACAAAGGCGCAACTCGATTCAAGGCCCTCATGGCCGCCGTCTCCCAGGCATCCACGAGGGTCTCGGCAGAGCCATGTGCCAGAGCCTCAGGAATAGTCCCAAGCTCTGTCTGGAACCTTTCAGGGTCCATCAGGCACCTGGTGTGGAACCACCTGGTTGGTCCCGCCTCCCTGCAGTGGGGAGTAGCAGACTGGAAGTCAAGCCTGAGGAGGAAGTGATCAGAGCATGACAGGGGTTGAATATCTAAATCCCCTACACCTAGATCACTTATCCACTGTCCAGAGACAAAAACCAGATCAAGTGTATGTTCCCCACTGTGAGTCGGGTCACGAATTAACTGTGTCAGGTCCATAGCTGTCATGGAAGCCATGAACTCCCAAGCCAACTCAGACATTTCCCCAATAGAAGGCAGGTTGAAGTCTCCCAGAACCATAAGCCTGGGGTACTCAACCGCCATCCCGGTTATCACGTCGAGCAGCTCAGGCAGGGCCGATGATATGCAGCAGGGAGACAGGTATGTTATCAACAGGCTCACCTGCACATCTTGGCCCCACTTCACAAAGAGAGACTCACATCCATCTGTGTGAGGAACAGTGGCCTCTCGAGGACATAAACTATCCCTAATCACAACCGCCACTCCACCACCCCTGCCCCAGACTCTCAGCTGGTGAAACACCCAAAAACCTGGCGGGCATAGTTCAATGAGGGGGACACCCCCTCCAAGCCCAACCAGGTGTCCATGATACAAGCTAGGTCTGCTCTCCCCTCTAAAATGAGATCATGTACGAGGGGAGCCTTAGTTACTACGGACCTGGCATTAAAGAACACCAGCCGGAGACTAGGGTCCTGAGGGTCTGTGCCACCAGGGGAGCGAGTAGAGCACTGAGGGCCGGAACGCGCCACAGCTCAAAAACAGCAGGCACGCATTCCCTGAGTATGATATGGCCCTCTGCTCCCACCATATCTGCCTCTCCCACCAATAGTGACAATGGTACAGCCCCCAATGGACTGGCCACCCAGAGACATTCCTGCATGCCCACCCCAGCCCTCCATCTCACACCCATCCTCCGATCCAATCCCCTGGCCTGACAGACCTCCCCAGTGTCTGTCAAAGCCGACCTACTTGAACTCACCCTCCCACTCCTCCCACCCTTTAAAATACAAGTTAAAAACCCCTGTAAAAAACCACTAAGCCTCTTATTCGCATTCCAAGTTCCCTTAAGTCCTATAGAACTTTGTTTGCTTGCATAATGTTGAATTCCAATACTGCATGGTCACACCCCCACAAGGTTTCTGTAACTTCAATACCTTCTATCATTTCATCTCTGTTAGTGAGAATAAAATCCAGTAAGGCTGACCCTCTAGTTCCCCTTTTCTACTTTTTGAGAGACAAAGTTGTCTGCTAGGTTCAACAAAAATAATGCTAATAGCAAGAGTATTTTGAAAGAGACATTAATTATTGAGAGAGAAAATGTAATATGTTCATAGGATACATTCAAACAGTAGCTGAACAAGGCAGGTTTCTGTTGGTGATGCTTTAAATGGGGTTCTTGTACTGAATAGAGGGATGGAATAGCTCTGATTTTATAATTTTATATTTTCCTATTTGAAAATGGGAGCTTGAGTTTGAATTTCTCTTGTTTCTACAATTTATATTGTAAATATACAACATGCATAATTGTTCTTGGCATGTCCAGAATTTGATTCTTTCTTCTTTAGTTTATATAGCCTTTGTCAAATATTGTGTTACTCTTTGCAAGATTTTTTTCAATTCCTAAATCAAACAATTTAGCATGTTTCTATTATAAGAAAAAAATCAGTGCTAACAGGTAGACAATCATGAACAACCTTATTGTAGCAAATTACTGTTCATACCTGATGCAAGGGAAAAAATGGCAAAAATGCACTTGAGTTTCATGTTACAAAGAATTACTAGAAACCATGGAAACAATACAATTTCATGACATAATTGCAGGTTTATTGCCAGTTAGAATTCTGAGAAATTTAGACATCTTTCTTACTAAGACTGCACTTTGGAGGGGGGGTGTTTGCATTTCTGATTGTAACCCAGGCGTCTCCCTCTCTCTCCCTCCCTCCCTCCCTCTCTCTTTTTCTTCTGCATGACCTTTCATTCCTGAAAAGTTATTTCACTTCATAAGAAAATACATTTGCAACACAATGCAGGTATGGTTGAGAAATAATCCTGTTCCCAAATTGTTGCAATAAAAGCAAATCCGGGAACAAAAATCATGTAGAAATCAAACATTCAAACCAAAAATAAGATGGGCAATAGAGTGAAACAGCAATCTAGAAGCTCACAATAAGGGCAGGTTATTTACCTGTAAAGAAATGTGAAATCAGAAGGAAATACAGAAGCTAGAATCAACAAAATTAAACCAGTAGTTAGTATACAACACACACATACAAAGATGCAAATAATGATTGATATACAACATTGGTTTCTACCTAAATGTGATGTTGTTTTTCTCTTTTAAAAGTTAGTTGATATGATGTTTTTCTGCAAGTAAAACAAATGAAATTACTTTTTTAAAAATGGAACATCTTAAGGTTGAGAATTGTTGCCCTACAAATAACAAATAAATAAACTAGATAAGTTACTTTAAAATTTTTGTCATTTTTTTTAATGGATTTTACCCCATATGAAATTATTTTTATGTAAAACATTATACTGGATATTTTGTGTGCCTACAGAGACATTAATCCCCATAATTTCCAGTGCAAATCTTGTTCCCCATACCTAATTGATATCACACAGTTGTCATATTATATATTTACAATATCATTACCCTGAAATGTAATCTGGCTGTTACATGTTCAAACAAGCAACTATTTAGCTCCTATTCCAGAACCACTACTACCATGTAATCTTTTTAATATAATGTTTATTCTTACTTTCTTTTTATATGACCTCCCATCTCCCAGTAGTAACTCCAAAAGCCTGCAAGTTGAAACTCCATAGCAGCCATTTAACATTTAATTATGTCAGGTGGAAAGGACAAAGGCTAGCTGGAAAGAAGCCAGACAAGTATGCCTCAGTCTTTTTTTAAAAAAATTTAACATACAATAAATCCATTTCATTTCATTCGTGTGTCAGTTAGGTACATATTTCATGTGCTTAACAATTACTAATAATATTCTTAACAGTATAACCATATAATAATAATCACATTCCCATATGTATAATATAAGTAATATTCAGTATATCTATTACACTAGTTTCTCTTATTGCTTTATAATTACGTCTAATCCCTTTTAATTGATTTTATTTTCTAGCCATTTATAAAACAAGTCCCATACTATGTAATATTCAGATTCTTCTTTTTCTTTAATTTCTCATGTTTATCTTCATTTCTGCACATTCAAATATTTTTCAATTATTTTTCCCTCTATCAGTATCTTATTAGCCACCTGGAGTCCTTTGGGAGTTGGGCAGCATATAAGTTTAATTAATTAAATAAATAAATAAAATAAATAAATCACTTTTCCAATTTTGAGCAAATACTATTCTAGCTGCTGTTAATACATGTATAATTAAATATGTTTTTTCTTTACTATAACCTTCAGGTACCATTCCTAATAAAAATATTTCAGGCTTCAAAACTATATGTTGTTTAATCACTTTTTTCCAACCATGTGTGTATTTTAGTCCAATATCTTTTAGCTTCTATATAAGTCCAACACATATGGTAATATGTCCCTGGTCTTTGATTACATTTCCAACATTTTCACTAGTTTTGCTAATGCTAAATGCCATCTGTAAAACATCTTGTACAAATTTTCTTTATATTCTGTCGATATTGTTAATTTATAATTCCTGTCCCATAACTTCTGCCATTTATCTAATTCTATAGCATATTCAAAAAAATTTGCCCATCTTATCATTGTTTCTTTAACTTGTTCATCTTCCAATTTAACACCTAATAAATAATAATACAATCTTTTAATCAATTTGTCCTCTGTACCTGTTAATATTTTGTCCAATTCTGTCAACTCTTATTAATCCCTTCATCTTTAGTGTCTTTTTTTTACCTTGCTTATATCTGCATATACAAGTAACATTGTATCTCTAATTCTTGTTCATTCAATTTTTGTTTTGTTTTGAGTTCACCCTTTTCATTTAAAATACCTTTGTATCTAGTAACACTTCCCATTTTACAAACATTTGGACATACAAGTGCTTCCTTAGTTGATAAACAGACTGGTATTTTCTTATAATGCTGTTCCCTAGTTTTTTCCCATATATGTAACAATGCATCCCTGACCATATGCCTTTGAAAATACCCATGTGTTTTATCTTTCCTGTACCACAAAAATGCATGCTAACCCATTTGTAAATCATATCCTTCCAATGTTAATAACCTTTTATTCCTCAGCACTATCCATTCTTTCATCCATATTAGGGCCATGGCCTGATAGTATATCTCCCAATTAGGTAATCCAAATCGTCCTCTGGTTCTAGTATCCTGTAACATTTTAACATTAATCTGTGCTTTCTTCCCTTGCCATATATATTTCAACACCATTTGATTAATATCTTCAAAGTATTTTTTGGTAACTTTATTGGAATTGTTTGGAACAGACAGCAGTTTAGGCAATATGTTCATCTTAATCGCCATAATTCTTCCTGTTAATGAAAGCTGCATATTACTCCATTTTTCTAACTCTGTCTTTATCTGTTGTTTCAATTTATAATAATTATCTTCTTTAATTGTTCCACATCTCAATGTCAACTGTATTCCTAAATATTTAACTTTTTTTACAATCTGAATATCTGTACCGTTTATCAGTTCTTTTTTCTGTTCCTCTGCCATATTTTTCACCAATATCTTAGTTTTCCCTTTGTTTATTTTTAGTCCAGCCATTTTCCCATATTCCTCTATTCTGTTCCTAGAGGTTCTTCTAATATAAAAACCAAGTCATCTGCAAATGCCTGTAATTTGTACACCTCCTTATTTCCATCCCTTTTGTCTCTTTATCATTTCTAACAGTTCTATTTAACACTTCTAAAGTTAATATAAACAACAATGGCGATAAAGGACACCCCTGTCTTGTTCCTTTCTCAATATGAATTTTTTCCGTCAGCTCTCCATTAACCAATACCTTTGCATATTGTTTATAATATATAGTCTTAATCATATTGACAAATCTGTCCCCAAATTCCATTTCTTTCATTTGTGTCAACATAAATTGCCAGTTCATGTGGTCAAAAGCCTTCTGTGCATCTAGAAATATCAATGCCATTTGTTTCTCTGGGTGTGCTTCATAATATTCCAGCATATTTAAAATTATTTTAATGTTATCTCTTATTTGTCTCATTTTGATCTGGATGTATGAACTGGTTTAAGTATCTCTTCAGTCTTTCAGCCATTATTGACACAAATATTTTGTAGTCCGGGTTCAACAATGATATTGGCCTATAAGTCTGACTTACTTGTTGTAATTCAGTGTCCTCTTTTGGTGTAAGAGTAATATATGCTTCTATCCATAAATTAGATACTTTAGCTTTGGTCAAAATTTCATTTACAACTTCGTGGCACTTACCCCCAATGACAATAGCAAAAATGTTTAAGAATAAATCCAAAAAATGTTGGAAATGTCATCAGATACCAGGTTCATATTACCATATGTGGTGGACATGCGCAGAAGCTAAAAGATATTGGACTAAAATCCACACATGGTTGGAAAAAATAACAAAGAAACACATAGACTTTAAACCAGAGATACTTTTATTGGGGATCTTACTGGAAATATACCGTAGGGAATTGAAATATTTGATTGTAAATGTATTGAAAGTGGCTAGGATTGTATTTGCTAAAAATTGGAAAAATGAGAAAATACCAATGAAGGAGGAAGTTATTAAGAAAATAATGGAATGTGCTGAAATGAGTAAATTGACATTTGAAATTAGAGAACATGATAACAATTGTTATAAGACAATTTTATAAGATATGGGATTTATTTTATCAATGGTTAGAAAAAAAATATGGTAACGAAATATGTAGAATTTTACAATATAAGGAGAATAGAATTATACAGAATATAATATAAAGATGTATTATTGGATGGATTTAGGATGATAATATGAATTGTTATATTATAAATTAATTTAAAATTTTGAATATCTTGCATAACATGAAGGAATAATAGTTCAGTCAAATAAATGATTAACAATGATAATAATGTATACATGTATATTAGATTGATAATATGAGAATCTATACAAACAATTGTAAGTGAGGACTATGGAGAGGATGCACAAAAAATTTCTAACCAACCGACACACTATATGTATGCAATTGGAAGATGGTTTTATGTTTTGTTTGTGTATGTTTGTCTAAAAATTAAAAAAAAATCATTAAAAAAAATTCATTTACAACTTCTAATAATATATCACTTATAGTGTCCTGTAAGGCTTTATACATTTCTGCTGGCAGACCATCTGGCCTCGGTGCCTTTCCATTATTTTGTCTTTTAATTACTTCCATTAATTCCATCATTGTAATTTTCCCTTCCAACATCATTTTAGTTTCTTCTGACACATTAGGTAGTTCCATTTTCTTTAAATATTCCTCTACCTCTCCTATTTCTGCTTGTTCTTCTTTATATAGTTCTCTATAGTACTTTTGTATTATTTCCTTTTATCTTCATTTCTACGACACAGGTTTCCTTTATCATCCATTCTTTTCTTTTCTTTCTCTTTTTTTAGTTTTTATGCCAACCATCTTCCTGGCTTATTTGCATTTTCAAAAAAGTTCTGTTTAGTATGTTTACTTTTTTGTGCTAGTTCTTCTTTATCTATTATTTCCATTTTATGATTTGTCAGTCATTTTATTTTGAATTCCTTTCCTTTGCAGATTTTTTTTGTAGTTCTTCCAGTTTCTTATATTCTTCTTCTAGCACTTTTTGTGCCTATCTTTTCTATTTCTCTTTCCAGTATATGTTATTGTTAGTCTTCTTATATAAACTTCAGCTGTGTCCCACACATTTTGTGATGAAGTTTCTTCTTTTTTATTTTGTTCAAAGAAAAAAATTAATTCTTTTTCCATATATTCAATATATTCTTTTTCTCTCAATATTAGATTATTCATTGTCGATCTTGTCCTCTTCTTTTGTCCTTTCCGTGTTACCTTAATCGGATTATGATCTGCCCATGTATTTATTTCAATACTTATGTCTTGTATATTAGCAATTATCTCTGTTGTTGCCCATATCATATCTATTCTAGACTAAGATAAATGTTTATTGGAGTAAAATGTATATTGTCTCTTTTCTAAATATCTTTCTCTCCATGCATCCTGAATTGCTAGTTCATCTGCCATTTTAAAAAATGCCTTAGGCAGTATTTTTCTATTATTTTTGTTTGTCTTTTGTGTTTTATAGTCCTTTTCTACATTGTAGTCTCCAATAACACAAACATATTCCAATTCATATTCCAATTCTGTTATTTTTTATGTAATTTATCATAAAATTATTCTTGACTTTCATGTGGGGCATAAATTGCCACTAGTAGTATCTGTTTATAATTCATCAATATTTTAACTACTAATAATCTCCCTTCATTATCTTGGTATATTAATTCCATTTTTATAGTATCTTTTATATATAATGCTATTCCTCTCTTACTTTGTTGTGCCAATGTAGTATATAGCCTTACAATCTTAAGATAGTCTAATTTCTCATGTTGCTTTTTAATATGCACTTCTTGCAAACAAATTATATCCAGTTTTAGTTTCTCTAATTTATTGAACATTCTTTTCCTTTTAATTGCCGAATTTAATCCATTTATATTGATTGTCATAAACTTAATTTCTTCTTCCATAGTATTATTTATGATATGCTATGTTCGCTCTTGTCACTCTCACCTCTCTCTGCTCTCTTGGTCTCTCTTCTTTCCTTTTGTTCTAACTTCCAGTTTTTTTTCTTCCTCTCTGTGTTGTCTCTCCTCCCTCTCTGCAGCTTCTTCTCTCAGTTTTGTTTCTTCCATCTCTCTTCTCTTTTCTCCTTCATATTCTCTAAAATATTGATCATAAAATAGCTCTACTTTTTCAATTGTGTCAAGTCTATGTCTTTGCTCTCACCATGTCACCATTATTCCCTCTGGTATCAGCCATCTAAAGTTAATTTCTCTTTTTATCAAGCATTTTGTTAGAAACTGATCTCTTTTCAAATCTCTTACAGTTTTTGGTATTTGTTTCAACACTGTTATCTTCTTTCCTTTATATTTTAGTGGTTCATCTTTCACCGCCTTTAGTATCTCTGTTCTTATGGCCTTCTTTGTGAATCTAATATGTACTTCTCTTGGTAGCTTATTTCTCATTCCATATCTAGTCTGAACTCTGAAGATTTCATCCCTGTCATATATCATTTTCTCTTTTGTCTCTTCCCTGGCTGCTGCAAGTAAATCTGCCATTATGTCTGCCAGATTTTCATCTTTTTCTTCTACAATGTTTTGGAATCTTAGATAATAATCAGCCTTGTCCATCTCTAACATAATAATTTTCTTCTCCTTACGTAGTTTGGTCAGATCTTGATAGTCTAAAGTCCATTTTTCCTATTCTTTGTTCTATTATAGATATTTTCTCTTCTATTTTCCCCATTCATTCTTCATCATCTTTTGTTGAATATTCTCTATTTTCCCTTCCACATTGTCTACTTTCCCTTCCATCTTCCCTACTTTTTCATCCACCTTCCCAATTTTGTCATCCACCTTTGCCATTTGGTCTTGCATTGTTTGGAGTATTGCTTTAATTTCCACTTGCATTGTCACCACCTTTTCTTGTTGAACAAACAAATCAAAGATGCTCTGACCTCTAGGACTGGAAGTCGCAGAAGATGAAGACGGTGCAGATGTCACTGTTTTTCTCATCTTGGAATATTTAACTAATTATCTCTTATCTATCTGTAATCCACAAGATCTCTCCCCAAACAAAAAGAATGTTCTTCAGGTTTTTATATATCTTAATCCACTATGTTGTAATCCAACAAGAAGGTAAAGCAAAGAAAAAGAAGATCACCAAAAAGCTCAGTGAAAATGAGGGAGCCCCAGAAACGGGGGTGAAACAGATATATAAAAAAGACAAAATTAAGTCTAAAAATTCATTCTACCAATAATATTTAGAAAGGGGAGAAAAAGTAATGCAATCCAATTTAGGGGAGAACACCAATATCTGTAGAAGATTAAAAAAAGGAAAAGGAAGAAAAAGATGAAAAAAGAAAAAGGAATTTTTTAAAAATAAAAAATAAAAATATGGAATGGGAAAGAAAATATGAAATGGAAAAAGAGAAAAAAATATTTAATAATATCAATTAGGAAGGAAGGAATCCAACTGTAAATCCTTTATGTCACCACCTCTCAATGTACAGTCTCGCTATTGCTTCTTACTATCTTCCACAGTGCAATTTGCCACTCTATCCAAACAGCTTAGATGGGGTGGGGGATAGAATGAAAAAATAAGCAGTTCAGTGAAATGAATTCTGGTTTCTATTTCTTTGTGTCTTTTTGTTTCTTTTAGTGTCCAAAGATTACACTGTTTCCAATATAAATTCTCAGTGCAATCTTCTATTCCAGTAGATAGTTATATCTTTGTTTAGTCTTCTCAAGGTCAGTCTAATCCATCTCTTTAATTTTCAATTCCCCCCCCCAGTAGGTGACACTGTTGCACTGCTTTTTCTTTAACTTTAAGCATTAGAATTGTTTCTGAGTCTTTTAAAAGTAAAAAAAAAGTTTTAAAAATCAGAAAAAAGTAACAGTTCAAAAGTAAAATAGCCCAATTTCTTTTCTTGGTCACCTTAGTTCATTAGGTTCAGTTAATCCAGTCCAGTTTCAAAGATAAAGAGTTCTTATTCTTTGTTCAATAATTAATGGCTTCCTTTTTCTATTCACACTGGAAACAGCTTTCCCCACCGCTTTCTTCCAGGAGGGGATTTAATACCACCAACCCTTTAGTTCTGGCTTTCTCTTCATCCTTTTCTTTTCAGGGGGCTCTTTCTTTGTTATTCAAAAAGTTCAAAAGTTCTCACCTAATTCAATCACACTTCCTCTTTTCTTCTTTCCACCGGGGACTGCCACAGCTTTGTAGCGGCTTGATGATTGCTTACCTTTCAAGTAGGCTAGAGAGGCTATCTCTCGATCTGCCAAGATATTGGGGTATCCTTAGGATCAACAGACTGTCCCCCTCCTCAATCATCATCTCTCCAAGACGATTTAGGTCCAAAGGCTTTTAGGATATTGACGTCCTCCTTAGGAGCTCCTAGAGATTCATGTCGTCCCGGTTGTGACGTCAGCTCCTCAAATATGCCTCAGTCTTGATGGGCCTGCCAATTACCCAGTGGTAACAATAGACCAATATCTCTGTGGTCCCATCCAGCAGCATGAATGGAGAGATTTCTTTTATATTTATGGAGGGAAGGCTAATAGGAATTTAATATTGTATTTTTAATATATTAGGGCAACAGCAATAGCACTTAGACTTATATTTATTTTTATTTATTTGGAAAATTTATATTGCAACCTAGTAGCTCCCAGCAACTCCTGGCCTTCTTGGCCATGATTCTCACCTTTGCACTTTTAAGGATATAATAATCTCTCTGCAGTTTTTTTCCCCATTACAATTGCTTATCCATTACTCTCCAAAGAGAAATCCCTAGTTTTAGTTGTATATTATTCTTTAAAATCTTTTGAATTAGTGCATGAATTCAAGTTCTTTTTTCTTTTTCTTCTTTCTTTTTGCTTTATTACATGTGCACCAAATATAATAAAATGTTCCTTTGTGCTGTTCACATTTACAGCACACATTTGAAGTACCTAGATAGTTTATCTGGTATCATATACCAATGGAACATAATTTTATTTAGAAAATTATTTAAAATTAGTACATAATGTAAATCTCCTGCTTTTCAAATACATATTTTTTTCATTGTTCCATTTGTAATTAAATATTTAGCCTGTTTCATCATATATATTTTTTCATTTGCTTTTTTTCTATCTCCAAATTGAACAAAAGTTTATATATCTATACTGTAAGCTGATTGTGCCTCTCTTTTTCTCCTTGTAAATTTTAGCTAGCAGTCATGTCATTTTTTAATATCCCACTCATTATACTCAATTTAAAATAATCCAGCAGTTAAAAGTTAAATTAGCTCTAATGTCAACTTGTAAAACATTCCTATGCCTGTTTAAGAGTTGCCATAAATGGGGGAGGGGGGAATCTGAAGGAGCAGTATGGCAGTTTAAAACCAGAAATACATTCCACACTTATCTTACTAAGATTGTAGCTAGGCTACCAGATCTTCTGCCCACGAAAATCCTTCATTGGAAATGTGATTGATGACATCTAGCCCATGAACATGCTTCATTGGAGAATCTGATTTAGGAAACACCCAGGGGGGAGGGGGTGAAACAGGATCACAGGTGACTGTAAATTACATATGCCAGAGTTGGCTTCATTTAGGTTAATGCCAACATGTTGCTCTTAATAAATCTTTTGGATTCTTTTGAAGCTTGGCTCGAGGCTCATGATATAATTAGGACAATCACTGGAACCCTGACATCTAATACTCTTAGTGAGATGGCTAGAAATCAAGAATCTCTTCTTTCTGGCTTTTGTGTACTTATGCATTTATTTCCTTTACTGTAAAACAAGAATTCAGACTTTCTACATAAGATTATTAGAGCTTTTTGACTACATCAGAGTATGAATATTCTTTGCAAATTAACACTTAATTTGAAATCATGCTAACGTTTTCATAAATATATAAGCTTAAAAAATGTTTTTATCATGATGTCTTCAATGATGAAAGGTAATATAGAAATCCAATCCTAAAAGTCATAAATAAAAACTAGAGATATATACTTACTTTGAAACAGCATAAAAGTATTCTTTTTTTTCTAATAAACTTGTCAGCTTTGAAATTCAGCTGCCAACATAATGGGAAGGGGGGTGGAGGAGTTGACAAGTTCAAGGTTATTCTGTATGTCATACTACAAAATTCCAGTTGCAGTTAATTTGTTCTCATGATTTATGAAATGTAGAAGTGGGAGGAGAAAAAGGTGGATTCTGTGTAGCGCGTGAAAATTCTTTCACTTTGGGAAATGCCTTAGACGTACCATATCTGTTCCTAATAAATCAATTGGAGAGAATATGTCTCGGAGTGATTGATATCCTGGATACATTTATTTCCCAAAATCCACTTTTATTTTTTGAAGGGGCTTGGCTGGTCCTCCAAAGGTCTTTTCCCAGAGATGGAAAAAGATCAACAATCAGCTGAAATTGGAGAGCTGCAGGAGGGGGTGTGTGGGGGCCCTCCCTCCGGAGCATTAACTGGATCTGCCAGCCCTTGTTTGGAGGAGATGATGGATGCTTTCAGAATGGCAGTAGATGAAAGAGATTTGGGAGCTATACTGAAGCATTTCAACTGAAGAAGTTGTTATAACCCAGATGTAACCCAGCTGTCTGAAGATAAATCTTTTTCTAGCCCCAGGCATATTGCTATTCTGCCAGATTGGAGGGAAGAGAGACAATTGGGGTCAGAAATCTCTCAAGAATACAACCTCAAGATTGATCCTGGGAGTTCATCAGAGGCAGATTTACATCAACAGTTCCAGAATCTAAAGATGACAGGCTTCGTCTCACAGTCTGTTTGGATGGGTGGAAGTTTGAGACCACCCATGTTCACTTACCCAAGTATCGTGAGGGACGAGGAGACTATACAGATGCCAGTTGGAGGAGCCCAGCAAGTATCACCAACTGACAGAGGTATGTTGTAGCCTCCGAGGCAATCCCCTCATTTCCAAAAAGGAATTTTGTCCCCTACAGAGAGTATCCCTCCAGGGTGGGGATTTTATTCAGGCCAGGGGTGGATTCAGTGCCAATGGCAGCCAGCACCAACACAGCCCTGGTCTGAAAGGGGGGTTGCCCAGACAACAGACAGCAGCCATGTCCCCTCCACCCGACCAGGGAACCAAGCCACACCCATCTTCCTCCTGGCAACCACAAATGCAATCCCAACCAGCAGAGAGGCCACAGGGACCCATATTCCAGAGAGGCACCACCCAGCCAGGCCTCAGGGGGCCTACCCAGCCTACATACGCCACCCGGCCGGTTCCTTTCATTCCAGTTCAACCTGCAGAGGCCTGGCAGGTGCCACCTCCCCAACCATGACCCAGGGTGGACCAAATACCCTTTAAGGTGATATTCAATGGCCGCCATGAACATTTCAATTACTTCCTCACTAGAATCCGATCCCATATAAAACAATTTGGAGATCAATATGCTACAGAGCGCGATTTGGTTACGGCCATAACAGATGGGATGAATGAAGGGGATGCTTCAGACTGGGTGGCCCAACTACACAATGAACAAGCCCCCGAATTACATGATGTAAATGGATTTATTCGATTATTAAGACTCAGATTTGAAAATCCAGACAGGGTAGCAGAGAATGAAGAGAAGTTAATGGAAATGAGGCAAGGCAAGCGACCCTTGTCAGAATTTATTTGGGACTTTAGAAGGGTCGCAAGCCACCTCATGGATTGGTCTGAAAGAATGACTTTACTTTAAAAACTCCATTGATCCAGAAGTAAAGAAGGCCTGTGAAATTAGGGGAATCCCAGAGACCTTACAATCTTGGTATGCCGCCTCCCTCAGCTTAGATCGCAGCATCAACCCACACAGGAAACCCCTTCTGGCAGCCCCACCTAAGAGAATTGTGACTAGGAGACCACCGACCAGACCAGCCGAAACTGCTTGTACCCGACCCACCAGGGGGCTGAAATGTTACTGCTGTGGCCAAGCTGACCATAGAGCAGCAGACTGTTTGGCCCCTGCTCCTGTACCACAAGTACCACAGTCGAAGTCTAATCCAGCTTTTAGAGGTCAGAAGAATCAAGGAAGACCTCCGGACATTGGCGGGTTCGCCAAACACATCTGGGAAAGCCCCCTCTGCGCAGATGGGAGCAACAGACCACCAGACCAGCACCATGTCCCCGAGAACCCGACCTGCAAAACCACCCAATAGTGAGTGATCCCATCATACCTTTTACAGTCAAGGTCAAGTTAGTGAGGCTGGGGAGTTAGAAGCTGTCATTGATACTGGGTGTTCTAGATGTCTTATCGGACTCCCTATCATTGAACAATTGGGAATAAAGACTAACCTACTAAAACACCCAATCAGATTTGAGCAAGTGGATGGAACTTTAATTGGTGGACCCCAGCCACCCAAATGACAGAATTGATCAAGATGGAATTAGGGCCCCATCGTGAACTCACACGCTTCATAATGGCCCCCAAGATGCCAGAATCAATCATACTGGGACTTGCTGGGCTAGACAAATGGCCCCCGACAATCAAATAGGAGGATGGATTCAGAAAAATCCTCATTGCACCAGGCCCATTGCCCCCTCTTCTGCCCACTACAAAACCACCAGTCAGCTTGAACCCAGAACCTGAGCCAGCATCCATAGCATCCCACCTTCTCCCAGATAACCCCCAGGTACCCAACCAATACAAAGACTTGGCTGAAGCATTTAGTGAAGAAGAATGTAATGTTTTACCTCCCCATCGAGCCACTGATTGTGCCAAAGAATTAGAGCCCGGGGCAAAATTACCAAAACCAAAGATGTATTCAATGATGCCTGCTGAAATGACTGAATTAAGGAAATACATCGACAGCAATTTGGAACAAGGGTTTATTGAGCCTGCCAAATCAAGATTAACTGCCCCACGTTGTTCAAAGGAGAAGAAAGATGACGGGTTGAGATTGTGTGTTGACTTTAGAGTTGTGAACACCATATGCATCAAAAACATGTATCCTCTCCCCATTATGAAGGACTTATTGAGCCACCTGTCAAAGGGCAAAGTATTCACCAAGCTAGATCTTAGAGAAGCTTACTACCGGGTCCGCATCAAAGAGGGAGATGAGTGGAAAACAGCTTTTAACTGCCCTCTGGGTAGCTTCCAATTCAAAGTCATGCCTTTTGGACTTCAGGGTCCTGCAGTGTTTATGCAGCTCATCAATGAGGTGCTACACCCGCACCTTTACCAGGTGGTCCTTGTATACCTAAATGACATCCTTATCTTCAGCAAAACCATGGAAGAACATATTCAATTGGTCCAACAAGTCCTAGAAAAATTTCTAGCCGCCAAATTATATGTGAAGCTATCAAAATGCGAATTCCATAAAGAGTCGCTGGAGTATTTAGGCTACCGAATATCCAAACTGGGGATTGAAATGGACCCCAGAAAGGTGAAAGCGGTGCTGGACTGGCAACCCCCCAGAACCCAAAAGCAACTTCAAAGTTTCTTGGGGTTTGCCAACTTCTATAGACAATTCATTCCATCATTTGCTGAAGTTGCCCTCCCATTAACAGAGCTATTAAAAACGGGCCCGTCATCCACCAAACTGAAGCCGAGTCAACCTCTAGCTTGGACTGTGGACTGTCAGAAAGCTTTTGAGACCTTAAAATGCCTCTTTGCAGCTGAGCCCATCCTCCAACTCCCAGATGCGACCTAGCCGTTTATTGTCCAAACGGATGCAAGTGATGTAGCGGTGGCAGATGTTTTGCTGCAAAAAGATTCTCAAGGCCTTTGCTTTGCGCTTATGTGTCCAAAAAGCTGACAGACACAGAGCGAAGGTGGGTGGTCTGGGAGAAGGAAGCATTTGCCGTATAATGGGCTTTATTGACTTGGAGGCATTTTCTAGAAGGAGCGCCAGAGGCCTTTGAAGTATGGACTGATCATAAGAACCTTGAGGCTCTAAAGACCCCTAGGAGATTATCACCCAAACAAGTCCACTCGGCCCAATATTTCAAGCGATTCAACTTCAACATTAAGTATATCCCCAGAGGGAAAAATGTACTGGCAACACTCTTTCCAGAAAACCTCAGTTTGACAGCAACCAAGAGGAAATAGTACAAGCTTTAATTTCAGAAGCTCAATCGGCAGGCCAAATGACCACTCAAGCCCAAGCCAACCGCAACCCCAAACACCTGGAACATAAGCTGACCACAGAATTGAAAATGGCCCTATTGACCGATCCTTGGTTCTTGGACCATCAAAAGGAGTTGACCATGAATGATGGACTAGCTTGGAAAGGGACTAAGCTTTATGTACCCACAACCCTAAGACTACTGGTACTAAAGTGTAGCCATGACTCATGGCTGGGAGGCCACTTCAGATTCTTAAAAATCCTACTATGTAAAAAGTTGCTCAATTTGTGCCACAATGAAACACAGAACTGGAAAAAAACCCTGGCCTCCCGCAACAAGTTGCTGAACAACCCAACTTTGGGAAGAGATCGCAATGGACTTTATTGTTGAATTACCTAAGAGTGAAGGGAATACGATTATTTGGACTATAATTGACTTATTCTCTAAACAGGCCCATTTTATAGCCTGCAAAGGACTTCCATCTGGGAAAAAATTTGCAAAGCTGTTTGTGAAACATATCTATAGACTACATGGAGTACCTCGTAGAATAATATCAGACAGAGGGGTACAATTTACTGCAAAATTTTGGAGGGAATTTCTGAAATCCATTGGTTCCTCTCAAAGATTATCCTCAGCTTTCCATCCTGCTTGTAATGGAGCAGTGGAGAGAGCTAACACCATGATTGAACAATACATTAGATGCTATGTAAATTTTCAACAGGAAAATTGGGCTGAGTTATTACCTTTTGCAGAGGTTGCTTACAATAATGCAGTACATAGCAGCATGGGATTGACTCCATCCAAATCAACACTGGAATGGATTTTGTTCCGATGCCAGAGTTACCTAGACAATCTCCCACATCCATGTCCCTAACAGAATAGATGAACTCATTAAAGAAAGGGTGGGAAGATACAAAAAAAGCTTTGAACAAAGCTGTAAAATATTATAACAACCAGGAGGATAAACATAGATCCCTTCAACCACCTTTTAAAGTAGCAGACAAAGTATATTTGTCAACCAAGTATCTTAGGTTGAAACTGCCCAGTAAAAAGCTGGGTCTATTCCCAATTTCAAAGATAATCAATCTGGTCACTGTCCAATTAAGTCTTCCTCAACTATTGGGGAAAATTCATCCAGTGTTCCATTGTAGTTTACTAAAACCAGCTACTACATCAATGATAAGACCACTGACAATTGCTCCCCCTAAACCATTAACAGTACAGGGGAAACACATTATGAACTTCAAAAAATTCTTGATTCTAGATTACACTGTGGCTGATTGCAATATTTGGTCATACGGAAAGGATACCCCCTTTCAGATGCTAGTTGGGTGAAGAGTTGGGATGGTTCATGCTGATCAATTGGTTAACCAATTCCATGAGGATTTTCCCCACAAACTGAAGGGTCCTCATGGAGGGGGGAGAGGGGGTTAAGGACAATGTTTTAACCCCTGTATCTGTTTTGTGTTTTGTTTTCTTTTAGGAGGAGGAGTTTTCAAGGGGGGATGCCTGTCAGCTTTGAAATTCAGCTGCCAACATAATGGGAAGGAGGGTGAAGGAGTTGACAAGTTCAAGGTTATTCTGTATGTCGTACTACAAAATTCCAGTTGTAGTTAATTGGTTCTCATGATTTATGAAGTGTAGAAGTGGGAGGAAAAAAAGGTGGATTCTGTGTAGCACGCAAAAATTCTTTCACTTTGGGAAATGCCTTAGATGTACCAGATCTGTTCCTTCTTCTGCGCATGCCTGACTAACATGGCTGGCTTCTGCTGAGTCTCGGAGCAAGGCGGAAGGTTCGAGCGGTCCGAGAGGGTGGCTAGAGGGGTTTTTGTAACCGCCCTGTACCTGGCATCCGGTGGGCTCAGGGAGTCAAACAAGACCTTCGGCGGGGATTCTCTGGGCCCTGGGGCGAGTTGGGGATCAGCGACATCTTCCCCCCCTCTGGTTTTTGTACTTACGGAGCTTGCAGAGGTGCCGGCATGACACTGCAGCAGCTCTGGGTGCAGCGATGAGCCTGACAATGTTTTTTCCCCCCTGGGCCTCCAAGTCAGCTGGAGCACGGTTTTGAGGCTGCAGCTGATTCAGGAGAGGAAGCCCTGAGGACGCGAGGAAGATCGGGAATGATGGCGGCATCAGGAGCGATGGTGGCGATGACGGCGCTGTTTGTGGCTAGCCCCTGGCCTTCAGCTCAGTCAGAGGGCCGATGTGACACTGTGGCTGTCCCGGGCATGGCCTTGAAAGCAGCGAGGCTTTGGCCCTGTCTGAAGGCTGTTAAGGGCTGTGCCGATTTCATTCATGGCGCTGGGGGCGATGGTGGTGATGATGGCGGCCCTGCTGGTGGAGTGGATGGAAGGCCAACGGATGATGGTACGGGACCTGAGGTTGGTTAGTGGTAGTGGTCCCAGGGCCACCGTTGACTCTAGTCCTTTCCTGGGGCAGCCTTCACCGAGACACCATCTATTTACTGCCCTACCGCCCTTCCCCTGCTGCTCCCTATGGCTTGACTCTGGACTTTTCCATCAACCACCATGTTTGGTCATTCTGCCTTATTCGTGTTACCTTTTCCACCCTTACCATCTGTTCCATCTGCGCCAGTCACAAGGTACTTTAGCTACTGGGACAGAATCATCTATACCGTACCATAGGCCATGGAAGGGTGAGCTTGGACACCCTAGTGACCTGGGCCCGGATTCCCAGTGCTGACTGTACACCCTTGAACTTGGTTTGTGGCTATTGGATTCTGTTGTGTCCCTCGCTGTGGTGAGAGAACAGCAAGGGGGATACACTTTTCTTCTTGATAGCCATTCAACATCTTTTAGTCATCTGTCCAACTGGTGCCCATTGGGGATACCCGCGGTGAGAGTGCATGGCTTGACCTGGATGAAGGTCTCAAACATTGACCACAGGACTGCTGTGAGAGGGCAGCCTGGTTCCTGGATCCCCCAATGGGTAGCACCTAGGACTCAACCAAGTTCTTATATTCCGGATCTTATCACTTCCATCTGTAGACCCTTGTGCCTGTTCCTTGACATTCTCATATCAGTAACATTCGAACTTTTACGGCAGCAGAGCTGCAGGCCTTTAGGAGGCGTCCTCCCTCCTGTATATGGCCTGCTACATTATCACCAGCCTACCTCGAGGATGGGTTATGGAACCCAGAGAGATGGCATGGCGGGGAGTTGGGTTAGGGTTGGGGCTCTAAGAAAACAAAAAAGAGGGTCACTAGGGCCCCTTTAATCAAATTTTTAAACAAATTTTTAAGTAGGTTAGGGAGGAGGGTGGGAAATGATGCTGGGAGGGTGGATTGCAGCCCAGTTTGGGGGGGGGCAGTGGGGGCCTGGAGTGCAGGCCGGGGATTGCAATCCCTAGGGTGGTTGGGATTGACAGCAGATGACGAGGCATAGGGCCAGATCATGTGTTGGGAGCGCGCTCCCGCTACCTTCGAGCGGTGGCGCGCTCCAACCCTATGACCTCATCCCCTGGGAGCAGGGGAATGGGGACCCCTGGGCTCAGGCTGGTGTATTTTAATGCCAGGTCCATGGCTAATAAGTCTGCCCTCCTCCGTGAGGTGATTGAGGAGGAGGCTGTGGACCTGGCCTGCATCACCGAGACCTGGCTGGAGCCGGAGGGAGGAATCCCTCTGATTCATTTATGCCCCCCCAGGTTTTCGGATTTTGCACCGGCCACAGGCTCAGGGGAGGGGTGGTGGAGTGGCTGTGGTTATTCGGGAGACCCTGATTCCAAGGGAGGTTGCTGTTCCTGAGATAGGCGGAAGTGAAACCCTTTTCCTGAGGTGGGGGCCTGGTGGTCGGGTGGGCTTGCTGCTGACATACCTTTCCCCCAGCTGTGTGGCAGCAACCCTGCCTGGGTTTCTCGACGTCCTCTCAGGGGTGGCAGTGGATCTTCCAGAGCTTATGGTCCTGGGTGACTTCAATCTGCCTTCCCTGGGGGGGCGTCGGGTTTGGCCCAGGAATTCATGGCCTCCATGGGGGCCATGGGCCTGACCCAGTTGATTCAAGGCCCGACTCACGAGGGGGGAAACACCCTCGACCTAGTTTTTGTCTCGGAACAGTGGTGTAGTGATAGAGGGCAGGCCAGTTGTACGACACTGCCCGTCCCATGGTCTGATCACTATCTCCTGCGGCTGGTCTTCCAATAGGCTGCTCCCCATTGCTGGGATGAGGAGCCACTTAGATGGTTCCGCCCCAGACACCTGATGGACCCTGAGAGGTTCCAGGCGGAACTGGGGTCTTTTCCCACTTCCCTTGCCCACAACTCTGCTGAGGACCTGGCAGCTGCTTGGCAACAGGCTTCTGAGGCTGCCCTTGACAGGATTGTCCCCATGTGTCCCCTCACATGCCGTGGATCCTGGGTGGCTCCTTGGTACACTGAGGAGCTCCGGGAGATGAAGCACCGTCAGAGGGCTTTAGAGAGCAGGTGGCCCAATCCGATCAAGGCCAGCTAAGAGCCCATATTAGGACTTACCTGGTAGCTATGAGGGTGGCGAGAAGGTCTTATCTCTCCACCCTCATAGCGTCTGCAGATAACCGCCCAGCTGCCCTGTTTAGGGCCACCCGCTCCCTCCTACATCCAGGGGAGGTGGTGGATCCTCTTTGGGGAAGGGCTGACAAATTTGGTCAATATCTGTCGGATAAGGTCTTGCGGATTCGGGGCGGGTTGTGTTCCACCTTGCAGTGGTATGAGGATCGGGGTGCAAGTAGTCTGGCTGATGTGATCTGGGCTGAGTTCGATCCTGTTTCCGAGGATGAAGTGGACAGGATTATGTGCCTGAGTTCCACCACATGTTTGTTGGACCCGTGCCCTTCCTGGTTGGCTTATGTGTCCAGGGAGGTCACCTGTGGTTGGCTCCAGGCAGTGGTAACGCTCCGTTAAGGGAGGGTGTCTTTCCCTCTGCCTTGAAAGAGGCGGTGGTGAGGCCCCTCCTGAAGAAGCTTGCCCTGGACCCGACCGTGTTAGACAACTTTCGTCCAGTCTCCAACCTTCATTTTTTGGTGAAGGTTGTCGAGAGTGTGATGGCTCAGCAGTTTCCACTCTTCCTGGATGAAGCGGACTACCTAGATCTGTACCAATCGGGCTTCCGGCCTGGTTTCAGCACGGAGACAGCATTGGTTGCACTGATGGATGATCTCTGGAGGGCCCGGGACAGGGGTTTCTCCTCTGTCCTGGACCTATTAGACCTCTCAGTGGCTTTCGATACCATCGACCATGGTATCCTTTTGCGATGCCTTGAGGGGCTGGGAGTGGGGGGCACTGTTCTTCGGTAGCTCTCCTCCTACCTCTCAGGGTGGTCGCAATCGGTGTTGACAGCGGGACAGAGGTCGGCCCCGAGGGCGCTCACTTGTGGGGTCCCTCAGGGATCGGTCCTCTCCCCCCTTTTATTTAATATCTACACGAAACCACTGGGTGAGATCATTCATGGTTTTGGGGTGAGGTATCACCAGTATGCTGATGATACCCAGTTATACATCTCCACCCCAAACCAGATCAGTGATGCCCTCTCCGTGATGACTCGCTGTCTGGATGCGGCATGGATCTGGATGGACGGAAACATGCTTTGGCTCAACCCGGCCAAGACTGAGTGGCTGTACATACCGGCATCTCGGTCCAGTCAGGAATGTCCATCGTTGACCATAGGGGGAGTGGTTTTGCACCCTGTGGATAGGGCGAGGAACCTGGGGGTCCTCCTGGACGCACGGCTGCAGCAGGTGGGGGCTGTCGCCAGGGGGGCCTTTGCCCAGGTCCGACTGGTTCTCCAGCTTCGCCCGTTTCTGGACCGAGATGCCCTGTGTACAGTTACTCATGCCCTTGTTACTTCGCGACTCAACTACTGCAACACTCTCTATTTAGGACTGCCCTTGCATACCATCCGGAGATTGCAGCTGGTGCAGAATGTGGCCGCGTGGGTGGTGATGGGAGTTACCCGATTCTCCCATATTACCCCCCTCCTGCGCGACCTGCATTGGTTGCCGGTTGCACTCTGGGTGAGATTCAAGGTTTTGGCTTTAACATTCAAAGTCCTCCACGACATGGGTCCACAATATTTAAGGGAGCGTCTCCTGCCGATATTGAGTGCCAACCGCCCTTTACGGGCACACAGGCAGGGGCTCCTCGGGGTCCCATCGGCAAGCCAATGTCAGCTGGCAGTCCCCTGGCGGCGAGCCTATTCTGTGGTGGTCCCCAACTTATGGAACCAGCTGCCTCTAGACCTCTGTCTGGTTCTGACCTCCTCACCTTCCGCCGCGAATTGAAGACCTGGCTATTTGACCAAACCGGGCTGTGACTACCTCACGGGGGGTATGGGATAGTTTTTAAATTATTTTAATCTGGTCTTATTGGACTTTATATTTGTTTAATTCTTTTTAATTATTTATTGTATTTGTATGTTTTAGCTGTGAGCCGCCCCGAGTCTTCGGAGATGGGGCGGCATATAAGTCCAATAAAATAAATAAATAAATAAATAAATAAATAAATAAATAAATAAAATAATAAATCAATTGGAGAGAATATGTCTTAGAGTGATTGATATCATGGATACTTTCCAGATGCCTTACAAAACTTGCATTTGCATATCATGAAACAAACCCACATTTTGTTTTGTGGAACAAAATGGAACACTTATTTCATTTCTTTTACTTTTTACTTTTACAAGATGTAACAAGGTTGATCAGGGCTGAAAGGGGAAATTAGTTATACCTGTTTGCCTATGCTGGACTTTTGTTGGCAAAGTATAATGGATGAAGCATTTGGATTTAGTTTTTTACTTGGGAGATGAGCTATGAGATGAAAAGAGATTATGTTGTCTTTAAAGATGGGGATAAGTTATTAATGTTGTCTTTACCTTCTGGGATGAAAGGGGAGGGGAGAGTTACACTTTCTTACATTTTTATTCTTTTTTCTCCTTCTGTTTTTCTTTTTCACATTTTGTATTTCACATTTTGTATTTTTATAGCTTGTTTTTATTATTTTTATTCATAATTTTAATAAAATTATTATAAAAATGTGTACAGACATATTTAGAAAATATTTTGTCTTAATGTTTTTTTTAATGATTATCTGTATCTTAGGTCTGTAATAGCAAAGATCTGTGATCTGTAATTGCAAAGCAAAAATTAGGTCCTAGTATGAATACTAAATACAGATTTTTTTAATGATTATCTGTATCTAGTAATGGAATGGTGTGGTGGCCTAGAGATGAAGATCTCCCACTCGGAAGGTTGAGAGTTCAATCCTAGACAGCGGCAGAGGTTTCTCTATCAGGTTGCAAAGAGAAAATATCTGCTGCAAACTCTATCCAGGTGTCAGGAAGGGCATCTGGCCAGTAAATGCTCAGCTCCATTCACTCACCCTGATTCTACTCCAAATAAAGGAATTAGAGGGTCATAAAAAGAAAAACCAACATCAACCATGTAGCTAATGTTCATATTAGAACCTAATTTTTACTTTGCAATTACAGACCTGAGATCTAAATTAGCACTATATTTTGTGCTGTGTAATGAAACACTTGGCAAGTCTTTTTCCTCTCAACATTCTGTTAATCTTAATACAAGTTATGTATATACATTTAAAAAATCACACATTCCTATACAAAAAGCCATAATCTTTTTTGTTTGATAGATAACCGCAAACTAACTCTGAAAGTTGACAATTTTAAGGAAAGTAATAATATTACTACCCATATATTTAAAACAATGTTTTTTTATATCTCCAGGGAGCCAATTTGATAAACTGGCCAGCAGTGTGACTTGCCAACTATGTTATAATACATAGCTTTGCAGAGTTTAGCCTTTCTCAAAATGTCATGCTCAAACATTTGGCTCTGTGTTTATACTTTTCTTATATTTCTTATAATCACAACAGCAGATGACATAATGTCATATGACCAAATAAGTGTAGAAATATGTCAGTGAAGCGAAGTGTAAAAAATTGAAATCCTTAAAATCCTTAGTGCCTGAGACTTAATTAAATCTTTATACAATCTTGCCTTATCTATGAATCTAAGTTCTTCTAGTATGATATAACTTCATCATCTCTTCTTACCTCAACTCATCTCAACTCTTATGTAATATGCTATAGATATTATATAATAAAAACAGGAGAATATGTGTGTGGGAATATTCTATTCTATGTAATTAAGGCAAGACAATATTTAATATTCAATCAAATATATATTCTGTGCTAAATAAAAGTCATATAGTTCTTAGGTGGACTTTCAGTCCAGATTCTGAAGAAACATAAACCTGCTAAATTGCAGAATAGTAATTGCATCCTTCATCTTGAGAAAAAAGTTCTTTTTAAAAAAAAATTGAGACTTGCTCATTTTATGCCGCATTGGTTCCTTGTACTTTTGTATTTGTTTTTTTAAGTGTTACAGTTCTTAGGTTTTTCAAGTGTTGTATATGGGTTTATTTCTGTCAGCTGCTGAGAATCACCATGAGTGAATCGAGTGGCCATATATATTTTCCTAATAAATAATAAAAAATGAAAAAAAAATATGATTGCTTTGAAAATAGTTCAATTAAGGCAATTAAAAAATTAGTATATTTTACATTTATGTTTTATAAGTATTTTTATTAGTATGTTTTATGCTTCATAAAATAATAGAATATAGGTAGTACTCATCTAGCCTGTACAATTGAAACCAGCAACCTAATTGTGAAGCAAAGAGGTTGATAAGAACAGTATTTATGCTTATGGTTTTACTTCAGCTTTACTTTGCTTTACAGATCTGTGAAGGTAGTAAATGAGAGGATTAGAAAGGGCTTTATAAATATCCAGGGTGGAAAGGACAGCCCATTGCTTATACTTTATAACTTGTATAATCTAAGCTTTTCAAATTTTCTTCCTTTTGAGATGGTGAAGATTTTAAGAGACTTAAAAATGAAAAAGAAAAAAAAACATCTTGGATGCTTTATTTTATTTTATTTTTTTAAACAGTGACTATAGTAGAAAGCTGACCATTTGATTAATTAACGAATTTCAGTTACTGCATAATCTGTATAATGTTAATTTACAGAGTTTCCTTTATCACTGTCTTTTCATACTAGAAAAAAATGTTACACAATGTTTTGCTATTTAACATTCAAATTGAATATAATTCTTTCTTTTTCTTTTTTAGTTCCCCCTTTCCCAAAAGGAAACTATTTTTAATGCCAACATCGAATTAGAATAGCAACTATGGGAGTTCTTTCATATTTTATTTACTTTATTTATTCATTTATTTTGTCAAAAGCTTACAATACAATAGAAATAAGAATAAACATAAGTTTAAATATAAGAAATAGGAACTAATAATTGGGGACAATAGGACAGGTATGGTAGGCATGATTGTGCACTTCATGCACACCCCTTACAGACCTCTTAGGAATGGGGTGAAGTCAATAGAGTTAGTTTGAGGGTAAAGAAGTGGGGGGTTTGAGCAGGTGACAACAGAATCAGGTAGTGAGTTCCAGATATTCTGTTGCTGAAATCGTACTTTCTGCAATCAAGTTTGGAGTGGTTTACATTAAGTTTATATCTGTTGTGTGCTCTTGTGTTGTTGTGGTTAAAGCTGAAATATTCATTAACCAGTAAGATGTTGTAACATATGATTTTATGTACTATGCTTAAGTCCAGTCTTAACCAGTGTAGTCAAGGTTGTCTAAGCCTAGAATCTCAAGTCTGGTGGTATAGGGTATTCTGGTGCAAACAGAGGAATGTAGTACTCTTCTGGTAAAATACTTCTGGACTTACTTAATTGTATTTATGTCTGATATACAGTGCGGATTCCAGACAGCAGAGTTGAATTCAAGTATTGGTCTAGCAAAGATTTTGAATGCCCTAGTTTGCAAATCAGTATTACCAGAGGAAAAACTTTGTAAAATTAAATGTACAACTCTTAAAGCCTTTTTGGCAATACTGTTGCAGTGAGCTTTGGTGCTTAAGTCATTTGATATGAGAACTCCAAGGTCCTTGACAGAGTGAGGGTCATCAACAAGGTCATATCCGCCTAGCTTGTATTTGGTATATAGATTTTTTTTTACCAATGTGTAGGACAGAGGATTTGTTGGTTGAGATTTGGAGTTGCCAACTGTTAAACCATTCAGACACATAGTCAAGGTCTTTTTTATGTTGTATGGCAGAAAAAAAATCTAAAATTAACAAAAAACCTTAGATTAAAAAGAAAAACAAAAGACGCATTTGACTGCTGTCCTATATTAGAGAAGCCCCATCTCTTCAGAATTTCTAAAAGCTACCTAACAATGCAAAGAAAGCATCTCGTTCCTTTTAACCCTTGAAAACAGGGCAAGGAATGGCACTCTCTCATTAACCCTAAATATAAGGTGACCAACTTTTTTACAATGAGAAGGACACAAATAAATTGAAGAAAAAAAGCAAAGTCACTTGTGCACGGCACACTCTTGCATGTGGCGCACTCTCTCAAAACAATTTGGTGTGGAGCTCATGCATCTTATAACTGTATCTTGCCGCAGTGTACCGAGTCTTGACGAATCGTCATGTCAAATACAAATATGTCACATCACACACAACAGATCAGATTGGCATCAATCAAATACGGAGATTTACAAATTAGTCTTCAAATATCGAAAAGGAGGACATGTAGGATGACAGTTTTCTAGAGAGGACAGAACTTACAACAGAAGGACTATCCTCCCTAAAGGAGGACAATTGGTCACCTTACTAAATATTATATTTTTCTTCTATTCTTCTTATTTCCTTTTTTAAAAACTATATTACAGCTGACAAATAACATGATGATTGAATCAGATAGTTATTTTCCTGACTCAAATAATGGAATGTTTCTCAGATCCTCCTCTTTGCAACCAAGCCATATCACGAATAGAAAACAACCCAATTATAGAAGAGTAGCACAGGCAGTTGAAACCCACTGTGTAGCCAAGGTAAACCTATACAAACATATGGAAGTGATCACTGGAAGTTAGGTATTGATGCTTGGACAATTTAGTAGTTATGTTTCTTTTTATCAGATTTTAGATGGCAAGAGTAGAACAAAAATTTTAATAATTATAATTAGCACTATAATTAGCATAATTGGGTTCATTTTCTTCTTCCAAGAACCTGTGGAAATAGAATGGAATAATGAAATAAATGATAAGGACTGCATGTGCTGCTCGTTATTGTTCCTTGACATTAACACATGCACATTTGGCATGTTTGGCAAAAACAAATACAAAAAGTGTAGTGCAAACAAAAACTTAAATAAAATTTAAATTAAGAATTGTGGAAATGAACCTTCTTAATGGAAAAACATTCACGGTTCAAATGCAAAAATAAAATGAGTAGCACACTAGCAAAATTGCATTTTTTTGTCCTAAAAATGTGGAACAAAATGCTTCCTTTTCATATAATACAAATCTTAAAACTGCTAACAAATACTCTTCAGGGTCAATGTGTCATGTTGGCCTTGTGAGGCAAACTATATAGAAATCACAACTGGATGAACTACTTCTACTTCCAACAGAATCTTGTAAATTTGAAATTTACACAATTCTCCTTACACCTCCTTTACTGCCTGAGAAACTAACAAGGGTCTCTTCTGAGTTCCTTGCCCACCCACTAACCAGATTTTGAGCTCTAAGTGGTATCTCTATGCCAGACTCCCAAGTTATTTCCCGCATAACATTGCATACATTCATAATATTGAATAAATAAAAGCACTGACAAAAAGTTGTCAGTCTCATTGGAACTATAAACAACTAAAAAGAATCTCATTAGTTGTGTGTAGTATGAAATTTAAATTCTCTTGGTCTCTTATGTTTTTTTAAAGAGACTTTCAAAGGTCCAAGGCCGGACCTGGGGGGAAATTCTGCAATATTATGGCTAAATATCAGTTTAAATATCACTTTAAATATTTGGCAATATTTAAATTATTATCATTATTATTCTTACTTCTATTTGTACCTAAATGTTACTGATGCCTAATTTTCAATCTTTGATATTTTGACTTCAATTGTTTTGCTGCTCATGTTCATCCTTTTTGAATTTACTAGGCATGTCAGAAACTTCAAAGGAGCATTTTGCTTTGATTGAGACTTTGGCAAAATGCCTCTTTGAAGTAGCTCTGCAAAGAGAAGTGACATGCCATCAGAGTTGCCACACTGTGTTACCAGCATGACTTCTTAGCTTTGAGTACTCTATCTGAGACCAAGCCTTTAGTTGAAATAGTATGGCTGCACTGTAAATAACTATGTTACAAAACTACTTAAATTCTGTGTCTGTTAGTTATGCAGCAGAATCTGGAGTGAGCTAAATAAACCTCATCCTGATAAACCTCCTTTATTTGATTTACAATGAATTTCTTATCCAAAAAGTCCCAGGCAACTGTCTTTCAAAATAGTTTCCAATTACAAGCTTGGAGTGTGGCCAGGCCGATATCTTTCAGACACCGCAATATTTGGTAAGCATGCCGGAAGGAACTAATTGTCTCTTGCAAAGCCTCACTCCCTTTCATTCTTCTTTTATTCTCTAGGGGAGGGGCCATTCACTGTCCACCTGTGGCTTTACTTCCAAGTCAGCCCTTGTTCCTCAGTTGTTCCCTTCATCTGGCAACTTTGCACATGTGCACGCTGGGAACAGGCTCCAGCTCTTCTTCCTCACTGATGTCTGATTTTGAAGGCAGCTGATAATTGTCAGATGGCCCTGGCCCCATCTCTGCCTCCAATGCAGAGCACTCATTAGAAACTTCCCCAGACTCCAGGACTGGCTCATGTTCCTCCCCAACCTCCTCACTGTCCAAAACTGCTGCCAGCTCCACTGGCTGCTGTAGGGCCACAACAAAGAGAAACAATTCTCTATCTCCCACATCTAGGCCACTCTGTACAATGGCATTGAACAGCAGTGTCAAGGGTGGCCCTGAAGTTGATGCCTGAGGCTACCACCACTACCACCGCCACTCAAAAGGCTGCCTTATATCACTCCCCAAGGCATGCAATCTTTTCCTATTATTAAATTCCACTCCAAAGCAAAAGCATCCACCTTCTCTATGCAGTGGGTGGATGGAGAGCAATGTTTGCCACTTGGAGCAGGGCACTCAACACAGTTTTGCACAATCTAAAGTAGAGCTAGCACTTTAGGAAAGCTGTACAGTGATTAAAGCAAATACATCCACTCCAATTACCTGTCTATATAGCCTTCTAATAATATATAAGTCATAGTATTACCCAGTAACCCAACTCACATTGTGAGACATTCTTGAAGTTTCTCCATGTTCAATCTTCAGCATTTGTCTGTGGGATTATATTAATAGGTAAAGGTTTCCTTTTATATTAATTAATAGGTAAAGGTTTAACTCAGCTACAGAGTTCAGAATTTGACCTTCAATTTTTGCTTTGCTGTGGAACAACTGGATTACTGCAGTTGTTTCCAGTCGAGTCCAACTCTAAGGGGAGGTGGTCATTTTGTTTCTTAGTCAAGGGAGCCAGTGTTGTCCAAAGATATTTCCATGGTCATGTGTCTAGCATGACTATACACCAACAGCATGGAATGCTGTTACCTTCCCACCAAAGCGGTACCTATTTATCTACTTGCATTTGCATGCTTATAAACTGCTAGGTGGGCAGGAGCTGGGTCATGTAAAGTGAGCTCACCCCATCATGTGGTGCTTTCCAGCTGACAAGCTGGACCTATCACATCCAATACTAATACTATGGGGACTCATTTCATCTAGGTGTTTTGGTTTTTGTTTGTTTTTGTTAACTTTAGTCACGTTGGTGAATGATCAGTGGTAGAAACTGAATTCAGGGGAGTGCACTCCTATATTTATCTGAACCTTTGATTTCATGTTTCAATGTGAGTTTCAGTGCCATAAAACATATTATGGTTCTAGGAGTAGTATGTTGAGTGTAAAGGTAGGGGATGTTGAGGTCAGAAATTTTGTTGCTCAAACTTGAAAACAATTTGTTATATGTATTTTCAACAAGTTCTTGGTCTCAAGGACACCAAGCATGGTTCCAATTATCTATTAATTTAGGAGGGCAGGGATTTGAATCTAAACCCCACTGAAAATAAGGCCTATGAATCTTTAGATGTCAGCAGGCAATCACTTGTTATGTATGGCTTAATTGTTATCTGCAGTATTTTCATCTAGCTGAGTTTTGTTTGCAAGGCCTCTGCCAAGTCAAGCAGAAAAGTCAAGCTAAGTCATGAATATCACGAAAGCTGTGAATTACTGCTGAGTCCTGGTTGGAAGCAGCTGACAATGGGGGCACTGTTTTATAGTGGTTCTGTTCCTTTCGCTTTGGCCATCTATCAGAAGATAGTTTACTGAAGCAATATTCTATGAAAAAATGCTTTAGATCATTAACTATGTAAATACTAAATAATTTTCCTACCACACTACAATAATAAATAAGAAAAAAGATCCATCAAGAAAGAATCACACATCTTTTTAGTGGAGCTTTGGTTTCGTAATTTACCTAATTTTTTTCACAGCTTCAATTATCATATGAAAATTATTGTATCACAATTGCAAAATTGGTTCTACTTGTATAATTACTTTACTGTATGATCAAATACGTGTTCCTTTCTTTCTGAAATCCTTTCTTCAACAATATAGTTAAATCCTACTGCAGTAGGATTTAACTCAGCTATAGAGTTCAGAATTTGACCTTCAGCTTTTGCTTAGCTGTGGAACAACTGGATTACTGCAGGTCAGAATATAACAGCTGTGTTGAGAATCACAATATCACCATTGCTATTCAAGCATCAAGCCACAGCAGTTATTCCCCTGCTTTCACGGGTATTAAAATTGATCCTCAGTTAAATAAAAAATAGATTTTTCCTATCTCCTTTTCATCAATGGCAAACAATAAAATCATAAGTGAACACTTTTTTTTAATGTAGGGTTTGGAGGGCTATTTGTAAAGAACTCAGTTGAGTATCATTATGGTGCTGTGCTATTCAAGCTACAACAATGGGTATGTTCTTATACATTTGTCAAATTTGGGACAGTTTAAACTTTAAATTTAAGGGATTCCCTGTTAAGTCAGTTATCTGATTTGAAGCCAGGGGTTAATTATGTTTTAGTGGTTCTTTTACTGCCTGTTTGGCAGAAAAGCACAATTTTCATCTCTTGAGAGCTGTGTCAGGCTTTGCCTGCTGTACCGCACTCCAAAATGGAAAGAGCCAGGAGTCTTTAAAAGGGAAGTTTAGAGAGCATTAAAATGGGCCTAGGATCTAAGTATGTTTTTTTTTAACTGGCAAACCTGACTGATGTCTTGTCTCTATTTTCCCTTTGCCCTTGCATTTGAAAATGTCACTTTTTCTCCCTGTATGTTTCTTGGTTTCCTTACAAATGTTGATAGCAAAATTCTGTTAGAATGAATGAAATCAGCCAGGATCACTACCCTAAACTAGAACATGGAATAAATACAGTAAATACTGATATTCTTTATGAAATGATAGAATAAAATGAAAGTAACACATTTATATACAAAATAATTGTGCGAATGGATGGAAATATGTTTTTCTTATCCGTGAAGCTATATCATAACATGCTTAAAGGGATGTAGGAATATTTCTATCACCTTTATATATACTTGTGTTTATTTTTAATCTGTGAAGATTTGGACCAGGACAGGAAATAGATTATTTTCACTACAAACCAGGAAACCTAATAGTGTTAGAATGCATAGAATAATGTTACATCACTACATTGTACATGCTTTTTAAGAGTTTATTACATTATAATACATAATTCATTCCTATCGTGCATATCTTTACACAGAATAGACAAGTAAATCTAGCTAGTTGTGCATTGTCACACATATTACATCATTTGTCTTCTCCTTTCCCTCCCTCAATTGATACAAATACCAAAAGCGCCCAGTACAAATCACAATGACCAAAAACACAAAACACCTAGCACAATATTTTGATATAAAATCTGGCATTTTGTACTTGCATTCCAACATTAAATGCAAGTATGTAAGTCATGTGGTTTGCATTGAAATGTTGTCATGTAAATATTATAATTTACTCTCCTGTTTAGAAGTGTATGTATGTCATTCAGCAAATAATTAAAAACTAAATTAATATACAAATATTTTCATACAGTCTCAGAAATAAATACAAAGGAAATTTTTTCCTGACAGTACCAAAACTGATTATAAAAATGCAAGATTAAGAAAGAAGAAGAAGCTGTGGTATAAAAATACTAAGCACAGATGAAATTTGTCAGAATTAATCTGAATACAAATTACAATTGTACTGTTCAGTTTTACAGTTACTTCCAGCTGAATACAGATTTTAAAAGTATGATCCCAATCCCTTTGCCACCACGAGAAGAATTCAAAAATATTAAGAATCACCTACTATAAATTTCTTTGCTATAAAAGAACTAGAGATTGTATTCCATCTGGCCAAGCAAGAGTTTGCTTACTGCTCCACTTCTCCAATTCCCAATACACCAGCAGCCATTTGCAAAAAATGCATATGTGGTGGAGAACTAGTGAACTGAAACTTACTAATACAAATAGCAAAATGAGTGTTGAAATTGAGAAAAAAATATTATATTTAACAGGTCTCAAGTACATATGGTGTACTGAATCTCACAAAAAATAATCAAAAGAAAAAATCTGAACAGAAAGTACAGTGATAAATATTTATTTCATTAGATTCATTTACTGCTAACTACTTAATATGCAGGAATTTTAAAATCTGTGCTAAGAATTATATTATGGTATTGTATACATAAAATAATCCAAATAATTGAATGGGTAATTTTATTTTAGTGATCTATAGTTGTAGAAAGCTTGGCAAAGAAAGTCCATTGTAAGATATTATTTTCGGGCTATCCTTTTACAATTAGCATCCTTGACTATAGATCTGTAAATCATTAATACTTTTGCATTCTGTCCATTATAGCATGTAAATAATTTCTTATATATAGAATGAAGCTATATGAAGTTGTTTTCTTTTCCTAAAGGAAAAAAAATGATGAATATCAGACACAGCATATTTTGGACAATAGCATTTGTTTTGTTTTGTTTTTTGTTTGATACTCTACAAGTGTAATAATAAATTGCTAGACTAATTAGATTTTTTTTAAAAGTTCAACAATTCGAGCTCAATGAGAATGTTTTCTTCTCAAAAGACCAATACATAATGATCATTCACTAAAATAGTTGTATTATCCATCATTTTTGCTATCATTTTAAATATTTAAATGATAAGTACATTATTTTTTGTGTTGCCTAAAACATATTGTACAATTTAAATTTAAAAAGTCTTATTTTATTAGATAAGAATTAATAGTGAAAATGTAGGAAAAAATTGAAAATCTTGAACTGACCACATTAAATTGAAAGCATAAACAGGAATCCTGTAAGTGATAGAACTATGGAAAATCCTGTTTTATATCACATTAAGCACACAAAATTAACAGTGTCATTTATCTATTGTTTCCATATAATATCACCCAACACTTTGATACATGCTTTGAAAGACATAATGCACAAAACTGAAATTCTCATAGGCTGATCACTACAGTGATACAAGCTCTTGGAAGAGTCCTGGTTGTGCCAAACTTCTTCCATTTGAGAATTATGGAGTCCATTGTGCCCTTAAAAACCTTCAGTGGAGCAGAAATTTTAATGTAGCCTCCCCAAATCTGTGCTTTGCAATAATCCTGTCTCTGAGGTCTGTAGGCAGTTCATTTGACCTCATAGCTTTTGTCTGCTACAGTATGCATTGTCAGCTGTGAGGCCTTATATAGAGTAGTGTGTGTCTTTCCAAATCATGTCCAATCAATTTAGTGTACCATAGGTTGACTCCAATCAAGGTGTAGAAACAGGTCAGCAGTGATCAAGAGAAATAGGAGGCACCTGAGCTGAATTTCAAATGTTGTTGCAAAGGGTCTGAATACTTATACCACTATGATATTTTAATTTTTTCTTTTTAATAAATACAGACATTTCTAAAATTCTGTTTTTATTTTGACACTATGGGGTACTGAGTATAGATTAATCACAAAAAATAATTTCAACAACTGGAGGTTCAGGCTGCAGCATAACAAAATTGACAAAAGTGAAGGGAGTCTAAATACTTTCTGAATGCACTGTAGCCACTAGATAGCTAGTAGAATATTATTTATTAGTTGTTATTCATAAAAGATATTTGTGTGCTAATGTAGTCAAAAATTGCTCTATGTGGCTCAAATAAAAATATTTTAAATAAATTATGTATATATTACAGCTGTTTCAAGAAATTTAATCACAATTATTGATAACATAGAAAGCTCTAAAGGAGAATATTTGTAGGTCAGGGTTGATATGAGGGGTCCTTGGTGCTCTCTGAACTTGGTTGTTTTCTTGCAGATGTTTCATTACCCTTCATCATAATGCACTGATGATATTACCTAGTTTAGGTAATGACACATCTACCAGAAAGTAACCAAGCTCAGAGAGCAGCAAGGGCCCCTCATAGAAAACTCTACCAAGAAAAATAAAAGATAATTGAAATAAAGTAATAATGAGACACTGAAGTTAAATATACAATAATCAATAATTTTAATAAATAATAGAATAAGAATTATAAAATTTGAGACTTAATTATTCTCCAGAAATTTTCATAAGAGGCATAACTGTTGCATTCAACCCTTGTAATGTCCCAGTAAATGGCATAATAGAGAATGCAAATATGACACTATGATATTATTTATTTATTAAATTGATTTGCCACCCATCTCATATTGAAACAATTCTGGGTGGCTTATTATCATTTCCAGCACTTTCTCCAATATCTTAACCAGCATAATGATCAAATTTCAAGACAGCATGCAAATTTTGTTAGACATTATTATATAGCCAAGGCTGATTTAACTCGGTTGATCTTTGGAAAACATTTGATAGCTTCCCAAAACCCTACTCCAAATCAGCTTGACAACTCATCTCTTTTCAAAAAAAAGTAGCTATTCAAAATTCATACAACTTACTGACTTATCTCTGTATATTTTCATGTTCTTTTGGCTTGCTTTGCTAAGAAGATATATATGTGTTTGTTATAACTGCATGGTTTATAAAGCACTTACAAAGTCTTCCTAGAATCCTGACATACACTGTAACTCTATTTAGAGGTTTCCGAAGTGTTAAATGCTTGCCTACAGTATGTAGCTTAGATCAAAAAGTGGAAAGAGAAATGACAGCAGCCACAATAACAATAAAAATATGGATAAAAAATATGGAACAGATTGCAACTTAGAAATTGGGCCCGCTTCCTTATTATTGCATCTTCAAACTCAAATAAGGTGACCCTGATTAACTAATTTTCTTCCCATGTGGCTGAAGTTTTTTTCTGCATATTCCTCTTTGCTAGGTCTGTGAGTGCCCTGAAAATAACAGTTTCCTTCTTCAAATAAATAAATAAGTCGGGTCATTTTCAAGGCTTGAGTGGGTCTCTGAGAAGCTATTCTTAGCTAACTTGCATGGATATATATTGTGCAGCCATGTTTGCTTCCCATTAAAAGTAGCCATATATACACAGTCATACATGCAGAAACATCCTGGAGTGATCTATGAAGCAGCCATTCAAATCTTATAGAAAGCACAGTTGATTTATATTTAAAAGTTTCTTGCAGATTTCTGCAGATTGCAAAACAATTCCTTTAAATATTTTCTATAATCCTACTGTTTACTGTGCCACATTTCAACCAGAATGCGTATTAACACATACAGGTGAAACTCAAAAAATTAGAATATCGTGCAAAAGTTCATTTATTTCCGTAATGCAACTTAAAAGGTGAAACTAATATATGAGATAGACTCATTACATGCAAAACAAGATACAGTAGGTCAAGCCATGATTTGTCATAATTGTGATGATTATGGCTTACAGCTCATGAAAACCCCAAATCCACAATCTCAGAAAATTAGAATATTGTGAAAAGGTGCAATATTCTAGGCTCAAAGTGTCCCACTCTAATCAGCTAATTAAGCCATAACACCTGCAAAGGGTTCCTGAGCCTTTAAATGGTCTCTCAGTCTGGTTCAGTAGGAACCACAATCATGGGAAAGACTGCTGACCTGACAGTTGTGCAGAAAACTATCATTGACACCCTCCATAAGGAGGGAAAGCCTCAAAAGGTAATTGCAAAAGAAGTTGGATGTTCCCAAAGTACTGTATCAAAGCACATTAATAGAAAGTTATGTGGAGGGGAAAAAGTGGAAGAAAAAGGTGCACAAGCAGCAGGGATGACCACAGCCTGGAGAGGATTGTCAGGAAAAGGCCATTCAAAAGTGTTGGGGACTTTCACAAGGAGTGGACTGAGGCTGGAGTCAGTGCATCAAGAGCCACCACACACAGATGGATCCTGGACATGGGCTTCAAATGTCATCAGAAGCATCTTACTTGGGCTAAAGAAAACAGACCTGGTCTGTTGCTCAGTGGTCCAAAGTCCTCTTTTCTGATGAGAGCAACTTTGCATCTCATTTGGAAACCAAGGACCCAGAGTCTGGAGGAAGAATGGAGAGGCACAGACTGCAAGATGCTTAAAGTCCAGTGTGAAGTTTCCACAGTCTGTGTTGATTTGGGGAGCCATGTCATCTGCTGGTGTTGGTCCGCTGTGCTTCATTAAGTCCAGGGTCAATGCAGCCATCTACCAGGAGATTTTGGAGCACTTCATGCTTCCTTCCACAGATGAGCTTTATGGGTTGACTTCATTTTCCAGCAGGACTTGGCACCTGCCCACACTGCCAAAAGCACCAAAATTTGGTTCAATGACCATGGGATTACTGTGCTTGATTGGCCAGCAAACTCGCCTGACCTGAACCCCATAGAGAATCTATGGGGCATTGCCAAGAGAAAGATGAGAGACATGAGACCAAACGATGCAGAAGAGCTGAAGGCTGCTATTGAAGCATCCTGGTCTTCCATAACACTCAGCAGTGCCACAAGCTGATAGCTTCCATGCCACACCGCATTGAGGCAGTAATTGCTGCAAAAGGGGCCAAACCAAGTACTGA
Source organism: Naja naja (assembly GCA_009733165.1). NCBI lineage: Eukaryota > Metazoa > Chordata > Lepidosauria > Squamata > Elapidae > Naja > Naja naja. The sequence continues at coordinate 116,136,784 of CM019149.1, read as the reverse complement.
GTACATATGCATGCTTATATTTTTCAGAGGTCCGATATTGTTCTATGTACAATCCTTGTTTTATTGATTGCATGTAATATTCTAATTTTCTGAGATTGTGGATTTGGGGTTTTCATGAGCTGTAAGCCATAATCATCACAATTATGACAAATCACGGCTTGAACTATGTTGCTTTGCATGTAATGAATCTATCTCATATATTAGTTTCACCTTTTAAGTTGCATTACAGAAATAAATGAACTTTTGCATGATATTCTAATTTTTTGAGTTTCACCTGTATATTATTCCTAATATAATTGTATAATATTTCTGTTATTTTATACCATCCTAAATAATAATAGTGGCATGAAGTTCTTGCTTAATCTTAAACCAAAACTTTATTTTCTTTTGGTGGGGACGACCGTAATTATGTAACATTTCTAAGTAATTTTCAATTTAGACAAGACCAGAAGTAAGAAAACTTCTTCTTTGCAACTGTAATGATTTAGCAAAAAGGCTTCCATGTCCTGTAGATGCATACAGGTTCAGTGTATTTACTTTCAACTAGACATAGATACAGTTGCACTATTTATATAGTAGTAAAAAGTGCTTCATAAATACATTTTAAAAAAACACTCATTTGCTACATTTGCCGCTAAGGTTTAAATATCTTATTCTCAGGGTTAAAAAAAAGAACAGTAAAAAAGTTTGATGGTTTCATCGCAATCTTTTATTTGAAAGTCTTCTAAACCTGATCTTGTTTATTTGTTTTAAATGAAGATTATATTCATTACCTGTGAGACTGCATACAAGTCACTGGTGATGGGGAGGGTATATACACTATAGAATTAGGACAGTGAAACATTGAAATCAATTGGCTTAGCCTGCTGCAGCAGCAGTAGCAAGCATTTTCTTTAAGCTATTAATTTTATTATTAGCACACCTGGAGTCACAATCGCCCTCAGGGAAAAGCAATTCAATGTTTTGTGCTACAAAGACTAGTGGCATATGATCAATGAGCTAGCTGGAGCTGCAATCTTTTCTGGAATACCTTTCATTTCAATACAAATGAATAAAGGAATGTTGTCTTGATAATGTAAATTTATAATCTCTCACATTTCCTCCTTTTGCTATTTTTTTCTTTCTCTTCAGTTCCATTTGGGCAGGAAATATTTATTCTCTCTAGTGATAAAACTAAACTCACAGAAATGTATTTTTCACTTACGTTTACCGTGTTTCCCATATAATAAGGCTGGGTCTTTTTTTTTTGAGCCCCGAAAAACCGGATAGGCTGTCTTTTCGGGGGTGAATTAATTTCTCCCCCCTGCACCCTCACCTAGAGTGCCCCGCAGGCAGCCACACCTTGCCACCAGCCGCTCCTAACGGCCGATCATGGCAGAGCACTCCCTACCCCCGCCAAGCACCTTTGCTGCAGACCCGGGTATGGTGCTGGTTGCAGGCTGGGCCAGCGGGTGGGGGGTGGCGGTGTGGATGTCAGCCTTGGCAGGGCACTTTAAATCATGAGACCTTTGGTGCCCGCCGCTGCTGCTTCCTCCACCGCTGTTGCTTTCTCTTCGCATTCCTCCACCAGCAGCGTTTCAGCCACTTCTCAGGCAGGGGAGCCACCTCTGTAGCTTCCACAGTTCCTGCTGGTCCTGACGAGAGAACAGTGGCAGCACCAGTGGGAATCATGGAAGTGTTTCAGCTGCTTCTCGGGTGGGGGAGCTGCCTCTGTAGCTTTCATGGTTTCCGTTGGCACTGGCGCCTCTCTTGCCAGCACCATCTCCAACAACAGCGGCAGTGCCAGCAGGAACCATGAAAGCTACGGAGGTGGCTCCCCCGCCTGAGAAGTGGTTGAAATGCTGCTGGTGGAGGAATGCGAAGGGAAAGCAACAGTGGCGGAGGAAGCAGCAGTGGCAGGCACTGAAGGTCTCATGATTTTGTCCCTGAAAAAATTGGGATTTGTTTTATAAGTCACTTAAGTCATGGAAAAAATGTACGTCAGGGATTCCATCCATAGGCAGTGGTACCTTGATGGCTGCTATAGTCATCACAAGAGATTGGAGAGTGTTAAGTTTGCATGAAGAGACAGACGCGGAGTGCTTCAAGCTCTTAGTTTATTAGTGACTACAGCTCAGAACAGACCCCATTTGGCTGGGCTGCGGCTGCTACTTATAGCGAGTGCAGGGTTTTCCCACACTTTTTAAACCAATCATTTCCAACATTTTACAAGAACAGTTCAAACTAAACCAATGACTTCAAACCTACATACATAACAGATAGGGGGAGGGGGCAGAACGGGGGGAAAAAAGAGCAAAGACATTCAGCTGTTACAAATGGATTATTGGGGATTCTGAGGGTTGGAGTCTGAAGGTCGTAAAGGGACCGTCGGTCCTTGACCCTGACTTTAAAAAAGTGCCTGCAGCTCCACTTCTACTTGTCCCATGCGGGAGACCAGGAAGTGCAAAAGAGAAGCCTCAAAACACAACTGCATCTGCACGCTGCCATTTTCTCTGTGCCACACATCCTTTTCCTTTGCCTTTGGCTCCAGGTTCCTCACCCTCGGTCAGCCCTGCCTGGTCAACGGCCAGCCCATCACTGAGGAGAGAAGTGGAAGTGGTCTAGACTTCCCTTGCCTCTACTACTGCTGCTGCCCGCCCGCTGACCCGGCCTGCAACCAGCACCATACCTGGGTCTGCAGCAAAGACACTTGGCGGGGGTAAGGAGCCCTCCGCACTCCACCATGATCAGCCATTAGGAGCGGCTGGTGGCGAAGCGTGGCTGCCCATGGGGTGCTCCTAATGGCAAGTTCCCCTCACCCTCTCCCCAATTTCACACATTTTAAAATAGGCCTAAATTTGGGGGGAGGGGCTTAATTTCATTTTATGCCTAGAAAACATTCTGGGTCTTCCTATTTTGGGGGGCGTATTGTTGGAGAAACATCTAGTGGAAAGCCAGCCATCATTATTTCAGAGCTTATAAAAGTACAACAACTTAACAACATAACAAAAGAATTGCTCTTATTTTGCATAAACAGGTAAACAAACTAGCAAGATTAACATATTAGCTTAGTTAAAGCTCTTTGATAACATAATGTAGCTTGTGGTTAGTTTGGTATAATGCCTGAAACCATCCAATATTATTTAGTATAGTTTAGAAACATGACAGTGAACCTATGGCATGCGTTCCACAGGTGGCATGCAGAGCCATTTGTACCGGCACACGAGCTGCAGGAAAACTTACCTCACTGCACATGTGCATGCCTGACAGCTGATTTTTGCCAGTTTGAGGCCTTTTTCAGCCTCCGAAAGGCTTGAGGAAGGCTTTTGCAGGCTTGTACAAGCTTTGTAGGCTGAAATCTAGCCCTGTTTCATCACTTCCGGCTTTTTCAGAAAAACAGAAGTGATGAAACGGGCTAGATTTTGGCCTACAAAGCTTATACAAGCCTGCAGAAGCCTTTCTCAAGCCTTTGGGAGGCCGAAAAAGGCCTCAAACCGCCCAAAAATCAGCTGTGAGTTGCAGTGCAGGTAAGGGGGAGGCAGGGATGGGTGGGTAGGACTGCATGCATATGCGTAGGGGACATGGGGTGTATGCATTGCCTTCTGGGTGCTGGCACGCGAGTGTGAGTGTGCAAACGCATGCACAATTTTTGGCAGAAGAGCCCAAAAAGGTTAGCCACCACTGGTTTAGGACATGTCAGTATGGTTTGTTCAATTCCTGCTTATCAGGAATATGGTTGTATCAAGCACGGGGGCTGTAATGTATGCAGAGTTAATCTGATTGGTTGTTGAAAATATGCAGAGTTCAATCTGATTGGTTGTTAAAACGGCGGGAAATCCGAATACCACCATTGGCTACAAGCCGTGGCAGCCGGCTATATAAGCTGCCAAGACCAAGCCATTCTTGCATAGTTCTGAGCTGTAGTCACATTATTAAAATGAGCTGAAGCACTTCGCGTCCTGTCTTCTTCTGAACTTAACAGGGGCAGTTAAAAGAATCACATTGAGAAATTAGATAAGTGTCATTATTCCAGATATTAAAGAATTGTTATTGGAAATGTGCAATCTATTTGTTTTGGAAAATGAAATATTTTCTACTAATCAAATGCAGCAATATGTATAACCATGGCAGAAATTATGTGGTATTTCACAGTAATACGTTACATTGAATATATTACAATAGTGTATTTATTAGTATGTCAGTGACTATTGATAAAGTAGATTCATTCCTCCTTAAATTTTGGAAGTTGTTTTCCTCTTTGTATTAGTTTCTTTTTTTCTTAAAGTTTTAAAATAATTTTGTTAATTGAATGAAAAAAAAACGTATTTACTTAAAGTACTTAGCATGCCATGTCAGTATACCTATTCTGCTAAACAGTGCTTGTTTAATGATTGTTTGAGCTAACTGAAATTGACTTTATAAACCAATATATCATGATTTATAAAGAGTGGTTGTGTTCATACAAAACATTAATCTTTAAAATATAGCAAGTCAAATTAGGATTTAGAATGAATAATAAAATAGAAGTCATATTATTTATTTATTATTTATTTATTAATTCGACTTATATGCCGCCCCCTCTCCCAAAGGACTCGGGGCGGCTCACAGTTAAACACAATACCAACAATAAATTAACCTAAAAATGTATTAAACAAATTGAAGCCGAGTTAACATTAAAAACCCCAGAATTAAGATAAACAAACCCTAAAGAGTCAGCACAGCCCAGATTGTAAAAATAGCCAGGTTTTTAACTCGTGGCGGAAGGTGCGGAGATCGGGAGCCAGCCGGAGCTCCAGCGGAAGAAGATTCCATAAAGTGGGGGCTGCCACAGAGTAGGCTTTCCCCTGGGTCCCCGCCAAGCGACATTGAGTCGCAGACGGCACCCTGAGGAGACCCAGTCTGTGCACCCAAACAGGGCGGTTGGTATTTGATGCTGGGAGGAGCGGCTCTCATAAATAACCTGCACCCGTGCCATGTAGGATTTTGAATGTTAACACCAAAACCTTGAATCTCACCTGGAGGGTAACCGGAAGCCAATACAGGCTGCGCAGGAGGGGTGTGATATGGGAGTATCGGGGGGCTCCCATCACTACCCGGGCGGCCGCATTCTGCACCAGTTGAAGTCTCTGAGTGGTATGCAAGAGCAGTCCTAAATAGAGAGTGTTACAGTAGTCGAGTCGGGAGACAACGAGCGCCTGAGTGATCGTGCGCAGGGCATCCCGGTCCAGATATGGGCGCAACTGGTGAACCAGCCAGACCTGGGCAAAGGCCCCCTGGTCTCCCACCTGCTCCTCCAACTTGAGCCGCAAGTCCAGGAGGACCCCCAGATTCCATGCCCTGTCCATGGGGGGGTAACACCTCCTCCCCCATGACCAAAGATGGAACCTCCAAACTGGACCGAGATGTTGGTATGCACAACCACTCTGTCTTGGCTGGGTTGAGTCGAAGCATGATATGTTAGGTGAGCTCAGCTAAACATGTTGTGATCAAAAAGAGAGATTTGATAACTTAACATCATAACAAATTACTCTTGCATTAAAAGTATTTAAAGTTGATGTTCTGGTCATCTGAAAACTTTACCATAAAAGGAATAAATTGAGTAATATTGGCTTGTGTAGTTAATATAATGAAAACGTACACCTAAACTTCAGGAAAAAATCTGTTGCAGAGTATGCCAACTCTTTCAGATTAACTTTCTGTTATGGATATTCTTATTCAAACTCTAAAGTGCTGTTTACAGGCTGTTCATTATTACTGAAGAGATACAATTCTTATTGATTTTGTTACTTCCAGAGTGGTGTTAGCCTATTTGCACTCAGAAGAAAGACAGTAATAATTTTTTACATTATTTCTTGATTATTTTACTTGTTTCTTCTAGCATTTTCTCTGAAATATTAATTGTAGAAAATTATTGTAGTACCCAGATCTATATTTAAAATTTAAAAAGTAATTTTTAGAAACTTCTTATTCATTTGGCATTTCAGAATGCTTTAACTATGGAAATAGAATGCAGGTGCAAGTTATAAAATGCACACATTGAAAGGAGACAGGTTGTGCTTCCATATTTAATCAACCTCAGTTTACTATGATAATAGCATATGAATATAAAATTGACAAAAATATACCAAAATAGGATTCACATGATTTGAAGTGCTTGAACTTGTAGTTTCATGGCAAATGTCTATAAATCAGACATGGGTTAATTTAAAATGCCTGTTTGCTCTCTATTGGGCACAATAAAGATAACTTGCTACCCAAATGGACACTACAATTATGTCATTGGTTCCTTTCTAACATAATAGTACCCTAACACAAAGATACTATTTGCCTAGAAAAATAATAAGCATAAGGCTTCCCCTGAGATTTCAACAGAATATTGGTATTCTGAATGGCCCTAAAAATGTGGCCCTTCACCTAGGACTTTGGTAACAATAATTGATACCCATTTCCTTTCATTCCCTTTTTCCCATTCAGGCTTGTTTTCTTTGCCATCTTATTTATTTATTTTATTTATTAGACTTGTATGCCACCCTCTCTCCCTCTCTTGTTCCTTTTTATTTGTTGCATTATTATTTCTTATAGTTTTTAATTTTTTAGAAGTCGTGGGTGTTTATCACTGGAGGCTTTTAAGAAGAGGCTGGACAGCCCTTGTCTAGAATGGAATAAGGTCTACTGATTGTGCAGGAGGTTGGAATAGAAGACCTCCACGTTCCCTTCCAATGTTGTTATTCTGTTATTTTAAACAATTTAAGGCACTGGCACCGGTTGACCAGTGTATTAGCTTAATAAAAATAATATCTTAATAATCTTTCCTCAATGTCTTTCCTATATGTTTTAAAAATCTTTCCTATATGTTTTAGAAATCATGTTTTATGATATTCAACACTTCTGTATATTTTATTTTCTTCCATTCAATCATATCCAATTCTCAGAAACTGGTTGGTTTGCATTTTTCTCAACAAGGTTTTTCAGGAATGTTTTGCCATTACTTTCTTCCCAGTGGTGAGAAGAAGTGACTTGTACAAGATTGTTCAGCTAGTTTTGTGCCTAAGACAGAACTGGAATTCATAGTCAATTGGATTCTAGACTAATGCCTTAACCACTAGATCAAACTGGCTCCTACCTTGGTACATACTACATTCTTAACTGGGATAAAGTTAGGGAGCAAACCCCTTAATTCTAACCAAAATGTTCTGGACATTTATTTTCTTGCTTCTGAAATAGGAAGAAAGAAAATCAGAAAACACAGATTTTATTTAGGCAATCTTACTTTTCATTTTTTAGCTACCCCATAGGACTGAAAGAAAATTCCAACAGGACCATCCATCAGCAGTGGCTCTGAGTGTATTTGGACACTGAATTGTTGTTGGTGGTAGTGATTTCCATTTTTGTGAACAATGAAACAACACTCGGATCTTTCATAATCAATGTTGTGGCTGAAAGGACAAAAAGGGGGGAATAACCAGACAATCCCTGGTCCTAGATACATGATCTGGCTTCATGATTCTAATTTTTGATTGGGAACCACCCAGAGTTGGCTATAAATGGGTGGTTATATAAATGTTTAAATGAATTGCAGACATGCAGGCATAATTCTGCATTGCTGATAGATAGGAATGAGTTAACTGCTTTAATCTTAAAGAATAGGGAAAAACAACTTTTTTCCAGGATCAAATTGTCAAATTTCATTGGTGAAATTGTAGTCTAATACCATGTATTATATTACTTAGAGTTTTCATTGTGTAGCATGCAGAAAAAATTCCACTGCTTCAGAAGTAGGATACATACTTTCTTTACCCATAGAACTGTGAAACTTGCATAATGTGGTATTGTCATGTATCACTGTTACTGAGTTCAGTAGCTTTTACAGTTAATTCAGGAAATATGTCTGTATCATTAGTAAAATCTGGGGGAGAGATGTGAGATGAACTTTCTGTGTAGATTATCACTGATTCACAAGTCTCTTATATTGTGTCTGTTTTTAAAGAAAATAAATATGTTCTACATGAAATCATTAGCACACTACTGTTTTTCCTTAGCGAATGACTTGCATGAGAAGTGGAGGAAGGATATTTGTCTGTTTCAAGCTAAGCTATTATAAAGTGATGAAATTAATATACTATCAGCTCTTCTCAATCTGGGTTATAAAAAGTGTGCATGGGTGTGCATAGATCAATTGTCTAAGTCAGCAAATAAAAAATGTGTTTATGATTGATAAGTAATCAATTTTTCTATGAATAGTTGAGTTTAATTCTTCTATCTTCATGTCCCAATTTAAACTGTGGTAAGTGTATGTCTAGGATAGGTATGGAGTATTCTATATATTATTTTATAATTCTAATATACCATTTAAACTTACGGGAGTTGTCATGTGTCACATTTACCAACCCAGTTCCTAGGAGAATAGCTAATAATTAAGGCCTATGTAAGTGTCCACCGGGAATCTAAATTTTTAAATAAAAAGCAGAACAATAATCATGATGATCTAGAGCAGGGGTATCAAACTCAAGGCCCATGGCTACATCTGGCCTGTGGGGGGCTTAAATCTGGCCCACCAGGCCATCCTGGAAGTATCAAAGGACTGGCCCATGGTACTTCTGCCAGTCAAAATGGGCAATGGGGCGGGGGGGCAAGTGCAGCCTCTGTGCGGCCCATTTTTGGCTGGCAGGGTGCTGCTGGAGGCTGAGGAGGCCAGAAATGGACCATGCATTTTATTTTTCATAATTCTTCATAATGACTGTGTTGTTTAGGAACTGTAGAAGGCTAGCTTACTCAGCAATAGAAATAAAAATCTTTTCAACTTAATTTTTCACTAGGCCTACCAGAATTCTGATCTGACTTTTAGTTCAGAGTTTTAATTTATCTGCGCATGCTGCACAAGATGGCTGCTAGCAGCTAGAGCTCCACGAAAGGGGAATGTTGGTTAGTGTCCTTGGAGAGGTCTGGGGGTCTGTTTCCACCCTCCTGGCCTCAGAACTCAGTGACAGAATGTCCAGGGGGTTCGGTCAATGTCAACGGGACCAACCCCCATTGGGTAAGACGCTATGCCTTCGGCTTTGATCTTGGCGGTGGTGGCGGCTTCGATCTCGGCAGTGGTGGTGGTGGTGACGGCGGTGGCAGCGCCCGATGGAAGATCTAGCAGTGGCTGGAATGCGGTTTGAAGGTGTGGAGGTGAGACCGATGCCGCTGCTGGTATTGGACTGTTGCTGATGCAGACTGTGCTGCCAGACTGCCAGGCTCCTTTGTCTCCACCACTATTTCCATCACTTCCGCTGCCTCATTTGCCATGTGGCCTTGTTTTCCATGCTGGTTTCTGGGGTCAGTGTTACGGCACTGTTGGAAGTTGCGCTGGCTGCCGTGAAGACCCTGGATTCATGGCTACCGGCATGGAATGTGGAGGTTGCCAGTGTGGGTTCCCGGATCCATGGTTTAGCCAGAGGATGGATGGATGCTGCTGGACAAGAGATGGGCCTGTTGGCCCGAGGTCAGCTTACACCCGATTGTACTTTGCTGGGAGGCAGCAGAGCCGGGGCTTCTGGGACCCATGCTGGACTGGTCCCCAGGCTTGTCCTGGGAACTGCTGGTATTGGGCCAGAAATAGCCTTGGTTTCGGCCCTCTGTGCCTAGCCTCATGGCCTTTCGGAGTTGGCTGGCGATGAGGCACCAGGGTTGGTACTGGGTACTGCCGGGGTTGCCTGGCATCCTGCCTGTCCCAGTTGTTATTGACTGGGCTGGGGGTTGCCGGGCAGTTCTGGCCCCCTCCCTACCACCCAGAGACCTGGCCACCCTGTGGCTGATAATGTGGCTGTCACCCCTCCTCTCCTTTTTCTCGGTCTTCAGTGTGGCCTGTTGGGATGGTTATTCAGGCCGCTGTGAGAGGGCATCGGGGAACCTCCTTTTAAGTGCACCCGCTGCGTTGTGGTGTGAGCACAATGAAGGTTGGGTGCACTATTCGCACTGGTGGCTAAAACATCTGGCTTAATGACTGTTGGAGTTCCACTGGCAGTGAGAGCGCGATGGCTAGTCCCTAAGGCCTTGCCATCGGGCCCCAGTCATCGTGAGAGGGCGCCCGGGTTTTGGACTACTCCAGTCGGTTGGGATTATTTCTGGACCGAGTATTTCTATCTGGACACTTCCATCCTACTATCATCTTTCCCCTTTTTATGGTTCCATCTTCTGATTTATGTGGACTTATCAAGCTGTGGAGTTGCAGGCCCTAAAGGACTCCCCTCTATCCTGGGTGTGGCCTGCCGGGCTATCTCAGGCCTACCTTGATGATGGATTTTGGAATCCCGAGAGGTGGCACTGCGTGGATATGGGTTGGGGTCTGGGGAGGACTGGTAAGGAGGGTCCTAAGGCCTCTTTGTTTAGCTTTTTAGATAAATTTTTAAGGGGGTTAGGGAAGGGGGTGGGTTGCCAGGCCCAGTTGGAATCTGGGGGGGCTCCATTGGGTTATCCTCAGTCCGGGTTAGAAATGGGTCACAGCAGGGGAGAGGTGGGGTTGGGGCTGTCCAGAGTACTGGGGGAGAGGGTGGGGTGTGTGATCCCCACGGTGATCGGGAATGGCGGCAGAGGTAGGGATGGTGGGCTGTATCGGGTTTTGGGGGTGCGCCCCTGCTGTCTTCGAGAGGTGGTGCGCTCTGACCCATTGGTTTGTTCCTGCACCCCCGAGGGCTTGGAGGACAAGGGCCCTGGACTCAGGTTGGTCTATTTGAATGCCAGGTCCATGGTGAACAAAGCTCCCCTTGTCTGGGATTTGATCGAAGAGGAAGATGTGGACCTGGCTTGCATTACGGAGACCTGGCTGAGCCCGGAGGAAGGGGTCCCTCTGGTGGATTTATGCCCACCGGGTTTCCGTGTGCTGCACCAACCTCGGGCCCAGGGTAGGGGCAGGGGGGGTGGTTGTTGTGATTAGGGAGGCACTTTGTCCAAGGGAGACCACTGTCCCACAGATAGGTGGATATGAGTCTCTCCTCTTGGGGCCCTGGGGGTCAGTTGGGCTTGTTGCTCACATACCTATCTCCCAGCTGCATGACTACAGCCCTGCCTGCCCTGCTCGATGTCCTCTCAGAGGTGGTGATTGAGTTCCCCAGGCTTATTGTGCTGGGGGATTTCAACCTGCCTTCTCTGGGAGAGGCATCGGGGATGGCTCAGGAGTTCATGGCCTCCATGATGGCCTTGGACCTGACTCAAGTAATACAGGGTATGACTCACGAGAGGGGACACTCACTTGATCTCATTTTTATCTCGGGGCAGTGGGAAAATGATCTGGGGGGGGGTCCCCAATTATACAACCCTGTCATGGACTGATCATTCTCTCCTTCAGCTGGCCTTCCAATATGCCACCCCTCATTGCTGGGAGGTGGAACCGATGAGATGGTTCCGCCCCAGGCACCTAATGGACCCAGAAGGGTTGCAGATGGCGCTTGGGTTAATTCTGGCCTCCTTAGCCTACAGCTCAGTGGAGACCCTGGTGGATGCCTGACAGATGGCTGCCTCTGGGGCACTCAACTGAGTTGTTTCTTTGCGGCCTCTGACCCGGTGCAGATCCCAGTTAGCTCCCTGGTTCTCCGTGGAGCTCCGGGAAATGAAGCAGCGGAAGAGAGGCCTAGAGCGCTGTTGGAGGTCCAGCAGGTCTGAATCTGACCGATCACATTTAAGAACCAAAATTAGGTCTTACCTTGCTGTGATGAGAGCGGCGAAGCGTGTATACTTCTCTGCTTTCATTGCGTCCACAGGTAATCACCCGGCCACCCTATTCAGGATCTCCCGTTCCCTCCTTAACCAGAGGAGTGGGGGAGTACCCTCTACAGGGATGTGCTGAGGAATTTAGTCAGCATCTGATGGACAAGATCTCTCAGATCCGGATAGGCTTGGACTCCGACTGGTCAGAGTCCGATGGGAGTATCACGACAGGTCTTAGAGATATCATCTGGGATGAGTTCGATCCTATGACTCCAAATGTGGTGGACAGGATAATGGGGAGGCTGAGTGCTGCCATGTGTTTATTGGACCCGTGTCCCTCCTGGCTGGTTTATGCTGCCCGGAAGGTCACACAAGGCTGGCTCCAGGCAGTAATTAATGCTTCTTTGAGTGAGGGATCCTTTCCCTCCACCTTGAAGGAGGCGGTGGTGAGGCCCCTCCTCAAGCCTGCCTTGGACCCAGCTAATTTAAACAACTTTCATCCTGTCTCCAACCTTCGCTTTGTGGTGAAGGTTGTTGAGAGCATGGTGGCCCGACAGCTCCCGCTGTTCCTGGAGGAAACTGACTACCTAGACTCATACCAATCGGGCTTCAGGCCCGGGTACAGCATGGAGACAGCATTGGTTGCACTGGTGGATGATCTCTGGAGGGCGTGGGATAGAGGTCATTCCTCTATCCTGGTCCTGTTAGATCTCTCAGTGGCTTTTGACACCATCGACCATAGTATCCTACTGCAACGCTCAAGGGGTTGGGGGTGGGGGGCGCCATTTTACAGTGGTTCTCCTCCTACCTCTTGGGTCGTACGCAGGTAGTGTTGACGGGGGGCAGAGATCGGCTCCAAGCCCCCTCCTTTGTGGGTTGCCTCAGGGGTCATTTTTCTCGCCCCTCCTGTTCAACATCTACATGAAGCCGCTGGGTGAGATCATCCATGGTTTTGGGGTGAGGCATCATCAATACACTGATGATACCCAGCTTTTTATATCCACCCCAACCAACCCATGATGCCTTCGAAGTCATGTCCAGGTGCCTGGAGGCGGTACGGGTTTGGATGGGGAGGAACAGGCTCCAGCTCAACCCAGCTAAGACTGAGTGGCTGTATGTACCGGCATCTTGAGTTAGCCAGGATTTTCCATCTTTAGCTATGGGGGGGAGAGGTGTTACCCCCCCCATAGATAGGGCTTGCAACTTGGGTGTCCATCTGGATACACAGCTCAGTTTGGAGGAGCAGGTGGGAGCTGTGGCCAGGGGGGCATTTGCCCAGGTTCGCCTGGTGCACCAGTTGCGCCCCTATCTGGACTGAGATGCCCTACGTATGGTCACTCAAGCACTCATTGTCTCCCATCTGGATTACTGCAATGCTTTTTACATGGGGCTGCCCTCGAGGACCACCCAGAGGCTCCAACTTGTCCAGAATGCAGCGGCGCGGGTTGTGATGGGAGGGTCCCGATACTCCCATGTTATACCCCTCCTGCATGAGCTGCACTGGTTACCGGTTGCCCTCCAGGTGAGATTCAAGGTGCTGGTGTTGACCTATAAAGCCCTTCATGGCATTGAACCGGGTTATTTGTGGGAGACCCTGATGCCAGTAACAGTTTCTCGACATCCTGTGTGCTCTCACCGGCAGGGGCTCTTTGGGGTGCTGTCAGCCAGGCAATGTCAGCTGGCGATCCCCAGGAGTAGGGCCTTCTCTGTGGGAGCACCCACCCTATGGAACCAGCTGCCCCTGGAGCTTTGGGTGGCCCCTGACCTCCGATCTTTCTGCCGTGGCCTAAAAGCATGGCTGCTTCAACTTGTCTTCCTGGACTGATGCGGGGGGGAGGGTTTTTAGCTGTAGTTTTAAATTTTAATGGTTTGTGAGATTTCCGGTTTAATCGTTTTTTAATTTTTGTATTGTTCTTCTTTTATGATTGTAAGCCACCCTGAGTCCTCAGGGAGATAGGGCAGCATAGAAATCTCAAAAAAAATAAAATAAAATAAAATAAAATAAAATAAAATAAAATAAAATAAAATAAAATAAAATAAAATAAAATAAAATAAAATAAAATCTTTTGGTGGAAAGTGGTCAGATCAGTGGATCTAGTCTTTCTAAAATCAAATTTAGAAATAGGGGAAAAGATTATCTGCTTCCAAGAGCCCCAATGCGATCTGAAAACAATCCTGCTCAAAGATTGCCAAATTTGTTCCTATAGTTTCCATAATAAATTCTCTTTAATCCTTATTTGCAATGACATGTATGAGACATGCATCAAGTTTCAATTTACTTTGAACAATATTTCTTCTCCTACAACGCAGTATACAATACTTGACGTTGCACTGTGGTATAGGAAACTTACTGACTATACCACTGACTCAAGAGTAACATGATCCTAACTAGTAATTCATTTATTAGTTCATTAATGCACCCCCATGAAATAGATAAAACTAGATGGAAGAATTAGCAGAAAGCTCAATCATCAACCTCCCCAAGAAATTCACGGGATGTTTAGAAATGAAAGTGGAAGTGGTGGGGATGGCAGTGAAGTAAGGAGCCATTTCTGCTTTAGAAACATATGCAAATACATTCTAGATTGCCTCCAAACACTGAGTGTTTATCATACCCATGATTCTGTTAAACATATAACAAAATGCATATCTGGCAATGTGGCTATATCTTTACAAGTACTATTTAAGCATGTCATCCTCCAGAGTTTCAAATTGCAGAAAAGAAAGAAACCTTGCAAAGTGTAATCATAAACTGTTTTTTTTTACATGCTGCTTGTTTTTGAGAATATTGGACAGTGTATAGTTTTAATTGCATACTAGTGCCACCTAGCCTTAGATTGTAGCCTTGTGCTTATATTTGTGAAATTCTCAGGTTATATTTCTTTTATAAGCCAAATACATTTTTTTCAACTTTTAAAAAAATGTTTTACTTCTTCAGAGTATAAAATATTTCAGTCTTAGCCTTTGTTCAGATACTGTAAAAGTATTTATATAAAAACTCATATCTGGCTGAATTGTATACATTTTTGAAGAATTGTTACAGTACATATATAATCTCAACAAAATTCACAATGGTTATAATTTCCTATAAAGCCACATATATTTTAATCAAATATTGTAATACTAAATTTTATACTTTTTAGTGATACCTGTTTGAAAATCCCTTGTGATTATCTAATAGCAAACTTTTTTGTTAATTTAATAATTAGCATATTTGATGTCATAATGTGATTAGTCTTGTACACATTGTATGTAGCCCTCTAGTTTACCTATCCACCAGGATGTTTATTATGCTATAAGTAAAAGAGAGCCAGTTTGGTATAGTAGTAAGGTATCAAGCTAGAGCTTATCTGATCAAGGAGAGATTCAACCTAGAAATAAGGAGAAATTTTCTGACAATGAGAACAATCAATCAATAGAACAACGTGCCTTCAGAAGTTTCAACTTTCAAACTTTCAAGAAGAGACTGGACTGCCATTTGTCAGAAATGGTGTAGGATATACTGCTTGAGTGGGGGATTGGACTAGAAGACCTACAAAGTCCCAACTCTGTTAATCTGTTAGAAACTGGGAGACCGTGAGCTCCAATGCTTAGGTACCAAAGCCAATTGGTTCATCTTCATTGCCTTTTCTTAGCCATAGGAAGCAGGCAATGGTAAAACACTTTTGAAAAAAAGTGTTTTACCATTGCCTGCTTCCTCCCCTCTTCTGTTCAACATCTACATGAAGCCACTGGGTGAGATTATCCATGGTTTTGGGGTGAAGCATCATCAGTATGCTGATGATACCCAGCTTTTTATCTCCACCCCAAACCAACCCAGTGATGCCCTCGACGTGATGTCCTGGTGCCTGGAAGCGGTACAGGTCTGAATGGATAGGAACAGGCTTCAGCTCAACCCGGCCACTTTTTGAAAAAAGTGTTTTACCATTGCCTGCTTCCTCCCCCCTCCTGTTCAACATCTACATGAAGCCACTGGGTGAGATCATCCATGGTTTTGGGGTGAGGTATCACCAGTATGCTGATGATACCCAGCTTTTTATCTCCACCCCAAACCAACCCAGTGATGCCCTCGATGTGATGTCCTGGTGCCTGGAAGCAGTACAGGTGTGGATGGGGAGGAACAGGCTTCAGCTCAACCCGGCCAAGACTGAGGGACTGTACGTACTGGCATCTCGAATTGTCCAGGATGTTCCATCTTTGCTCATGGGGGGAGAGGTGTTACCCCCCCTGGAAAGGGCATGCAATCTAGGTGTCCTCCTGGACACACAGCTCAATTTGGAAGATCATGTAGGAGCTGTGGCCAGGGGGGCATTTGCACAGGTTCACCTTGTGCACCAGTTGCGTCCCTATCTGGACCCAGATGCCTTGCATACAGTTACTCATGCACTTGTTACCTCCCATGTAGATTACTGCAATGCTCTCTACATGGGGCTGCCCTTGAGGACCACTTGGAGGCTTCAACTGGTGCAGAATATGGCCACGTGGGTTGTGATGGGAGTATCCTGATACTCCCATATTACACCCCTCCTGCGTAAGCTGCATTGGTTGCCAGTTGCCCTCTGGGTGAGATTCAAGGTTCTGGTAATTATCTATAAAGCCCTTCATGGCTTAGGTTGGGGGTATTTGCGGGAGCACCTGCTGCCAGCAATGGTTTTCCATTGCCCTGTGCGCTCCCACAAGCAGGGTCTCCTCAGGATGCCGTCAGCCAGACAATGTCAGCTGGTGACTCCCAGGGGGAGGGCCTTCTCAGTGGGTGCACCTGTCCTTTGGAACCAACTACCCATGGAGCTTCGGGTGGCTCCTGACCTTCGTTCCTTCCATTGCGACCTGAAGACATGGCTTTTTCAATTGGCCAACCTGGACTGAAGGGGTTTTTAACTGTTTTTAGATTTCTTGATTGGTTTTAATGTTTTAATGTGTAATTGGGATTTCTTTTTTAATTATGTTTTAAATTTTGTATTTCTGTTTTATTTTTGTGAGCTGCCCTGAGTCCTTCAGGAGATAGGAGGCATAGAAATCCCATTATTAAATTAAATTAAAAACCTTGCTTAAGAAAGCTGCAGGCACTTACCAGGGAGTCTCTGAGAATCAGACACGACAAAATGCAGGGAAGTGGGGAAAAACATGTAAAGAAACAAGACATTGTAAATGTGAATGAAGTTTCTCATGCAGGTGACTATGAAATTGAAGCACAATCTTCAGATTTGAATAGTATAATTCTGTGTGAAAATCAATGCTACAATGAAGAGGGTTTTTTGTATTCTTTTGTTTCTTTTTGATGATTTCCACTAAGATATAACAAGTATTTTTAGCAATATAATTGTAAGAAATTCTGCTAAGAAAAAGGAATTATAATTATGCTGTTACTTTATATAATAAATCTTTTATGTGCTATACCGTACATTAATCAATAAACATACCAGGGTCCCCTCCAAAATAACCTTGTAAAGTTTCTTAAATTAATCCTTATTAAAAAATATTGACTTGTTGTGACTTACTAGGTTTGTAGCTACTGAGAGTTTTTCATCCTAATTAGAAGGTTAGGCTCCAGTGCTTAGACTGCAGTTAATAATCCAATGTTTCTTCATCTTGAAACATAAAAAATCAAGTTTTGCCAATTGTCACAATTATGGAAATTACTCAAGCTCTTAAAAACAGTTCTCTATATATGTTTTATTTTAAATAAAATCAAGTTGAGTTGTTCAAGAGGATTTTTAGTAAGGCAAATTAATACTCATTTAATCATATCAACAGTACAGCAAATATTACAGCAGTCAAGTTAAGTAATCTTATTTTTATTAATAATATTGTATTACACAAATTATTTTATTGAAAGGCAACTTTCATTTCTGCTGTATCTTGACCACACTGAAAAGAAAATTGTTAGCTATTTAAAATAAAGCATAAATATGAATATCATTTCACATTATTTTCATCATGAACAAGTTTTTATTAAGGGCTAGTATATCAAAATAAACTTGTGGTTTATAAGATTATAGTGCAATGAAATTTTGCATGTTTATTTGATACTTTTTTTCTTTTCTTTCTATTAATGTAAACTCTTGAAAATACTATAATATTGCATGTTTAAAATTTAACAGCTTGCTGCACATTAAGTAAAATTTAACCAAATTTAATAGCTTGATTGTTTTATTTATTTATAAATATTAACTCACTTTTCATCATATTGCTCTACATCACAGCAATAATTACATAGCTATACTTATAGCATAAAAACATAGATTTACTGCAAATTTATAAAACCATTTTAAAAAAATATGAAATATCTTCAGCTGTAATAGTTCAACATGAGTACTTAAAAAAACCCTAATAGTTTCAATTTTATTTCTAAAAAATAATTAAAGTATGAATATTTTAAATATATATATCTTTCTCATCCCTAAATACCCTTTTTTGCTTAACATTTTTTTTAAATA
Organism: Naja naja; assembly: GCA_009733165.1. Taxonomy (NCBI): domain Eukaryota; kingdom Metazoa; phylum Chordata; class Lepidosauria; order Squamata; family Elapidae; genus Naja; species Naja naja. The sequence goes on along the minus strand of CM019149.1, from coordinate 116,118,683 downwards.
CTCAAGAATACTGTTTTGTTTAAATGACTGACTTTGAAGAGAGTCTTCCATTCCAGGAAGACTTATATTTTTTGCATAAGATGGAGATGTGCAAAAGCTCCATCTTATGCAAAACTTGTCCAGTTCTTTACAGCAGTTATGATAAAAAATCAAGAATTACAGTCATTCATGAAGATTTTTAATCCAAGGGTAAGACTGATCTTGAAATTTATTTATTTATGTTATTTATTTGATTTGTCAATCGCTTACAAGATAATAGATATAAGTATAAACATAGTTATGAATACATGGAATGGATACATATAAGAAAAATAAAAATAAAAAGAATCAATAGGACAGGAACGGTAGGCATGTTGGTGCGCTTATGCACGCCCCCTACAGACCTCTTAGGAAAGGGGTGAGGTCAATAGTAGACAGTCTAAGGTTAAAGTTTTTGGGGTTTGGGGAAGAAACCACAGAGTCGGGTAATGTATTCCAGACATTGACCACTCTGTTGCTGAAGTCGTATTTCCTGCAATCAAGTTTGGTGCGGTTAACCTTGAGTTTGTATCTATTGTGTGCTCTTGTATTGTTATGGTTGAAGCTGAAGTATTCATTGACTGGAAGGACATTGCAATGTATGATTTTATATACTATACTTAGATCAGACTGAAGGCAGCATAGTTCTAGGTTTTCTAGGTCTAGAATTTCAAATCTGGTGGCATAAAATATTCTGCAATGAGTAGAGGAGTGGAGAACTCTTCTTGTGAAATATTTCTAGACTTTCTCAACTGTGTTAATATCAGATACGTAATGTGGGTTCCAGACTGATGAGGTGTATTTGAGTATTGGTCTAGCAAAGGTTTTGTATGTCCTGGTTTGTAGTGTGATATTACGAGAGAAAAAGCTACATAGGATTAGGTTAACAACTCTTAATGCCTTTTTGGCTATGTAGTTACAGTGGGCTCTAGCACTTAGATCATTAGAGATGAATATTCCAAGGTCCTTGACAGAGTTTGGATCATCAATAAGGTCTTGACTATTCAGCTTGTATTTTATTTTCTGATTTTTTTTTGGTAATATGTAAGACAGAGCATTTACTTGTTGAGATTTGAAGTTGCCATTTGTTTGACCATTCTGATACATAGTCAAGGTCTTTTTGAAGGGTAGCAGTACTGTCTGTGGTGTTGAATAGCTTTGCATCATCAGCGAAGAGAACACAGTTGCTCTTAATATGATCACAGAGGTCATTTATGTAGAGTATGAAGAGAGTTGGTCATAGAACGCTGCCTTGAGGCACACCACTGTTGACAGGTACAGAATTGGATAGGACGCTCCCAATTTTGACCATTTGTTGTCTGCTTGACAGGAATGCTTCTATCCAGGTATGCAGTTGTCCAGAGATACCATAAGATTTTAGTTTTAGTAGTAGTTTGTTGTGTACCACTGAATCGAAGGCTTTACAGATGTCTATGTAGATTGTGTCTATGTAGATTGTGTCTATGTAGATTGCCCTGATCGAGTTGTGTAGTCCATATATTTTTGCAGTGGAAGAGTTGCAGATTACAGGATAGTTTTTTCTGAAACCATATTGTTTGTTAGAGAGTAGGTTGTTTGTCTCTAAGTGGAGGATAATGGATTGGTTAATAATTGATTCCATTGTCTCTTAAATTGAGGTTTCATGGTAAAGTCAATAAATATATATTTTAATAACATTTGATATGCAGACTAATGAGAAAATATAATGATAGAGGCATGTGGATAAAGATAAATGATAGGATTATTTGTCATTGGATTTTGCATAATCTTAAATAGAGCCGAAATAAATAGAATTAGAAACAATTGCAAACTTACCACAGCTCTCTCCTGTATGCACAAATTCCATTCAGTTCCACTTCAAATAAAAGGGAAAATTATTTCTGCTTTTTTAATAAAATATTTCCCTAGATAATGTTCAGAAACAATTAGGCATTAGCTTTCATAAATAGTAAAATACATGTTAATTCAGTTTGAAATACATGAACCATACACACTTTGAAATTTGCCTGAAAAGACTCATTATAAATGAATGCTGTGAGAAGCATTCTCTTTCAATATGGCGAAGCACCTGAATGCTTTTAATAAGCGGTTGTCACAATTTTAAAGAATTCTAGTTATGCTACAAACCCTTCCTGGCAGACTTCAGATTTTGGTATATCCGGTAAGCCTACAACAATATAACTCTTAATAAGACTGCATTTAAATTAGTTAGTTTTTATTTCTCTAGATGTGTATTAATTTAAATGGATAATCATGGCCACATGCATTTTTTTCTTTCTAGTGGGTAGTACTTATGACAATAAAAGCTATTTGCTAAAACAATAATAAAATTACTGAATAATGGTAATTGAATAGACTGATTCAAGTGCCCCGTGGTGCATGCGCAACCAAAAATACATAAGTTATACTCAAGAGAGAGTTGTTAAAAATGTACACACTAACTAACCCTGAGGTTTTGGAAAGAGAAATAATACATTTTAAAAACTGTTACAAGGAGGGCAAGGACATCATGGGAATGAAAGAACAAAAAGCCAGAGAAAAGCGAAGTATAGAGCTCATTCAGAAAACACAAGGAATTATAAGCACAACTTAGAAGTGTGAAGTAAAATGTGCCCACTTCCTTTCTCTTTGGCTCAATAGCTGGGAAACTGCTTTGTTTTAACTTTTGTGCATCTGAAATATAACTAATCAGAAAGGATACTTTAGTTGTTCACATTTTTTATGGAGATGTCTACAAAGTAACTCACACTGAACATTTAAGCTCAATGTTTTCTAATAATCTTGTATTGTTTTACTGAGAAGCAATTTAAGCAAAAACTGAAAAAAAACATTGGTCCTGCAATGTTGTTTGATGTTTTCATCCCCACATCTCACCTGAAAAGCATCTTCAGTGTACTTCACTAATATATCTAATTGCAGATTTCAGGGCAGTAATGAATACATAGTCATATTAATGTTTCCAACATGTTTGATAAAAGTCTTTTTAAGGCAGGAGTTGTAGCAAAAAGGAAGACACTCTAAAGAATTTTTGGTAGAGTGAATCCAAGAATTATCAGTCAAAGCTATGAATTCTTACATAGAGCTAAATCCTACTGAATATATCATATTCCTAACTTGCAGAATGAAGTATTTATTGGTTAATCTGCTAACTTTCTTACTTTTCAGAGGAAATTCCTGTTTGAATTTTGTTTTAATCAACTGCATTTTTCAGTTCTTATTTTGTAAGATTTCCAATAGTTCCTATTTGCTTTCTAGACATTACATATTAGTAAACAAGCTATATAAATATATTTAAGTACCTAGAGTATACACATTTTATCTACAATCCTGTGATTGTGTATTTAGACATTATATGAATTAACTACATCATGCTCTTGACAATTACAGTGGCCAAAAACTGGCTATGCTTGGTGAAAAAGAAAGATTATCTGAAAAATACAGCAAGTTGACTATGCTCAAATGAAGCACAGAAAAGGTGAACAGGTTTGTAACAGACTCACTGTAAGTCACTATGAGCCTTATATAATTTATCAGGAGATGTATTAATTAAGGAATAAGAATCCCAGTTTGACAACAAAATGATTCCCATCATAAGTCTTCCACTGGAATGTTTTTTTCAGAGTTATTTAAAAAAAACCACATAAAGTAGTTTCTTCAGAATAGTTGGAGCATTTATTCATGATTTAGGTACTTATGTTTATCAGAAGATGTTTATTTATTTTAATTTTTATTTTGTTGCACCAAAAAAGAGATTTGAGATAAATCTTCACATTCTCAATTCTTTCATTGGTAATTGCTGCAAGGAATTTTAAGTGAGTGAAGAGTTTAAGTGATTTCATTTACAAGATGATCCAATCCTGTAAAGAGATATTTGTATCTCTCATTTCAGTTAAATATAAGGACATACACACTACCTTATAAACTCAAGATAGGCAACCTTTTGGAACTGAGAACACACAATTTGTTATGCCAAGACAAAAATCCAATGCCAAATCACAACCTAAAGAGAAAGAAATCCCCACCAATGAACCACAAGACTCCTACACATGCCCTATATGCCATGAAACTCTAAAGGATAATGAAAATTCTATCAAATGTTCTCTATGTGACAATCACGCTCATCATCTCTGCTTGGGATTAACCAAGCAAATAATTCAATTCCTAGAATCATCCAACAATGTGTTTCCATATCTCTGCCAACAATGTAGACCCAAACTGGACAAATATATAACCCAATCTGAAAGAATTGATACCATAGAAAGATGAAAAACATCCCTTGACACCATAGTAGCATCCCTGGACTCTTTAAAAGAAAGATTAAATAACCTTGAAAAAAAAGACACAACACAAAAAACTGAACAGCCAATAGCTACAAACCACATCTCTACCCAACAACCACAACCCAATCCACAAAAAAACATAAATCCAACTAATAATGATATCCCAATCCTCGTCAGAGAAGCTGTTGAACGCGAACGGAAGTGTCCAAATGCCATCCTATGTGGTCTAGAGGATACCAATGACAATGATGACATCACAATTATCCGCAACATCATCAGCAACTATCAAGCATCAACCATCTCCCCTGATGAAATACTTGACATTTCCGCATTGGCCCAGAGATCAAAAACAGAGACAGCTTGATGGCCCCATGCTTCTGCAAGGTCATTTGCAAAAATGAATCAAGCAAACATAAATTCATCTACACTATAAATTAACTCACCAAAAGCAACACCAACCATAAGAACTTTCGTTCTCGCCCTGACTTAACCATACAGCAATGTGCCCACTCCCGTGTACTCCACAGAACTCAAAAAATGTCTAGACAATTGAGAGAAGGACCTGTACATAGACTACCGTGCTGACTGTATCAAAAGTAAGTCACACAACCCACAACTCAGCATCCAACCCTACACCAACAAATCCACCATCACCCAAATCTAGGCACACATGCCCCTAACTACCTCAATTCCAACTACAGCTGGCCTTAAATGCAAGCTACTCAATGCAAGAAGCCTTGTGAACAAAATACCAGAGTTCCTCCTCTTACTAAATACAGCTAAATTTGACATCATTTTTGTCTGTGAAACATGGCTCAACGCATCTCTCCCTGACTCAATTACCACAGTAAGAGACTATCATGTTTACCGATCAGATCATGAAATCTGTAGAGGAGGTGGTGTTGCTATCTTCTATAAAAAGTCCTTACATCTAAAAAACATCCAAGTCACCCAGAAGCTTGCTCTTCCTGAGACCATCATCTGTGAACTCTCCTTAAATATTACATTTCTATTCTTACTGTGTTACAGAGCCCCTGATTATGACATAGAACATGTAAACAAGCAAAATTCACTACTAACATGGGCATCATCCTGCCCACATGCTTTTATCTTTCTTGGTGATTTCAATCTACCTCATATTAACTGGACCCTAAACGAATGTAACACTGAACCCATACATGCAACCTTCTACAATGCTGTAACAAATCTAGGACTGGAACAACTAGTAACCAACAATACTAGACTTAACAACTGCCTCGATCTCATCTTCTGCAATAGTTTGAATTCAATTTACAGAATACAAATTAAAGAACCCTTTTCCAACAGCGACCACAACATGATTGACTTTTGTCTCAACATATGTCTGCACAAAAATCATCACAACAATGTGATCCCCAATTATAACTTCAAAAAAGGCAACTATGATCTTATAGACAACGATTTCTCATCCCTTGATTGGCAATCTCTATTCACTGGATGCAATTCTGTTGAAGACCATTACAACATATTTTTACTTGAAATCCAACCAGTCATCAAACTATATATACCAACAACAACTCCCCAAACCAGAAAAAACAGATTACCCATAACAATAAGGAAACTTCAATCCAAAAAAAGATCACTTTGGCGGAAAAACAAATCTGGTCACACTGCCAACTTCAAAAGCCGATACAAAAATTTATGCCACAAGATAAAGACTGAATGCACCAATTATCACATTAAACAAGAGGAAAACCTTCTACGCACCAATTCCACCCACGCTTTCTACAATTTTATAAAAAAACAACATAAAAGACTCAAGATCCATCCCACCCCTGAAAGGACCTAATGGTACAGACTGCAATGATGACACCGCCTTTGCCCAGATCCAGCTGGTTCACCAGTTGCACCAATATCTGAACCGAGATGCCCTGCGCACGATCACTAAGGCGCTCATTATCTCCCAACTCGACTACTGTAACGCTCTCTATTTAGGACTGCCCTTGCATACCACTCGGAGGCTTCAGCTGGTGCAGAATGCGGCCGCGCGGTTAGTGATGGGAGCTTCCCGATACTCCCATATTACACCCCTCTTGTGCAGCCTGCATTGGCTTCCCGTTGCCCTCTGGGTGAGATTCAAGGTTTTGGTGTTAACATTCAAAGTCCTACATGGCATGGGTCCAGGATATTTATGAGAACGACTCCTCCCAGCATCAAATACCAACTGCCCTGTACGGGCGCACAGACACGGTCTCCTCAACTTAATGTCACTTGCAGTGACCTGGGGGAGGGCCTACTCTGTGGCGGCTCCCACTTTATGGAATCTTCCGCGGAGCTCCGGCTGGCTCCCGATCTCCACACCTTCCGCCACGAGTTAAACACCTGGCTATTTTTACAATCCAGGCTGTGCTGACCCTCTGGGGGTTTGTTTATTTTAACTTCGGGGTTTTTAATTCCAATTCGTCTTGTAATTGTTTAATATGTTTTTAGGTAATTTATTTATTGTTGTATTTTTAGCTGTGAGCCACCCAGAGTCCTTTCGGAGAGGGGGCGGCATACAAGTCGAATAAATAAATAAATAAATAAATAAATAAATAAATAAATAAAAGCCAACCTCTTTAACACATTCTTTGGCTCAGTATTTGTAAACAGCAATGGCTCATGCCCAGTATTTCCTAGTCGAACCACAGACAGCTACAATGATCTAATACATATCAAATTTACAGAAGACAATGTTGAAAAAGCACTACGCAATCTAAAACCATCTCTATCTACTGGGCCGTATGGAATATTGCTTATTTCTTAAAAATGCTATCTGCTGCCATAGCCGAATCTCTAAGCATAATATTTGAAAAATATTTCAGGACTAGCTCCTTGCCAAACCTATGGTCACAAGCCACGGTCATCCCCATCTTCAAAAAGGGAGACCCCAGTCTAGTTGAAAATTACCAACCTATCTCTTTACGCTGCATCACCTGTAAAGTCATGGAATCAATTATTAACCAATCCATTATCCTCCACTTAGAGACAAACAACCTACTCTCTAACAAACAATATGGTTTCAGAAAAAAACTATCCTGCAATCTGCAACTCTTACACTGCAAAAACATATGGACTCGATCAGGGCAAGGTGATAGACACAATCTACATAGACATCTGTAAAGCCTTTGATTCAGTGGTACACAACAAACTACTACTAAAACTAAAATCTTATGGTATCTCTGGACAACTGCATACCTGGATAGAAGCATTCCTGTCAAGCAGACAACAAATGGTCAAAATTGGGAGCGTCCTATCCAATTCTGTACCTGTCAACAGTGGTGTGCCTCAAGGCAGCGTTCTATGACCAACTCTCTTCATACTCTACATAAATGAACTCTGTGATCATATTAAGAGCAACTGTGTTCTCTTTGCTGATGATGCAAAGCTATTCAACACCACAGACAGTACTGCTACCCTTCAAAAAGACCTTGACTATGTATCAGAATGGTCAAACAAATGGCAACTTCAAATCTCAACAAGTAAATGCTCTGTCTTACATATTACCAAAAAAAAATCAGAAAATAAAATATAAGCTGAATAGTCAAGACCTTATTGATGATCCAAACTCTGTCAAGGACCTTGGAATATTCATCTCTAATGATCTAAGTGCTAGAGCCCACTGTAACTACATAGCCAAAAAGGCATTAAGAGTTGTTAACCTAATCCTATGTAGCTTTTTATCTCGTAATATCACACTACAAACCAGGGCATACAAAACCTTTGCTAGACCAATACTCAAATACACCTCATCAGTCTGGAACCCACATTACGTATCTGATATTAACACAGTTGAGAAAGTCTAGAAATATTTCACAAGAAGAGTTCTCCACTCCTCTACTCATTGCAGAATATTTTATGCCACCAGATTTGAAATTCTAGACCTAGAAAACCTAGAACTATGCTGCCTTCAGTCTGATCTAAGTATAGTATATAAAATCATACATTGCAATGTCCTTCCAGTCAATGAATACTTCAGCTTCAACCATAACAATACAAGAGCACACAATAGATACAAACTCAAGGTTAACCGCACCAAACTTGATTGCAGGAAATACGACTTCAGCAACAGAGTGGTCAATGTCTGGAATACTCTACCTGACTCTGTGGTTTCTTCCTCAAACCCCAAAAACTTTAACCTTAGACTGTCTACTATTGACCTCACCCCTTCCCTAAGAGGTCTATAGGGGGCGTGCATAAGTGCACTAACGTGCCTACCATCCCTGTCCTATTGTTTCTTTTATTTTTCTTATATGTATTCATTTCACGTATTCACAACTATGTTTACCCTTATACTTATTATCTTGTAAGTGATTGAATAAATAAATAAATAAATAAATAAATAAATAAATAAATAAATTTTTAGATTGTCAGCTGAGGTCCATAGTTAATTATCTTTACTGGTGATGGATCAAGGAGCAAGGTATCCCATTGGTGGATTGTATCAGGGGTGGGATTCAAATTTCTTAACAACCAGTTCTGTGGATGTGGCCTAATTTGTGAGTGTGGCTTGGTGGTCATGTGACTGGGTGGGCATGGCTTGCTGACTGGGCATGGCTTAGTGGTCATGTGACTGGGTGACCATGGCTTGTATGTAAATATTATAAATATTTATGTAAATATTGATTTTTTTATTAAAAAAAGAGCAACTTTTACCCAAAAGCAGGCAAAGCAGGCAGGCTGAGTTGCTCACAGAATCACATATTCACTTAGAAGTCTATCTATCTGCAATTGGCTATCTGAGTCTGTCACATAAAATTTGCTAGCAAGCAAACTCACAAAATTAACTCAGAACACACCATGTGTGTAAATATTGATTTTTTTATAATACAAAAGGAGCAACTTTTACTCCAAAACAGGCAGGCAGATTGAGTTGCTCATAGAATCACAGATTAACTTAGAGATCTATCTGAAATCAGCTACTTGAGTCTGCACTGAAAAGCTTCAGTCCTAAGGAAGGTTCGGCTCTGCTTTTAGATTAGCTAGAAAGCAAGAAATCCAAAGATTAGCTAATCTAAATCTCCTGGTAGAGCAGAACAGCTAATGATCAGGGGGAAAAAAGGAAAAATAGCAACTCACCAAACCAGGCAAGAGTGATTTGCTGGTTCTTCGAACTGGGGACAATCGTGTGTGCAGCGTTTGTAAGAAATCATCAGCTGTCCTGCCTGGACAGCTGACAAGCGCTGTGCTCCGGTGCGCAGTGTTTGAGAATCCTCTTGTTTTCTGCTTTTTCAACCTCAGCTGTGCCGCGCAAAGCAGCTGAGGAGGGAAAAGCAGGAAATAAAGGACAGCCTAGAGCCCGGGCAGGCAGGTGAGACAAACTCTTCACAGCTACAGGTTCTATAGAACTGGGCTGATCCGGTAGCATCCCACCCCTGGATTGTATTGAAAGGTCTAATTCTTTTTTTGCAACAATTATTTGAAAGAAGTGCTTTTCTTCAGCAAGACTTTCTGTTCTTTTAAAAAAGTTATTCAGTATTTTTCATCTGTTTTTCTTGCAAGACATTTCAATATAAGCAATAGATAACACATTTATAAATGTATATTGTACATTTTATTTAAATATTGTAGTATATATTAATAATTAGTATAGATTCAACAAGAACAGAAATTTTAAGAAGAATTGGACAACCAGTCTGAAATAATATAGGATTTTCTGCTTGAGCAGGGGGTTGGACTGGAAGCCTTCCAAGGTCCCTTCAAATTCTTTTATTCTGTTATTAGTATGGTTCTGAGGATTTTGGCTAATGCAGATCTTATCACCAAGGCTAAAGAAAGAAAATTATTTCGGTAGAGGAAAAACAGTGTTTATGCATTTCTCCTTAGTGCAAGTGGGATACTGTGTAGTCCTTACTCTGATACAGTAAAGTCAAAAAGTGCAGCAAAGGCACAGCCATCTTGGAGTTCCCTTTGATAAGAAGGAAGGAAAAAGGAAGGAAGGAAGGAAGGAAGGAAGGAAGGAAGGAAGGAAGGAAGGAAGGAAGGAAGGAAGGAAGGAAGGAAGGAAGAAAAATAGTTTTATTTTATTTCCATAGTATTGCCACAAACTTTGCATGCCTTTAAATAAAGCAGTATTTCCAACTTTGGATGCCTCTGCCCCTCACAGTGTTATAGTAGCACTTTGAGAAGATTTTTCATTAATGCATCCTTCTGTGATGTGGTTTTTGAATTTCATAGTATATAAATGTTTCACATATTATGAAAGTGCGTATTGTAATTGTGTAGTGGAGCAAAACTAATTCTGTTTAGAAAACTTGTTTATTTATTTTTATTATAACAGAGCAGTTGACATTACAATTAACACTTTCGCACGTAACACCACATAAAGGTTAACTCAGAAAACCTGAAAATTTGTCTATTCCTCTCTGAATGAGCAATTAAGAATTCATTGAAATTACAATGAGAAACAATATCCAAAAGATATTCTGTAGTAGCAAGCTTTGTGTTAATTAAATTTTACTGCAATTAAAAGGTCAATGGCTTACATGCATGTATTTTAATGCAATTTTAAAAGCTAACAGAAATTATCTTTGACTTATGATTACTTAGTGATATATTACTAGAACTAGATACCGTACTACAACATGATTTAGAGTTGTTTATTATATACAGTAGAACAGGGCAACGTAACCAAAAATGGCAAAGTAGGGAAATGCAGTTGGTGAAGTGTGTCATAAGAAAACTTATTAAATTTAATGAGGCCATGACCTCGGAAATTAAGGAATAATGCCAGGCAAGTATAACATTTGCAATATATAAGAACTCTGCCTCTTTGAAAAATGAAAACAAAGGTTTTATCACTATGGTCTTTTTTTTTTGTCCTCCTCTAGGTTTGTTGTCTTTGTCATTATTATTCTATTGCTTGCACTGTTTTTGTGTTTTTCTATAGTTTTTATGGTTGTTTTATTTTATTTTTCTTGCTAACTTTTAAATGTTTTTAACAATTGTTAATCATTTAGTTGCTGGAAGTCAGAGAACATATACATTTAATAAATATTTAATAAATAAATGATAACTATTTAGTTCTACGTCCCACAACTCATACACCTACTCACTTTCACAATTGTTTTGTGTGAAAACTGATCCTATAAGTTTAATAGCCATTTACAAAACAGTTAAAGAAACTTTTTCTTTTAAAAAAATGCAGTCTATCCTACCTTCACGAAAAGTGTGAGGAAATTTAAAAATCCAATCTTTCCACCCTAAGTGGTCTATGTATATAGGTTCCCCATGTGAAAATACAGCACATTAGAATTCTTGTGTTATTATTTTATTTATTTAATACATTTATATAGGCACATTTATAGGTCTCGTATAATGACTTCTTAATAAATATTACTATCCAGAACTATGAGAGATCTTGTTCCTAGACTAATTGTTTCCAGTCTTGGCTGCTAGAGAGAAGCCTCACACTATTGACAGTAGGAATGGCATGGATATATTTGAAATTTTCTGGAAATTTTCTTTTTTAAAAAAAATGATAATATCAATTTATCACAATTAAAAATTTACTTCTTCTGTTCTGCTGATTCTTAGCAGCATTGATCATTTTACCCTTTTCCCTAGCTACAGCATTAATATTTGTAAGAATGTTCTCTTTCATAAAGATCTGTAAACAGATGAGAAAATTTCTTTTAATTCTGTGGTAGAGTCAGACGTAGATGTTTCTTCCTCCAAAAATACTTGCAATTACATGGAATGAATTTTAAGAATGGTGAAATAATAATTCTGTGGTTTTAAGTTCAATATGTGGCAATATTTGGGTGTTTCTGGTTTATATGACTTAATATCCAACTTCTAAATGATATCTTTAATAGCAAGGTAACTGCAACCAACCCATAGTAAATATTCTTTGAAGTGTACAATATAAATCAAATGGAATTTTCAGTTATATTAACCTTCTTTTAAGTTCAAAAGAAACTAATTTCACATTAATTAAAACAGCTTACCATTGGAATAGGAAAACAAGAAAATCAACCTTTTTATTCCAAACTTTTCATAAATAGTTAATATAAATTTTATTAACTTTTTTCAATTTCTTATAAAAATAGGTTCCTATTGCTAGGAGCCTGATTCTACTAAATTTTATAACTGAATTACTTCAAATTGGATGATGTCGAGGCCATAACTGAAAATATGGGCTTAAACTAAATATCCTGCCAGGAAGCACACTTAAGTAATACCAAGAGAATGTTTCCAATAGGGTAAGCCTTATATGAATGTGTGACATCAGTATATGCATTATATCTTATGTTTTGCATTATAGGAAATTAAAGTTAGGACAGTATATGCGTTCCCTTGTTGGGAATAATTTGAAAATTATACTGATTACACCAAGTGATTTCCTCCTTTTGTATGATGGATTAGATGCTTATAGATATTTTGCATTTATGTGTCATGTGTTATGGAGATATGTATCATCCAAGTCTTTTCTGTACCTGATCATTTAAGCTTTATAGATTTTTGACAGCTGACATGTCAGTTATCTTGAAGGTCACCAGAGAGCTGTAAAAATAGAATGTGATGCAAAACATTGAACTTTCCTGAAGATAGCACATGACTAAATCCGAAATACTGGTTGGATGTAGATAATCATTATATATTCATTTTGTATTGTTTTAATTGTTTTAAATTTGTTTTTTGTTTTAGATGTATGCTGCCCAGAATTAGAAATCAAATAAATAAACATTAACAATAGCATTCTACAGTGTATATGGAATTCTATATAGTCATATTGAGAAAGTCATCACAATTTATGTTGTTGTTGTTTTCATGCTGATTTTTTATCATTTCTTCCATGCTTGTCTTGGACTAAAATAAAGACAAATGAATAAATAGGCATGTACAAATTTAACTGAATATAATTTCTATAATCCCAAATTATTCCTTTTCAACTTCATCCCTCTCCTTTTTTAAAGTTTTGAAGTGTGTTTCCAAGTCAAATAAAAACTATGCATATATGTTCACTTCATTGGAAGCTGAAGAGTAAGTTTCCTAAATTTTGATTAGAAAAATAATGGCTTATTTCTAAAGTCTTATTATATCAAAAATAGGAATGTGTCTTGTTATTTTACCATTGCTTAATTTGGGCTTCTCAGAAATGTATAACTTTGTCTCTCTAAAGCACATAATCAGGAATCTGATATGCAGCCAACAAACTGACAGCCAAACTTACTTTAGGTATTTCTATTTTTTTGCCCTGATAGAAAACTCAATAGTCTGAATTTCAGTAGTCTGAAGGTAAATATAGACCTTTTTTGACATGCTAACTTCTAACCCTAAGCTATTTAACATTCAGCTTCACCTTTTTGAATCGATTCAGACAAAACACTAGATTGAACTTTATTCTAGAATAAAATGAGAAATGCAAATGACTGGCAATTAATAAGTCTCCACCCCAATCCCCCAAGGTTGTGAATTTAAGGCTGTAAGGACTTTCCACCAATGGGAAAACAATGTTTTAAACCATATCTATTGCCTTAAGCAAATGAATTGCCCAATCTATCATTCAGTTTACATACCTGAATATTGTAAACTGTATGCTAATAAGTGTATCAATTACAAAAGAATGTAGGATATAAAATGAAATATATAAGTATTCTCTGGATAATCCAGCAAGCTATCTTTAGATTGAGAGATGATGTATATGTTTGTCTTTCCAATCGTGTTTATTTTTCTATTTTATACAATTATGCTTTATTTGTTTTTATTTTATTTTGTTTACTGGTAGCCTTCAATTTACAACCATTTATTTAGCAACCAGTCAAAGTTACAACACTGACAGAAGTGATTTATAAGTCTTCACACTTGAAGATATCACATATTGAAAATTTGGGCACTTATCAACTTGCATGTGTATGATGATTGCAGAATTATGGGGTTAATCTGATGACAATTTGAGACCTTCCCAGCTTTTGATGAGCAAAATCAACAGTGGAGACAGGATTCACTTAACAGCATGATTCCCTTAATATATGTCTTGATTCTGGTCCCAATTGTAGTTGTAAGTTGTGGACTGACCTGTATAAGAGACCTGTTCAGTCCATGATTGTACCTGAAATCTAAAAGATTTCCTTACAATTTACTTGTAACTTTATTCAAAGGGTTGCATTAAACCTATATTTTCCTATATCAAAGAATTTTTAGAGTCAATATATAAAAAAATTTACCTAGCAAAATGTGCAGCAATGCTACGCATAGTTATTGCTAAACATAATGTGCGTGTCATTGGACTGAATATCCAGAATTAATTACATCAATATTTTTTTCTGGAATTTATGACTTCCAATATTATATCATATTATTCTTATAATTGACACCTAATATAGTATCATTATAAAAATAAATGTAATATAATACATTTATTTTATCATTCATTACAAATATAAAAAATAATTAAATAAAAATACATTACAAAAATACATGCAAATAGTATGACACATTATAGTGGTTTGATCTGTGGATTATAAACTAATTTTTATGGTGAATATCTGTAGCTCGGGTGTAGAATGAGGGTGAAGGTTCATTCTCTGAGCTTATGGGTTGGTTTGTATAAGCAATTCCATCAACAGACACATTGATCTCCAATCAGCATACAAACCTGTCAGAATCTAAATCAACTGCACAGCCAATCAGAGACAGCACCAACCCCAACCAACTCACACAAGCCCCAACTAGCACTTCACCTCCCAATGACCCTCACTTGATATGTAACCTTCCCTCACAAGACTCTCACTGATGACTCACACCTAACCCATAACAAGACCCATTATAAGACCCTCACTTGTCATACCTACACCTGACCCATAACAAGATCTACTAACCACACAAAGCTCTTATAACAGAAGAACACTGACACTGACATCCCCTAAACTCTGCTGAAGATGTTACCTAGCTGGTAATGAAATGTTTGTAAACCAACCCACAAGCTCAGAAAACAAACCTTCACCCTCATTAGCATTTATAAATTATATTTATCAGGTATCCTATTACCTAAATCTTGATTAGACAAACTACAGTTTAATGAGTTGCATGAATTAAAAGAGGGATCCTCTTGCTCAAAACCTATGGTTTACTACACAGTTCTAGTATCAATAGTATATATTATATGGATAGCAGTTTATGCTGTCAAACATTTTGAGAACTAAATAGCCTGGCACCCTTGGAATTTTAAAATAGATATCAAAATCACTTGACATTGGCCAAATTGAGTTAGGTAAACTGGATTGTTTCAAACTCTGGAAACAAAGCTTTTGCAGCTCTGATACTAAGTACATATCTGCATACTATGTTATTATATCATACAAACATTATCTTATTCTGTCTATAAGTAATATATTTGAGAAAATACTACAGAAACAATTTACAACCATTTTAGTGTATTTTTGAGCATGTGAATGAGAGTTGGATATGATCACTCAAAGCTGTTTCCTAAGTATGGAAAGCTAAATTCCTGAAATATTGGAGAGGCAAAGCTGATTTCCTTAGAGGTATTAAATAGAAAGTGTTCAAACTCCCAAATATGCAAAATGAATATATCCCCAGCTAAGGTGCTTTGCAACTCAAGTAGGTGAAAACAAATGAGGATTTTATATGCCTATATGCAGTGCTTACTGTTAGTGTGAAGTGAAGTGAAATGAAATATTCAATATCTAGCAGAACAAATTCCCCTAAATGCATAATGGCATGGATAACTGAATGGATGGATAGATGAATGGATGGATATCCAAGAAGACCTGCTGCTTACTCGTAATAGGGCTGGTAGGACAGGTATTAAAATATATGTTGGCACATTGCTCAATATATAATAATGAATATTCTCATACTAATTTGCAGAGAAAAGACATTAAGTGCAATTAACATATTGTGAGTTCATTTTGTGTGTTGGCATTTTTAAAGATTTGCTCAGATCAGATATGAGTGCTCTACTTTCTAATATATGGTCTATATTATTTTTTGCTTTTTAATGCTTTTAAATGCTTTGAAATAATTGGACAAAAGCTCACAGTAGGAACTTGTGTTATTTTTGACAAAGTTGCAGTTTTCCATTTTCTCATCTGAAATGTACCCATGTGTACAGTATTGTCCTCAAATGATCTTCGTGGTTTTGATCAATGGAAGGTTTTCCATAAAACTTTTTGGTAAGGTAAAGAAAGTGTAGCTTAGTCCCAAAGGTGCTTTTTTTCAAGAGGCAACTGGACTTTCTGGTTTTTCTTTCAAGATGTTTCACTTCTCATCCAAGAAGCTTCTTTACCTCTGACTGGATGGTGGGGAATGGAAGGATTTATACAATACTTGGGTCAAGATAAAAGCACAAGAATTGGAAGCATTCACCAAACCTATCAACTCTGTATATAGATACATCAAATTCACACGGGAAGATGTTAAGGAAAATAGTCTAAGCTTCCTGGACTGCGCAGTACACATCCAAGAAGACAAAAGCTTTAACATATAAGTCTACAGAAAACCAACTCACACTTACTTTTTGATTCCCATCACCCACTGGAGCACAGAAATGGGAGTCATCTGAACCTTACATTACCGAGCTAAATGCCTGCCTACAAGCAAAGATGGGAAAGACAAAGGAATAAATGTAAACATATTAAGGAAGCCCTCAGAATATATGACTGTCCCATGTGGGCCTTCATCAAATCTCAGAAAAGACCCTACAGGAGATCCTCTGTAACAGACAATGATGACAACAATAAATGAAGCAACATTGTCATCCTGCACATTGCAAGTATATTGGAAAAGCTCAGGAGGATCTTCAGCCAACATAACATGCACACTTCAAACCCAAGAATAGACTAAGGCAGAATCTTGTCCACCCGAGGGATAAAACACCCAGATGGAAACTGAGCAATATGATATATGCAGTATAATGCAGTGAGCCATGCACAGATCTGTACATTGGGGAAATGAAACAACCACTTCATAAATGCATGGCACAACATTGGAGAACAAACACATCAGGACTAGATTCAGCAGTCCATTCAGCAGGACTAGACACAGGCCACTCTTTTGAAGACAACAAAGTCCATAATTTGGACCAGATCACTAGTTTGAAAGAGGGATTAAAAAGGCCATCTATGTCAAAATTGAACAGGCCTCTCTCAACGGGGGGGGGGGAGATACGACATCTATCTCCAATCTACAACAATTTCCTTTCAACAGTTCCAAGAAGATTCCACGCCAATGTGCACCACTCAGGTGACCCTGATGACACAGATCAACGTCTAGGTGACCTTAACAACCCACTAAAAGCATGCAAATGTCCAGCTGTCTGCAAGGACTATAAATCCTGCCATTCCCCACCATCCAGTCAGAACTGAAGAAGCTTCTTGGATGAGAAGCAAAACATCTTCAAAGAAAAACCACAAAGTCTAGTTGCCTCTTGGAAAAAGCACCTTTGGGACAACCATGACCTGGATGACTGAGAATCTCCATAAACAAGTGTAGTTTAGGTTACCAACAATAGTCATACTCATTCTGTATGCAGTATTCCCTGTTTATGATAAGAACACAACTGGTCAGTTTTGACTTATTTGGTCAGTATGTCACAGACATAATAAGAGCACAGTTTCACTGCAAATATGCTCACAGTATTCAATTTAAGCCCATAATCTTCAATTGATAGAGCCTTCCAATGAAATAATCTTTATTGTAATCAATAGACAGTCATAAAACATACTGCAAACATAACATTAATATTGATTAATTCATTAATTAGGTAAGTATATGGATCTAATTGCTGCTTATTTGACAAATTACATGACAAAATTTAAATATAAATATTGTAAATAGTATATGAGTCCAAAAATAAGTGTTTCAAACAAAATTGAAGAAAACACATGGAGAATGTTAATTATAAGTGAGGTTAACAGCTCACAACAAGCATTACAGTAAAATAAATAGTACAATGGGGCATCTTTGCTGATTTAGTGGCTTCTTCTTGGATTGGATTGGAATTGGATGTCCTAGTAAAAAAAATCTTTCTAAAAATGCTGATGGGAGCACATTGACCCAATAATGGGTCAGACCCATGCCAATGTTAATACTCTTCTTTTTTATTTTGGGAGAGTAATTGGGCTAGATACTACAGGACTGCAAGAGCTTTTTAGAAATACATACTTAGGAAGGGACATTTGGTCTGGTTAGGTATCAATATTCTTAAAATGTGGCTTGATAAGAGTCTGCCTATCTAATCTAATGAGACTATTTATACAATGCATAGATGACATTGCAAACTGAAATGCCTATATCCCATCAACTGGAAGGGCATTGACATGCATCCAGGATGCTTCCTATTTTCCTAATGGCCAATAACTCTTTTGAAAATTTGACAGAGAATAAATGTTCAGTCATAATGCAAAAATATAGCAAAATTCTTTTTATAGCATTAGTGAAATGAAAATGTTTTAAAAATACTGTATATAATACTTAACATAGATTTTTAAAAATCCATTAAATATTCTTATACAGAATACAGAAGAGCTTGATGAAAGGTATTATTTCCACATCTTCACGTAACTGGTTATAAAATATACAATGAATAACTGGCACTGAGAAGAATCCAAATGCCTAAAGGCAAATATGAGGACAAACAGTATGCTTATCTGAAAATTCTTTGTTCGTATGTTCCTAGTGCAGTGGTCTTTATGGCTTAAGAGATAATCTCTTTTTTAAAGCTGAAAAGCACACATTTCTTCTGTACCTCAACTGCTGTTCATAAAGGCATACATTGTTACATGCATACAGATTGGAGCCTAAATAATTTCTAATACTTTTGTGACAATTCTTTCTTTATATATTCTTATTACTTCTTACATTTTTTTTCTGTTAATCTCATGATTTTTTCTCTTTTATCATAGGGCTGTCAATTATTTAAAGCTTAAATGCTCCCTTTTTGTAACTATCAAATTATTTTTGGTGCCACTTATCAAAGGCCACTTCTAAAAAAATAAGTAGTGTTCTGCTGCACACCAGATAAAGAGACATGTTAACCCACTGTGGACACAAGACATTTTTAAAAAAATGTAAGGTAAAAGTGGTTGACTGTAAATTGTTGTTATTATTGTTGTTTTGCAAAGTCTGTTTTAAGTTTCTTTACTGTCTTTAAGACTGTTTTAAGTCTGCCAGATAGCTTTACATTTCTTGTAAACAACTAAAGGGAAATCTTGCCAGATTTCTGATGTAATATTGGGACAATCCAATAATTGCTCCCATCCCTCCTAAAGCTGACAGACCATAAAGATTTTTAGTCTTTTATGAAAACATTAAAATGTTTACATGAATACTATTACAAACAGGTAATTAAAGTTATGACAAAACACTATATGTGTTATGTAATTAATGTAAGCATGCAATAAAAGCATAATAATATCACTTAAATCATAATGTCCTATTTCATATGCAATATAGGATTATAACATTTTACTTGGTGTAACATATAAAGCATGCCTCAGATATAACATAAATAATGGCAAGGAAGTGAGGATAATGATAACATCCACAGCAATAATCAACATCATCATCATAATCATAGAATAATTGCAAATCAGACAAACCGAAGGAGCATAATCCATTATTTCAATTGCCAGTTTTCCATTTTATTCTCCTCTGTATTTGTTCACTATAATTCATATATATTAATGCTCATCCTTTATTTTGAATCACATGCAATTTCTGTATTTGCCTGGTAATATGGAAACACAGTGTATGGTATAATTGATCCTACCTCAGGAATCTATTTTCGGTTGGAAGCCAGATTCATTTGGACATGATTCAAAAAGTTCATTCTAACGGTAGATGGAAGCTAAAGTCAAAGTCACACTGTCAAGTCGAAATGGATATTTCAAAGGCAGAAAACTCTCAGAAGTAGCAGTTGTTACCAAACACAAACCTGTTTGCTTAGAAAAGGCTATGAAGCAGTTCAAAAACACACTCCCAAAGCTCATCTGTTTACTTAGAAGTAAGCCCTAAAATATAACTTACCATGCCAGGAAGAAGTGAGCATGGACAGAAAAATAGAAATTCCTATCTCATATAACAGCATTGTTATATGTTTATTCAGGGATAAGGTGTCACAGCAATTTATTTTTTCTATAAAGGGTGCCAAGCACTTCAAAAGTTAAAATGCTACTGTGAAAATCACTAAAAGATTGTTTAACAGTCAAGAAGCTGACCAAGAAAAATAGAAGCCTTTATCTTGTCCCAGGCAATATTTATCTTCCCAAAATTCCTGAGATAAAGAGTTAAACACTACAAAGGCTTCCATACAAAGTTTCTTTATTGGATTATATCAGGCATCCTCAAGGTATAACTCACAGTTATGTTGAGATTCATCTAATGTCCAATCTTTGCATTGCTGTCTTCATAGTGTGAAAATATAATTATCTTCATCCCATAATGATACAGCAAGGGAAGACTCCAGCATGTTGCTGGGGTCCAAGTAAGAATGACCAAAACTCTCCCCAACCCAACCAGAGGTCAATTCAGTGACCAATCAGGATTACAGATGTGACCACATGACATGAACTACATCTCCCATGAGGCATTAACTACATTTCCCATGAAGCATTCCCTTAAGGTTACAGCTCTCATTCCCAAACTAACTGTATACTGTTTAACTAGCACTGCCCTGAAGAGATCACAGTCATGGCCAAAAAAAGGACAGAAAGCCAATTCCCAGGAGATTAGCAATACTTCAGCAGTGCTTTTTCACTATTGTTTTAGGACACCCCAAAATAAAATAAAATCACTTGAATGCTCAGAATATCTTGGAATGAACCACTCAATCACAACAGAAAATAAGGAACATTTTAAAAGTCAAGACCTACCATTCATTTTATAGTTCCCTGGAAACACATTACCCTATCATGTTCCAGAGCAACAAACTATGGGCATAGAAAGAGTGGGATTGAACATATTCCCTTGTAGAATGTGGTGCTACATCTCCCTTCAAGGAACCGAGAATCTAGCAGAATTACATAATTTCTGATCATAATTTCTCCAACCTGATTTTTTTGCAAGATAAGAAGAAATAATAGAGTTCTTTCTGGGAAGCAAGGTGGCAATTTTTCTAAGAAAAAAAATCAAGTCAGATAAAATAAATATGTATTCATTCATTCATTCGTTCATTCATTCATTCATTCATTCATTGCCATGAATGAATGAATGAATGAATGAATGAATGAATGAATGAATGAATGAATGGCTAACAGCCATCAATCTCACCAACTGTGACTGGTTGGTGAACATAAGATCAAAAAAATTGACTCCACAAGGAGAGAAAAATATAAATGACAACAATATTAATATAATAACATATGGTATTTTTAATAGGGAGGAGCTGGAACATGCTCAACTTGCTGGATCTATTTCAATTAGAAACAGTTGGAGAAATCCCCACACCACCTTGAATTGCACCCCAAAGTTATTAGAAGTTGATGCAGTTTACAGAGTTGTGAGTATATGGAAATAGATCCATAACTGCCCATGCATTCTGGTCTAATTGCAACTTCTCATTGCTCTTTGGGGGCAGGTCCAAGTAGAGCATATTGGGGGCAGGTCCAAATAGAGCATAATATCAGGGGTGGGATTCTACCTGTTCGGACTGGTTCTATAGAACCAGTTATTATGATTCTGCGCAGTTTGGAGAACTGGCCAGTTGTGCCTCTGGGTGGCCCCACCCCTCTCTGCCCACCCCTCCCCTCTCTGCCTAGTCAGTCCTTAGTGTGCATACCTGACATCGCGCACATGTTTGACATCACTGACTGAGTTGTCCCCCACCCAGTCACTTCTTAAGTTATTTTTTCCCTCCCGATGATCAGCTGTTCCAATGATCAGCTGTGCTGGGATTCCCCCGCTGTCTTATTGTTTCGCCCAGGAGGCTTCCCCAAAGCCCAGGAGGCAAAAGGGGGCATGGGAGGTGCGGGGTGTTATACGCCCCCCACTCCATTTTTTTGACTTCCTGAGGGAAGCTTTCTGAGGGAAAAATGCCCCCCAGGAGGCTTCCCTAAGGTGCAGGAGGCCCAAAAATGAAGGCAAAAAAATGGGGATAGGTTCTGCAAAAAAAGAAAAAAGAAGCCATGCCCACCCAGTCACATGGCCACACCAACCTAGGTATGCCCACCTAGCCACGCCCACCTAGCCATGCCCACAGAACCAGTTGTTTAAAAATTTGAATCCCATCCCTGAGTAATATATTCAGCAGATGAACAAGGCATGAGAAACCCTAATTAGTACCTTCTGATCCAGAAAATGGCAGACACTATGATGCTGTGCAATGGTCCTCCTGATCATGGCTGCTACTTGTTTCCTGAGCAGGGACTGTAAATTTTTTAAAAAGCTTTTGTCCTTTTTTTTGATAAACAATGGTTTCTGAATATTAATCAATCAGAATGGAGCTGGAAGGGACCTTGGAAGTCTTCTAGTCCAATCCCCTGCTCAAGAAGGAGACCCTATACATATAGGTGGCTGTCCAATCTTTTCTTTAAAACCTCCAGTGATATAGCAGCTTCAACCTACAACTTCTGAAGGTTTTCCACTGGTTAATTGTCCTAAATGTTAGGAAGTTTCTCCTTAGTTCCAGGTTGCTTTTCTCCTTGATTAGTTTCCTTCCGTTGTTTCTTGTCCAGTCTGGAAGTGCTTTGGTAAATAAGTTGATGCACACCTCTTTATGGCAACCTTTCAAATACTGGAATACTGCTATCATGTTGCCCCTAGTCCTTTTTTCTCTAGACTACCCATGCCCTTATTTTCTCTAGACTGCCATACCCATTCTGCAATCGTTCTTAATATGTTTTTGTGTCCAGGCCCTTAATCATCTTAGTTGGTCTTCTTTGCACTTTTTCCAAAGTCTCAACATCTTTTTCTGTAATGTGGATGCAGTATTCAAGTGTGGTCTTACTAAAGATTTATAAAGCAGTGCTAATACTTTATGTAATTTTGAATCTATGCCTCTGTTTATACAACCAAGAATTATATTAGCTTTTTTGGCTACTGCCACTGGCTTGTGATCAGCCACTAGGACTCCAAGGTCCCTCTCACAGTTGCTGTTTATGAGCCAGGTTTTGCCTAACCTGTACTTGCACCTTGGGTTTTTCCTGTTTATGTGTAAAACCTTTCTTTTCTCCATATTAAATTTCATTTTTGGTGGATAGAGCCCATTGTTCAAGTCTGTCAAGGTCTTTTTAGATCCTGAGCTTGTCTTCTGGGGTTTGGCTATTCATACCAACTTAGTGTCATCTGAAAATTTAATGAGTTCCCCTTCTATTCCCTCATCTAAGTCATTTATGAAGATATTGAAGAGGATGGAACTTTGTGGTACCTGATTGCTTACTTCCCTGTAGATGTCATATCATTAAGGACTACACACTGAGTATGGTTTGTCAGTCAGTAACAGAACCATCTAGTGGTGATACTGTCTATCCCATATTTTTCTAGGCTAAGTATACTATGCCCACAGCATTTCACTGATCTACTAATTTAGTCACTTTGTCAAAGAATGAAAGTTTGGCATGATCTGTTTTCAGAAAACCTATTCTGGCTACTAGTTATAACTTTATTTCTAGCTGTCTGTTTTTTATTATTTATTCCAGTATCTTCTCAGGCTGATTGGTCTGCAGTTTCTGGATCTACCTGGTTTCTACCCCACCCCTTTTTTTAAAAAAAGATGGGAATTGTTATGTATGCAGGTTTGAATGTCATTGGTTAAGTTTGAACTGTTCTTGTAAAATGTCAGAAATGATTGGTTTAAAAAGTGCAGGAAAACCCTCTGATTGGCTGGCAACTGCGGCTGCTGGCTATAAGTAGCAGCCACAGCCCAGCCAAATTGGGTCTGTTATGAGCTGTAGTCACTAATAAACTCTTCACTGAAGCACTCCGCATCTGACTCTTCATGCAAATCTAACACTGGTGACGAAGGTGGGATCCTTCCCGAAGAGAAGACAATGCAGAGAACAAGCTGAGAGAGATGGCTGTGCTGAACACCCCCCAGCCCCGTTCCATCCGACGGCAGAAGACTGGGACTCATATGCAGATCGTTTCCAAATGTATTTGGAGGGAAACGATCTCACCGACATTTCCGACAAGTGGAAGAGGGCGGTCTTTCTCACCCACTGCGGTCCGGTCATTTTCAAGAAGGTGAAGGCATTGACAGGAGCTGCAGACATGAAGGTAATGGACTGGCCCGACTTAGAAAAGTTATTAAGAGCCCATTACGTGCCACAAGTATCGTGCCTCATTAAAAGACACGAATTCTACCGTCGGGATCAAGGGGAAAGTGAAAACGTTAATGACTTCGTGGCAAGTTTAAGGGACATTGGGGGTGCATGTGAGTTTATCAACTTTGAAGAGGCCATGCACGATCGATTTGTTCTAGGCCTAAAAGACAAGGTTTTGCAGAGCAAATTATTAATGAAACCTCAGATCACGCTTAAGGAGGCCATAGAAGAAGATTCTTCAGCGGAAGCTACCAAGTCCTCAGCAGCAGCCATGAAGAAAATTAACAAGGCCGCAAGCCATCCTGATGTGGAAAAATCCACAACAACCCATTGCGAGCAAATAGATTCTGATTCAGACTGTAGCGAGGTGGAGGAAGGAATTTATAGACTCAGAATGGAGAAGAAAAGGAAAGACCTTGGAAGAAAGAGGCAAGACTTTTATTGCAGAGGTTGTGGGGGCACCCCACACTGAATGCAAGTTTTTTGATACCATCTGCCTCCGTTGTGAAAAAAGAAGTCACCTAGCAAGCGTCTGCAAATCATCCAGAACTCCACCAGGCAGAAAGAAGTTTCCTGACAAAGAATTCAAGCATAACAACTTCAGTGAGAAAATGGGGCGCAATACAGAAGCAAATGGGAAGAATGAAACTCATCAAACAGTCACTATTGGTCATTCTTCACCATTAAGTAGCAGAAAAGTACATGTGAAGGTAGTAATTGAAGGGAGGCCTTGCCAAATGGAAGTGGACTCAGGCTCCTATTTATCTATGGTGTCATGGGACACTATTCACAGGCTACTTCCCAACATTCAGAAGAAGCATTTCCAGAAGCAAGCACTGACTCTTAAAGACTACCAAATGAACAAGATTCCAGTAGTTGGAACAAGAGAATTCAACGTGAAGTTCAAAGGCCACACCAAATGTTTGCCCCTGACCATCATGGACAAAGACCGCCCAAGCTTGCTGGGACTTGAGTGGTTCAAGCCACTAGGCATCGAGGTGACTGGCATCAATCACGTGAGCAACACTGATTGGGAGGAGGCCTTGAAGTCTGAGTTTCCAGAGGTCTTCAGCAACAGATTGAGCAAGTATATGGGGACCCCTATCACTTTCAACCTAGATCCCAAGGTGCCCCCAATTCGTTTAAAGCCCAGAAGGGTCCCATTTGCCTTAAAGGAATAAAATGATGCACAATTAGATAAACTAATAGCTCAAGGAGTTTTAGAGCCCACTGACCACTCCAGATGGGAAACACCCATAGTCATACAAGACTGATGGGTCAGTAAGAATCTGTGGAGACTATAAGGGGACATTGAACCATGCGCTTCAGCAAAGCGCATATCCAGTTCCAGTGGTGCATCATTTATTACATTCACTTGGCAGGGACACATTCTTCGCCAAATTGGATCTGGCCCAGGCATATCAACAACTAACAGTTGATGATGCCACTGCAGAGGCCCAAACCATTGTGACTCATAGAGGTGCCTTCAAATGTAAAAGGTTACAGTTTGAAGTAAGCGTGGCACCAGGCATCTTCCAAAGCCTTATGGAAAGGATGCTCCAAGGACTGCCAGGGGTAGTGCCTTACTTTGATGATGTGTTAATCTCTGCTGAAAATGACACTCAATTACAAGAGAGACTCAGAGAAGTCCTTACCAGATTCAGGAAAGCGGGGTTAAAAGTCAAGGAAGAAAAATGCACTCTTAGAACTGACAAGGTTGAGTTCTTGGGCTATATGATTGACAAGCATGGCATCCATCCTACAGATGCCAAGATTCAAGCAATCAAAGAAGCCCCTAGACCAAAATGCAAAACAGATTTGCAAGCCTTCCTTGGACTCATTAACTTTTATCACATGTTCCTACCTCAGAAGGCAACCATTGCAGAACCATTACACAGATTACTTGACAAAAAGTCTGTTTGGGTCTGGGGCAGGAAGGAACAATCAGCATTTAACAGTATTAAAAGACTAATCACGTCTGATGCTGTACTCATACAGTTCTCTGAGAATTTACTTGTTGTACTGACTTGTGATGCATCCCCCTTTGGAGTGTGGGGGGGTTGAGCCACAGGCTTCCCAGCGGGAGGGAATCCCCTATTGCATTTTCCTCTCGCACCTTGACCAAAGCAGAGAGGAATTACAGCCAATTGGACAAGGAAGCATTAGCAATTGTTGCAGCTATCAATAAATTTCATGAGTATTTATATGGGAGAACATTTACCATTGTCACAGATCACAAACCTTTGTTAGGCATTGTGGCAGGAGACAAACCTACACCCACTATCCTGTCACCAAGAATGCTGAGGTGGACTGAATTTCTTGCTGCTTATTCATACAAACTTATCCACAAGCTTGGCAAGGACGTTGGACATGATGATGCCTTGAGTCGTTGCCCACTTCCTTGTCACAAGGAGGACTTTGAACCTGAGGCACACACCTTTTTCCTAGAAACTGTTGCCAAGCTTCCAGTACACGCTGCTGAAATTGCCAGAGAGACTGCCAAAGACACTTTATTGGCTCCTATTATAGGCTGGATTAAGAAAGGTTGGCCTCTTCAAGATCTACCTCACCTTGCCCAACCTTTTAAGTCCAGGCAAACTGAATTATCTGTATTAAGAGGATGTATTTTGTGGGGTAACAGGGTGGTTATTCCTGCAAAACTGCAAAGAGAGGTTTTGGAAATGTTACATGAGGGTCATCCTGGTATTGTAAGGATGAAGGGATTGGCCAGGAGTTATGTATGGTGGCCAGGTATTGACAAAATGTTGAAAACTGGGTTGCATCTTGTCCCAACTGTCAGGTGGTCAGGCCTGCCCCACCTCTCGCCCCCGAACAGGAATGGGAATGTCCTAGGGGCCCATGGTCTAGGATTCACATTGATTTCGCTGGCCCTACCAGAGGGCACACCTTCCTTATTATAGTAGATGCATATTCTAAATGGCTAGAGGTCATCCCTATGGCATCCACCACAACTGATGCTGTCATCAAACAGCTCAAAAAGCTTTTTGTAACCCACAGGTTACCTGATGTTCTTGTCTCTGACAATGGCCCTCAATTTACATCCAACCTTTTTAAATCCTATTTAGCACAACAGGTTATCAGACATGCCCTTACTGCCCCTGGGCACCCTTCGGCTAACGGCTGGGCTGAACACATGGTATGTTTTACCAAGGAAAAGCTTCAGCAATTGGGTCCTGGAGACATCATTGAGAAAGTTGAAAAACTTCTTAGTGTTCAGCACATCACTCCTAACCCATCAACTAACTTATCCCCAGCAGAGTTGTTGATGGGTAGGAAACTTAGGTCTCCCCTTGACTGCCTTCATCCCTCTTACGCACCCAACGCACCACTTGATTCCACTAGCAAAGTTTGCACGTTCAGTGTGGGTGATTCTGTTTATGCTAAGAACCTTATGGGTGAACCTTCATGGATTCCTGCTGAAATAACTCAAATAACTGGCCCTCGTTCTTACAGGGTACAAACAGAGGATGGAGTCCTCTGGAGCAGGCACATTGATCAGCTTAGATCCAGGCTACCTCAGGAACATCGCAATTGTTCCTCTCTAGTTCCCATACCTAATGCCTTTTCTAGGGGAAGGGAGGAGCATGAGGATAATCAGCAAGCAAGAATCAACCCCATGTGTAATGAGCCATTACGACAGGAACCATCTCAAAACCTGTCACAATGCCAAAATCCATCCTTACAAGTGGAAGATTGCACATCACTACCTGATTTGGGTGCTGACATTGGGCTGGAGATGGGTTGGGAGGAGAGACCAGATTCTAACAATCAAACAGGGTCTTCTTTCACAGGAAGTCCAACTAGACACATTTCCTCTCTCACTGGGTGAGAACGTTAAAACTTCTGAACCACGAAGGTCTCAGTAAGAGACCCACCTATTTAAAAGAATACATTAGATAGGTGGGGTTTGAGTATGGACTGAACCTAGTGGGGAGGGGTGTTATGTATGCAGGTTTGAATGTCATTGGTTAAGTTTGAACTGTTCTTGTAAAATGTCAGAAATGATTGGTTTGCGGAAAACCCTGCACTCTGATTGGCTGGCAACTGTGGCTGCTGGCTATAAGTAGCAGCCGCAGCCCAGCCAAATCGGGTCTGTTATGAACCTGTAGTCACTAATAAACTCTTCACTGAAGCACTCTGCATCTGACTCTTCATGCAAATCTAACAGGAATCACATCAGTTCTTTTCCAATCCTCTGGTAGTTACCTGTTTCTCCAGTATTTCTAAAAATATTATATAACAGTTCTGAGATAACATGTGCCAGCTCTTTCAGAATTCTGGATGTTATCCATCATGTCCCGATGATTTATATTCATCACGGTTAGGCAGGTGTTCTCTTACCCTTTTTTTTTGCTTATTTTAATTTTTATTTCTAGTCTATCTTTTACAGTTATGCTTGTAGTAGGTTGGATTATAGTTTCTTTTTACATGAAGATTGATGCAAAGAATGAGTTAAGCAGCTCTGTTTTCTCTCTACTGCCTGTTACTTCCTTGCCACTTTCTCTCTTTAATGGACCAACAGTTTCCTTGAAGCTGCCTGCAATTAGTGCAGGCTCGAATCCCACCAGGCTCAAGGTTGACTCAGCCTTCCATCCTCTTGGGGTAGGTAAATTGAGGACCCAAGATTGTTGGGGGCAATAAGCTGACTTTGTAAAAATGCCGCTTAGTAAAAAGCAGGCATATACAATGGAAGGGAGGCTATTGCTGAGCACACTGGGTTGTATCCCAAAAATTGTAAGCCACCCTGAGTCTCCGGAGAAGGGCGGCATATAAATGTAATTAAAAAAAATTGTCAAGTGCTTCAAGACCACTTTCCTAGCATTCTACATTTACCCTGCCTAAGATAGAAATATATACTGAATATCTTCAGCATATGAGTTCACTTAGTGATATGACATGGGCCTTGGTGGTTCAGGCTGTTAATAGCCTAGCACTTAGTTCCAGCTGCCTATAATTATTGCAGGTTCGAATCCCACCAGGCTCAAGGTTGACTCAGCCTTCCATCCTCTCGGGGTAGGTAAACTGAGGACCCAGGATTGTTGGGGGCAATAAGCTGACTTTGTAAAAATGCCGCTTAGTAATAAGCAGGCATATACAATGGAAGGAAGGCTATTGCTGAGTGCATTGGGTTGTATCCCAAAAATTGTAAGCCACCCTGAGTCTCTGGAGAAGGGCGGGATATAAATATGAATAAAAAATAAATAAACTTAAAAAGTATCAAGGAAGGCTCATTTTCCTTTAATATCAATGCTAACTGGAACCAGCCTGGATGAAGGGACAGAACAACTGAAATACCATGCACCTTACTCCCAACTTCCTGAGCAGATTTAATAGAATGACATGATTGATAGTACAAAAAGTTATTTAGAGAGCAGCAAATTTGTCAAAAATCTGGGTAGCCTTGGTTCTAGAAAAACAAACCTAGAAAAGCAATAACAGTTCTAGGTTCCAGTAAATATATACAAAAACAATTTAGCTGTTAATTCAATCGATCGTAACTCCTACATCAAAGGACATAATTATTACTGGACATAGTATTACAAAGATTGGAAAATATTAATACAGCTAAGAGAGAAAGAGAAAAGGGAAGGGAAGGAAGGGGGAGGGGGTAGATGGAGGAAGGAAGGAAGGAGGGAAGGAAGGAAGGAAGGAAGGAAGGAAGGAAGGAAGGAAGGAAGGAAGGAAGGAAGGAAGTCTGGTTGTCTGAGGAAGATTAAATAATCTGGCTCCTGGTTAAAAGCTTTCCCATATTTTGCATATACATGCCAGTATTATGATACTTGGGCTTTTAAATTTGCAATTAGATCTCCATCTAATCCACTCATGTCAAGTACTTGAAATGTATTGCTCATTGTGTTTAAATTTGTATAATTTTATCACTTAATGCAGCAAAATTTAAAAACTTCAGCTACTTTGCTGGATTTTTGTAAATCTGAACATTATTTGGGGGGGTTGTTCTCTTTATCTCACTTAATTATATCATTAATTCTCACATTTCATAGAAATAAACTTTCAAGAATCAAAGATACCTATACTTATTTCTGTTTTTTGTGATTACCTAAATTGCTTCTTTCCAGAGTGATATTCCTAAGAGGAAGTTAACAAAAAGTGTCATAAAAGTCATGCACTGTGTCTTTAACCCTGGCACTCATGTGCCATCCAGATTTTTCATCACTGAATGAATATGAGTTGGGGTGGTGGAGAGGAAAGCAGAGTTTGTTCAAAGTCAAATCTCACTGTTTTGACAAGAAAATCAGAGTTAATGTTTATAACCTGTACAAAAGGAGGGAGAAATAGATCATATAGACTGAATTTGGGTAACTTTCTAGAATGTTAAGCAAAACTTGAAAAATAGATGGAGAAATTTGAAAATCCAAAAATGTTGGTAGTAAGGTAATGGCTATTATTTAGTTCATTAGAAAAAATGAATATAGGATGAAATAAATGGAAATGCTATGGATTCAAGTGTGCTTCTGCCCACTTTGTTATATAAAAGTGAAAGTTGTGTGTTAAGAGAAACAAAAATAATTTGAATGCAATGAGAATGGAGCTACTTTAAAATTTTATCTGGTAAAACAAGAAGATTGAAGATTGAATGGCTACTGAAAGAATGTGGATTGAATTTTTAAAAAGAGTGACAACTATGAAAACGGTATATTAAAGTACTTTAGTCATAGAGCCATGGTGTCACAGTAGTTAGAATGCAGTACTGCAGGCTAAGTCTGCCCACAGTCAGGAGTTTGATTGTGACTGACTCAAGGTTGACTCAGCCTTCCAACCTTCCGAGGTCGGTAAAATGAGGCCCTAGATTGTTGGGGGCAATAGGCTGACTCTGGAAACTACTTAGAGAGGGCTGTAAAGCACTATGTAGTGGTATATAAGTCCAAATGCTATTGCTTTATAGAGAAAATCAATGACAATCATTTGAAGAAAGGAAATAGGTTAAAGGGCCTTGGGTGGCTCAGGCTGTAAATGCCTGCTCTTAAGATCCAGCTGTCTACAATTACTGTAGGCTCGAATCCCACCAGGCTCAAGGTTGACTCAGCCTTCCATCCTCTCGGGGTAGGTAAATTGAGGACCCAAGATTGTTGGGGGCAATTAGCTGACCTTGTAAAAATGCCGCTTAGTAATAAGCAGGCATATACAATGGAATGAAGGCTATTGCTGAGCACACTGGGTTGTATCCCAAAAATTGTAAGCTGCCCTGAGTCTTCGGAGAAGGGCGGCATATAAATGTAATAAAAAAAAATGGAATTGGAAGATAAAGAAAGTTGGGGTTGGTGAGGTTGACAAAATTCTCAAAGAAAATTCTGAAGTCTAAAACGCGGACCTTGCCTGCATCACTGAGACCTGGGTGGGGCCGGAGGGAGGGGTCCCTCTGGTTGATATCTGCACCCCAGGTTTTCGGGTTATGCACTGGTCTTGACCCCAGGGAAGGGGTGGTGGTGTGGCTATTGTTATCCGGGAGACCCTGTTTCCTAGGGAGGTCCCTGCTCTGGAGATAGGCGGGTGTGAGTCCCTCCTCTTGAAGTTTGGGCCTACGGGTTGGATGGGCGTGTTGCTTACATACCTGTCCCCCAGCTGTGTATCAACAGCCCTACCTGGGCTTCTCGATGCCGCCTCGGGGGTGGCGGTGGAGTTCCCAGAGCTAATAGTTCTGGGTGACGTCAACCTCCCTTCCTTGGGGGTGGTGTCAGCGATGGCCCAGGAATTCCTGGCTTCCATGGAATCTATGGGTCTGACCCAGTTAATAGAAGGCCCAACTCACGAGGGGGGTAATACACTCAACCTGGTTTTTATCTCGGAGCAGTGGCGTAGTGGTCTGGGGGATGGCACTATATTAACCCATCCCGTTCCATGGTCTGATCACTATCTCCTACGGCTGGTCTTCCATCAAGCCGCCCCTCACCGCTGGGATGAGGAGCCACTTAGATGGTTCCATCCCAGGCGCCTTATGGACCCTGAGAGGTTCCAGGCAGAACTGGGGTTTTTTCCTGCATCCCTCACCCACAGCCCTGCCGAGGTCCTTGCGGCTACTTGGCAACAATCGGCCACGGGGGCTCTGGACAGGGTTGTCCCCATGCACCTCCTTTCTCGTTGCGGATCCCGGTTAGCTCCCTGGTATACTGAGGAGCTCTGGGAGATGAAGCGACGTAGAAAGGGATTAGAGAGCAGGTGGAGGATGACCCGCTCCAGATCCGACCGAGCCCAGTTGAGAGCCCATATTAGGACTTACCTGGTAGCTGTGGGGGCAGCGAGGAGATCTTACTTCTCTGCCCTCATAGCATCTGCAGATAATCGCCCAGCTGCCCTGTTTGGGGTTGCCCGTTCCCTCTTACAGCTGGGGGGGTGGCCGACCCTTTTTTTTTTTTTTAATTACATTTATATGCTGCCCTTCTCCGAAGACTCAGGGCGGCTTACAATTTCTGGGATACAACCCAGTGTGCTCAGCAATAGCCTTCATTCCATTGTATATGCCTGCTTATTACTAAGTGGCATTTTTACAAGGTCAGCTAATTGCCCCCAACAATCTTGGGTCCTCAATTTACCTACCCTGAGAGGATGGAAGGCTGAGTCAACCTTGAGCCTGGTGGGATTCGAGCCTACAATAATTGTAGGCAGCTGGATCTTAAGAGCAGGCATTTAACAGCCTGAGCTACCAAGGCTCTTTTTTGTGGGGAAGAGCTGAGGAATTTGGTCTTTATATGCAGGATAAAATTGCTCGGATCCGGGAAGGGTTGCGCTCGGACTTACAGTGGTCTGACGATGGAGAGACGGGCGGTCTGGCGAATGTAATCTGGACTGAGTTTGATCCTGTTTCTGAGGCTGAAGTGGACAGGATTATGTGGCGGCTGAGTTCCACCACATGTTTATTGGACCCGTGCCCCTCCTGGTTGGTTTATGCCTCCGGGAGGTCACGCGCGGCTGGCTTCAGGCAGTGGTCAACGCTTCATTAAGGGAGGGGCTGTTCCCTGCCGCCCTGAAAGAGGCAGTGGTGAGGCCCCTGCTGAAGAAGCCTGCCCTGGACCCAGCCGTGTTGAACAACTTTCGTCCGGTCTCCAACCTTCACTTTTTAGCGAAGGTTGTTGAGAGTGTGGTGGCTCAGCAATTGCCACTTTTCCTGGAGGAAGCGGATTACCTGGATCCGTTCCAATCGGGCTTCCGACCCGGATACAGCATGGAGACAGCATTGGTCGCTGATTGATGATCTCTCTAGGGCTTGGGACAGGGTTTTCCTCTGTCCTGGTCCTTTTAGACCTCTCAGCGGCTTTTGATACCATCAACCATGGTATCTTGTTGTGATATCTCGGGGGGTTGGGAGTGGGAGGCACTGTTTTACAGTGGTTCTCCTCCTACCTCTCGGGACATTTGCAAACAGTGTTGGCAGGGGGGCAGAGGTCGACTGCAAGGTCTCTCACTTGTGGGGTGCCCCAGGAGTCTGTCCTCTCGCCTCTCTTGTTCAACATTTATGTGAAGCCGCTGGGTGAAATCATCCGTGGTTTGGGGGTGAGTTACCATCAGTATGCTGATGATACGCAGCTATACATCTCCACCCCAAACCACATCAGTGATGCTCTCTCTGTGATGTCCCGTTGTTTAGAAGCGGTGTGGATCTGGATGGACAGGAACATGCTTCGACTCAATCCAGCCAAGACAGAGTGGTTGTGCATACCGGCATACCGGTCCAGTTTTGAGATACCACCGTTGGTCATGGGGGAGGAGGTGTTGCCCCGTGGACAGGGCACGGAACCTGGGGTTCTCCTGGACTCACGCTCAAGTTGGAGGAGCAGGTGGGAGCTGTGGCCAGGGGGGCCTTTGCCCAGGTCCGGCTGGTTCGCCAGTTGCGCCCATATCTGGACCGGGATGCCCTGCACACGATCACTCAAGCGCTCGTGGTCTCCCGACTGGACTACTGTAATGCTCTCTATTTAGGGCTGCCCTTGCATACCACTCGGAGGCTTCAGCTGGTGCAGAATGTGGCCGCATGGGTAGTGATGGGAGCCCCCCGATACTCCCATGTCACATCCCTCCTGCGTGATCTGCATTGGGTTCCGGTTGCCCTCCGGGTGAGATTCAAGGTGCTGGTTTTAACATTCAAGGTCCTGCATGGCATGGGTCCAGGATACTTACAAGAACGACTCCTCCCAGCATCAAGTACCAACCGCCCTGTACGGGCCCACAGGTGGGGTCTCCTCAGGGTCCCATCTGCGACCCAATGTCGCTTGGCAGGAACCCGGGGGAGGGCCTATTCTGCGGCGGCCCCCGCTTTATGGAATCTTCTTCCACTGGAGCTCCGGTTGGCTCCCGATCTCCGCACCTTCCGCCATGAGTTAAAAACCTGGCTGTTTTTACAATCTGGGCTATATTGACTCTTGGGGTTTTGTTTTAATATGGGGGTTTTAAATTGCTTATTCGGCTTATAACCTGTTTAATATAGTTTTAAGTAATTTATTGTTGTATCGTATTTTAGTGTGAGCTGCCCCGAGTCCCTTGGGAGAGGGGGCGGCATATAAGTCGAATTAATAAATAAATAAATAAAACACAAAAGATACTATATGAATCAGTGTACAGAATGGATATAGCAATAGCACTTAGACTTATATGCCACTTTACAGTGCTTTACAGCTTTCTCTAAATGGTTTACAGAGTCAGCATATGTCCCCCAAAAATCTGGGTCCTCATTTTACCCACCTTGGAAGGATGGAAGGCTGAGTCAACCTTGAACCTGGTGACATTTGAATTGCCAAATTGCAGGCAGCTGGCACTCAGCAGAAGTAGCCTGCTGTACTCCACTCTAACCACTGCACCACTGTGGATATAGTGGAAGTAAGAAAAGTTTAAAGTGCGGCAAGATATGGACGAAGAAAAGAATTAGAGTTTCTCTGATTTTATCTTCTTCTTTCAAATCTGACAAATCAGGTCTGAGCAATGTGTTTGGTGATCCAAAATTTATGCCAGCAATTAATAGTAAAAAGGTAAATGGATTATGACCTTTTGCATCTAATTACAGGTATAGGATGTTAATTATAGCTATGGCATCATAATATTCAGTGCATCATATCAGAGGCTATTAGTATCAGGTTAAAATGCATAAATATAACACTCTCTGAAAGAACATCAGAAAACCTTCACGAGGCTAATTAACAATTTTTATTGGCTTCTCAAACTACATTTGCACAATTACAATCAGCAAGTATGAAGTGGGAGGATTACTTGATATGGTAGAAAAAAGTTAAAACAAAGTTGTAATACTAAGGAAACTTTGCTCCCTCCCTCCAAAACAAAATAAGGAAACAACAAATAAACGAACAACACTATCCTTCATTGTTTTGTACAAACACATTCAAGTGAATTTTCAGCTTAAATCTTAGAGCATTTTACATGATTCACTCTATTTTCAACATTTTACAGGAGAAACTAATATTCAAAAATATATCTAACAAGATATACTTTTTTTTTACTTTTTGTTGCAGAGAATGAATGTCAAAGAATTGTTAAATTATTGTCATTATGCATTCACACATGAACTTATTTCAGTAGTTTGCTTTTTAATCTACTTTTAAACACATCAATAAAAATAATTTTAAAAAGTATAACTAGGCACTTATTTCCTTTATATGTTGCTAATAAGTTAATTTACCTGTGTGTGTATGTATGTACATACCTGTGTGTGTATGTATGTATGTATGCATGAAAATTCTATTTATTTGTTAATTTTGAATTTAAACATTTTTCTAAGTTTTTATATGTGTGTGTGTGTGTGTATACATATACATAATATAAATTAAATGTTACATACAATGTGTTATATACAGTGTCCATTTATGTAACACATAGATAAGAATCATTGCATTGTTCTTTTCTGTTTTGTAGGTAGTAAAGTAACCAGCCACATTTACATCAGTGGGGGAAAAATATTTCATTTTCACCTTGACTCAGAATTATGGATGTAAAAGACAGAAGGCACCGTTCTTTGACAAGAGGTAGATGTGGGAAGGAATGTCGTTATACAAGTTCTTCATTGGACAGTGAAGACTGCAGAGTACCTACTCAGAAGTCCTATAGTTCAAGTGAGACACTGAAGGCTTATGATCATGATACAAGAATGCATTATGGAAATCGAGTTACTGACCTAGTTCACAGAGAATCAGATGAATTTCCAAGGCAAGGTATGTTATAGATTTTAGAATTTTGCCAATATTACTGCAGTAACTTTAAGTGATCATGTATTTACTTTGTATGTTCCTTTGTTTTTACTTGTGATTTGATATTACTGTACAAAATTCAGGTTCCATTGTGATGCTAAATTTTGAACATGTTGCCTTTAGGCATATTCAGAAATGCCTTTCTGTATTTCCCTTTCAGTACAGAAGTATTAATAATTATTAATGTTATGCAAGTATCAAACTGTGATATTGAAGTATACTAAATATTATAATCTTGCATTATGTTATCAAGATTTTTATATGTATATTAGAAACATTTTCGCATTTGTTTCTGGATTAATTGCACTCTAAAATTATTAGTGTGATTATCTTACAGCAAACCTATATCCAGCTTCTATTCAATGAATCAATTTGCTATTT
The DNA here is from genome assembly GCA_009733165.1 of Naja naja. NCBI lineage: Eukaryota > Metazoa > Chordata > Lepidosauria > Squamata > Elapidae > Naja > Naja naja. The sequence continues at coordinate 116,081,534 of CM019149.1, read as the reverse complement.
TTCCTATTTCTTACTGAACATTACATTTTGCTGAAACGTTTTCATCACCTGGTATTTAATTTCACTTAAAAAATTAAAAGCTAAATCCCACCTAATTATTTTAATTTTAGCTTCATGTTCTACTGTTTCATAGATACCCAGAAGTCTATAATTAAACCAAGGACTGAGAATTCATTTACATGAATGTATAAATTGTTGTCCAATATACTGATTTCCTACATGTCAAAAATTTCATTAAAATGTATGAAAGAAGTAGCAATTTTCTTTATTTTGTTTACAGTATATTTCTCTCTACATTTCTTTAAGTGTTTATTCATCATTTTTTGATTTCTTAGCCTTTAAATGTATCAATTAATCAGATTTGTAGCATTGTATTTAAGATAGTCATATCTATATTGCAGGAAATATAAGTATTCGTAGGCTTGCATTGAGCTTCCTAGAATTCTTTTAAGTCATCTAATTCTTTTGTAAGATTGAACCAAGCCAGCTGTTTCTAGGATTTTCCCTAGCCCCAAATGAATCTCATACAATGAAATATCTTGAAAGATTGCTTTGCCAACAAAATAGGTCCCATAGGCTTGTCAGTCTTGTGAGAGAATACTCGTTCAGCACTGACTTAATTTTATCTGATTTATAGTTATATAAATGCACTTGATGCTTTATAAATACCTTTTAATCTATATGGATCATTGGTTCATATAATAATTAATCAAATTTAATTGCTTTTATCAATACATTTATGAGATCATTGGTTTCATTTTTTTTCTTTCCAAAATGTTAAAAACTCTTTGGAACTATAAACATTAAACCAGTTTCTCAGGATATTCTCCAAGGAAACTCAGAATGGTTTTCGTCTTCCAAACAGCAATGCAAACTTGCTTAAACTCTGAAACACTGATTGGCCAAGGACTCAAAGAGCTTTATCATTAGGTAGATAACTTTATTTGGATTTCCCACTATTTGTTGTAGCATCTGTCACACAACGATAGATGTCACATTACATCTGTAACATTACTTGAAGAACAATGTTATTTGAATAAAATATTGCCCTTTTTTTCAAAGTTTCAGTTTACCCTGTGTCTGGATCTCTTGGATTTTTAAAAGCTTTCTCCAACTTCCTTTTTCTTTCATGAAAATAGTTTGAATTTGTATTTTAGTTTAGAAGTATGTTAGTTTTGTGTGTGTGTGTGTGTATGTGTGTGTGTGTGTGTGTGTGTGTGTGAGAGAGAGAGAGAGAGAGAGAGAGAGAGAGAGAGAGAGAGAGAGAGAGAGAGACTTGTACTATTAGGTAATTGTGAGTGGAAGACCCAAGAACAAGAATAATGAAACACAACTCATTATACTGAACATGTACACAGAAAGTGAATGCCAGTGCAATTAAATAATTAATTAATTAATTAATTCTATAGCATACATGTAAAAACACAAATGTCATGACAATTTATTTCATTGAAAGCATTAAGTATTTCAAGATATGTTGTGGGTTAACAGTCAATATGTACTCAAAATTGATTTAAAACAGAGAATCGTAAATAAAATGAATAAACTGCACTAGTGAAGATTTTGATTTTTAATTTAAAGCTATAGAATATTTATGTACTATATACTAATTCATTCTGAGGTTAATTTAGTAGTCTGATTTGTCACCATACAAATATGAATATGTGTTTAGACACATAGGTATAATTGAATGTCTCAGCAAATGTTTTGTTGTTATAAATAACCTTAATTGCTTTTTATAATTGTATTAAGTTTTATAGTTTTCAGTGCTCAGTATTCAGATGGGTAGCCATATAAATTTGTTTAATTTTTTTTTAACATTTCAGTTTAAAATACTTTTTTCTTCATTTTTTTTGTTATTGCACAGTTCACTATTGTACTAAGTCATACATTTATGACAACATGAGAATTAGTTAGTGAGACTTCAGATAATGACAACATTTAATAAAGATAAAAAAATAATTTTCAACAACAATCTAGATGGTATAACACTTAAAATAAAATAAAATAAATTCCATAGCTCTGTTATGGAAAATTAGTAAAGCCTGAATTGAGAAATTTTCAGAATGTATAAATTTAAAAACACTGTAATTGAGATAGGTGAAAACTAGAGTGGGAAAAATGTTTGTAAAGAAGAAATAACAAGCTATCTTGATTATTTTGTTTTCAAAATAGAAATGAACTATGTTCTAAACATAGCCACAATACAACTTAATCTACTTTAATACTGAAATCCACTAGAGAGGGATAAATGTTTAAATAAAAAAAACCTTTTGTTTCAAGTCTGTAACTTAATACTTTGTTAGGGTGAGAAGGGCAAAGATATGAAAATGAAGGGATAAACTAAGTAGGTACATTCTCCTAGTAATACTTTATAGAAAGTTAGGAAAATTTGATCTGTGAATCAAATAACTGTTAAAATATGCTTTATTAAGAATATAGTGGAGTACTTCACAATCACGAATATGAAGTTCTGAGTTGAGCCAGTTTTAAGACTATGGGTCAGGATAAAGTTAATGCACAAATACTAACATGGGGAATAAATGAGGTTCCAAGATATACACTGAAATTCTGGAAGCATATCAGTAGTTGTCTGATATGATTGCATTCAGTCCATACATAAAATATGAGACTCAAGTCATTAATTAGTCTTACATATTATGTCATACTAATTATTCATGTAGGATTGTTTTTTCTACACAGGTCAACAAATCACAGTGAAGACACTGTGAGAATATAGTTTCTTAGATGGCAAGGAAACATTTAAGTTCAGTTAGGACCATTTCTATAATTCATTGGATCCTACTTTCTTGTCACTGCCTTATTAGTATCTGGTTTTCTGTTATGATTAGGAAAATCTGGAGGAAGAGAAAATAGATTAATTATCTAGCAGTTCCAAAATTAATATCCTCCACCATTAGAGTAAAATTTGAGAGGAATCACACTGAGTCCTATTTTGCCTGCTCATAGCAAACTTCAGTGATACAGGTAAGACTTTCTGTGAATAATCTTTGCTCACAAGGCAATGTTTGTACAACACTCTGATGTATTTACCAAAGCAACTCAGCCAGGATTGAAGTATTTTTGCCTACTCTTTTTTCTCATTTGCAAAGGCCACTTCCTGGAAGAGGGAGGATACCTGTCCTAACCAAGCTGCTCTTGGGGAGTATAAAGGCTGGTTGGAATTTTTGAGGGAACTGAGAGTGGGAGTGATCCATAACTAGATTGTAGTCAATCAATTTTTGGGATCATTTCATCACAAAGGTTAAGAATCTCTGATTTTATTTGCAATAGTAAAAAAAAAAGTTAGAAACACTAGGAGCTATAGAAAAAGAGCTGAACTAGAAGGCTCCAAGGTTATCACTTTGGATTGTTGCTACCAAAGACCCAAATCCCCCACCCCTTTCAATTGACCATTATCTAGTGTGATTTAGCTTTGACCATTAGTTAATTAGATTCTTCTATATAGGTAGCAATAATAAACTCATCTATACTTCAGTAAACATCCCTGCTTATTTGCTATTATTTACTATTCAGCTAAAGAAGCAATTAAAGAAATAATCTGGCCTATCAACAGTTACTAGCTGGAGAGATTTGGAAAATGCCTTCTATTTTACAGTGATCCTAAAATTCTGAATGTGTTTTGTCTTTATTACTTCATTGTAGAAAAGTTATTCTAGTTATTATTTTTCCTTTTCACTGTTATTATGGAGACAGTTTGCTAATTACAATTAAAGAGTTAAATCCATGTATTAGAGTTCCTATCCCAAGAGTTGGAATTCTCTTCTGTTAGAGTTGGGAACTGTCTAACATAATTCCTGAATATTTTCTGCATTCTGACTTTTTTTTTGCCTTTCATTTCAATATATTTGCATTAATTTCTGCTTTGACTATCTTCCTACCATTTTTTTTAAATATTCTGCCCAGAGTTAATTTGTATTCTCAGTTGTTGGAAATTGCAGGACTTGCTTTACTTTCATGTTTCAAATTATGATGCAAAATTAATCCTCTCCTGAAATCATATTGGTTGATACTACTGATTTTTTGTGTATCCAGTTTCAAAAGGTGATTTTATAATGACTTGATAATCTAGATAGGAAGCCCCTGAAAGTTATTATTATCTCCAAATAAAGGTCAAGAATAAATAGTTCACCCATGAGTGCTCTTTTTTTAAACTTTTCAGATAAGTGCATGTTTTATCTACCTATTATTTGACACAGCAGAAAAAGCTGGCCCAAGCAAGAAATGTGAACTGCTGGAAATTAAATAGGTTTATCTCAGAATCATTAAATTGATCATTACAATCAAAATAGGATTAAAGACCTACTAATGCTCCTTAACAATAGTTAGTCCAAAATAACAATTATAGTAGATGTTTAGACTTTTTTTTAAGTTTTCCGTTACTGTAATTTTCATTAATAGCCCAATAACTAAGAATCTGCCAATATGTTCCTATCTTTATTTATGTAACTATTCTCAGTATTAAACCAATAGTCAAAAATAACAAGATGATGCTTTGCATGAACTGAAATTCACAGGGAATGGATATAGTGCTGGTCAAGACAGAGAGATGCCTGCTTGTGTACTTCATTAGACCACAACAGGCATTGTTATACAAATTGTTTGAATAAGCAAGTTAGCACTTTTTTGATGCTATCTTATCATCAGTTGTATAAAAACATGGATACAATGCTTTAGATGTGCAGAAATATTAAGACTATTTTCCAAATGCACTTTATCTCTGTCTCTCTCTGTGTGTCTCTCCCTGTCTCTCTCTCTTTCTGTGTACAATGAGATGATAGTATGAAGGCATATGTGTATGTGTGGTGTATGTATATAACATATAGATATATATCTACATACATATACATGTGCAAACACACAAACCCCTTCTATAATAGAATTGTTCCTTTAATCATCCCATCATTCCTGTGTGTGTGTGAGGGAGAGGGAGGGAGGGAGGGACAGGGAGAGACAGTGTGGATTAAATTCAGCAATCTTATGGGACCAATCTACATAGTGCTAATTTCTATGAATTCTAATATTGGCACTCTCTATTTTCATAAGGAGAACACAATCCTAAACATATCTATTCAAAAATAATCTCCATTGATTTCTGTGAAAGTTATTTCCAGGCAAATACACATATATAACTACAATCTTTATACTTATATTGCAATAATTTAATCGTTTTCATGTTTCCCTTCTTGGTACAACAACTATATTGTATGGATTTACAGTTCATATTTTTGTAATAGTTCATGAAAATAAGTTTTTACTTCTGTTTAGATATTGTGGTTAACTAAAAGTTCACATAATATATTGAAATGTATGTGAATTTTAATGAAAAACCTATGCAGTTTGATCCTGAAAGCATACAGCATACTGCAATGGTTTTATACATTATTTTGCCATTATAACAACTTGTATCCCAGTGAATGGAATCTGTGAGGTCTTGTTTTGTGGCTTCAACTCACCCTAGCAAGTTCACATTAATTTTGAGTCTTCTGGATCCTGGAACTGTAAGTTTTGGATCTTCCATACACAGGGAATGGATATTTTCCATCTTTGGTTCTAGGGTAGATGCCACTACCCTGCCCAGACCTGGTGCACCATTTAGAGGTTCTGTTTCTAACAGCTCCTAACTGAAGCTATGGACAAGAAGTCATTTGCCTTTGTCTTGAAAGCCAATTCCACTCATTTCTGGATTGGCAGGATCTGCTTGCTGACACTAACACCTTAGTCATATCCTGGTTGGATTAGCGCAATATAATACTACATAGGTTGCCTAAGAAGATCACCTGGAAGTTCCATTGTAATAGAGGCATATCTTAGCTGCACTGGATTCTCAGCTACACTGGATTTGAATAGGCTTTAAGTAAAATTTAATATGCTGGTTATTCCCTATAAAGTTCTACATGGCATTGAATATTATGTATAAACCACATGTCCTAATAGGATAGACACGTTTCAGCTACATTAACTGACACAATTTGATGTGGGAAATCAGGAGGCATGTTTTTTTCTGCTGAAGCATCTGTGCTCTGGAATGATCTCCACTGCCACCTCCATAAATATATAATTGGTTGTTTGGCCAACCTTGTTGTCAGGAAAACTGTACTGAAATCTGGTTCTTTCCTTAGGCTAGTTGGCCTTTTAGGATTTAACATGAATTTGAGTTCTTATTAATTTTTTTGTTGGGTTTTTAACTATATTGTTTTCTAATTTGTTGATTATATGACACTCAAACTTCCAGATTTTTTTAAAAAACAAACAAATAAATAAATAAAAATGTAAACTTAATGCCTGCATTTGCAACTCTGATCTAAACATTTAGAGTTTACATTTCTTTACATTTTGTAGCTCTAGCATAATATTTATTGAAAAAGAAGATAAACACTGTAACTGACAGCTAAGACTGACCACAAACTATAATTAAGAAGATAACCTAAGCCAGGAAAGAGTTGAGATAAAAACTGCTCTTGAAATACAACTGGAAGCTTCAGCTGGTCCAGAATGCAGTAGGATACATAGTTCTAGTTACACTGAGGTTTGCCTGGGTTACTTGAGTACTGTGCAGGCTGCGCTAGCCAACTGTCAGTATATTATTATTATTATTATTATTATTATTATTATTATTATTATTATTATTATTATTTACCCTGACCTGTACCAATCGGGTTTCAGGCCCGGACACAGCACCGAGACAGCATTGGTCGCACTGGTGGATGATCTTTGGAGGGCTTGGGACAGGGGTTTTTCCTCTGTCCTGGTCCTTTTAGATCTCTCAGCGGCTTTTGATACCATCGACCATGGTATCCTTCTGCGGCGGCTCTGGGGGTTGGGAGTGGGGGGCACCATTTTACTGTGGTTCTCCTCCTACCTTTTGGACTGCTCGCAGTCGGTGTTGGCAGGAGAACAGAGATCTTCCCCGAGGCCCCTTACTTGTGGGGTGCCTCAGGGGTCGGTTCTCTCACCTCTACTGTTTAATATCTACATGAAACCGCTGGGCGAGATCATCTGTGGTTTTGGGGTGAGGTATCATCAATATGCTGATGATACCCAGTTGTATATCTCCACCCCAGACCAGATCAGTGATGCTCTCTCGGTGATGTCCTGGTGCCTGGAGGCAGTGCAGGCCTGGATGGGGAGTAACAGACTCAGGCTCAATCCGGCCAAGACTGAGTGGCTGTTCTTACCGACATCTCGGTGTTCAGTGGATGTGCCATCTTTGGTCATGGGGGAGGTGTTACCCCGTGGATAGGGTGAGGAATCTGGGCGTCCTCCTGGATGCACAGCTCAATCTGGAGGAGCAAGTGGGAGCTGTGGCCAGGGGGGCTTTTGCCCAGGTTCTGCTGGTTCGCCAGCTCGCCCTTACCTGAACCGAGATGCCCTTGAACGGTCACTCATGCGCGCGTCACTTCCAGAATCGACTACTGCAATGCTCTCTACATGGGGCTACCCTTGCGGATTACTCGGAGGTTGCAGCTGGTGCAGAATGCGGCACGCGGGCTGTGATGGGGTATCCCGATACTCCCATGTTACACCCTCCTGCGCGACTTGCATTGGTTGCCAGTTGCCTTCCGGGTTTCCTTCAAGGTGTTAGTAACAACTTATAAAGCCCTAAATGGCTTGGGTCCGGGATATTTGCAGGAACGCCTTCTGCCTGCATCACATTCCGATCGCCTGCGCTCCCACAGGGGCCTCCTGGGAATACCGTCGGTCAGGCACTGTCGGCTGGCGGTTCCCAGGGCTAGGGCCTTTTCTGTGGGAGCACCCGCCCTATGGAATCAGCTTCCTGCGGATCTTCATTTGGCCCCTGATCTCCGCTCCTTTCGCCGAGACCTGAAGACCTGGCTGTTTCAGCAAGCTGGCCTGGATTGACCATGGTGGGGTGGGTGGTTTTATATTATTGTTTATAATTGTAATTTTAACTGTTTTTAATGTAGTTTTGTAACTTAGACTTGTCTTGCTTAATATCTTTTTATTGTATATATGGGTCTTTTTATATGTTCGCTGCCCTGAGTCCCTCGGGAGAAGGGCGGCATACAAGTCTAATAAAATAATAATAATAATAATAATAATAATAATAATAATAATAGTTGTTGTTGTTGTTGTTATTTATTAGATTTATATCCTGCCTCACTTCCCCCAAAGGGGAACTCGAGGCAGCGTACAAAAAGATAAAAACAATTCCTGTACAATATAAAAACAAGAAACTCATTCATACCAAACCATACACAGGGGAAAAGCAAAATCTCAAGATCTCAATACCATGCCCTCTGACAAAGCCAGGTCTTAACGGCTTTGTGGAAGGCAGGTAGATTTGGGATGGTTCTAATCTACGCGGGGAGCATATTCCAGAGGGACGGCGCCGCTACAGAGAAGGCCCTAGCCCGTGGACCCGCCAGCCGACATTGCCTGGCTGACGGTATCCGGAGCAAGCCCTCCCTGTGAGATCTAACTGGGCGCTGGGAGGCATAAGGTCGCAGAAGGAGGTCTCGCAGGTATCCCGCTCCTAAGCCATGAAGGGTTTTAAAAGTTGTCACTAGCACCTTGAATTGCACCCAGAAGACCACTGGTAACCAGTGCAGCTCACGGAGGATAGATGTTATATGGGCACATCTAGGTGCACCCATAATCACTTGTGCAGCCACATTTTGCACCAGCTGAAGTCTCCAAGTGTTCTTCAAGGGCAGCCCCATGTAGAGCACATTGCAGTAGTCCAATCGAGAGGTGATAAGGGCATGAGCAACCAAGTGAAGAGCCCCACGGTCCAGGAAGGGTCACAACTGGCGTAACAGGCGAACCTGTGTAAAGGTCCCTTTGGTCACAGCCGTAAGATGGTGGTCAAATTGTAGCTGTGCATCCAGAAGGACTCCCAAGTTGTGAGTATACTTCTTGATACAATTCAATGTTTTGATTCCCATGTTTAGGGCCCAGAATGGCACAAATGAAGTGGTCACTAAATGAAAACTGATATGATGGCAACTATGCTTATTTTATTTTATTTCATCTTTCATTTTCCTTCAGCATCAGAATGATCAAACAGTTGGATGAGCCCAATTTTTTGAGAGTGGGGAGGTTTTCCCTACCAGGAAGCCTGATAAAAGGGTAGTCTTTGTTTTCTCAGCAAGCCTAGGGAATCCCTTGGCAATATATTATTACATATTATTGTGTAGTTGCATTATATGCAATATCCACCTTCTCCTAGTCTTGTTTAACTAAGTTTATTGTTTTAATTGGTTTTGTGGAATGTTTAATTGATGATTTTACTATATGCTGCTCAGGGTCAATTCATGTAAGATGGGTGGCCATATAATTTTGGCCAATAAAAAATAATTCAATAAATTGCACCATTAGTGAATTATTTTACTGATATTTTTTAATTAAAATCTAATAATCCAATAACAATTTATTGTATTCCCAATAAATGCTTGCAAAGTTTCTGTTCATGTGTGATTGCAGAAATAAATCAGTGCATCAGTGAAGATGAAGAACAATATGTGTGGGTTTGTGTGTGCAAGGACATTAATGGTAAATATGAAAATCTTCCACTCTGGCTCCAGTATTATTCAAAAACAATGTAAAAACTAACTAGCAGTTTTTCTTATAAGAATATTGTTTAATATTTGTTAAGTTATGTTTTTTTAAAAAATATAATAGTTTATTTATACAATCACAATCAGGCACAGATTTTTTGTTAGGGAATAATATAATCTAAATATGATTTAAATTTGAAGCACAATTAAAATAGTGTACTTGTCAGGATTCCAGGTAGTACACTCATAGTATACAGAACTCCTAGGCAAGTAAATTCCTCAAAGAATTATTTTATTTGGATATATCATATTGGCACAAGCTGGTGAAAACTTTCTCTGAATGTTCTCTCCGTTTTCACCTAATTAAAAGTAAGTTTTTCTCCCTTCCCCAAACAGTCACATGGTCCAATCAAGGTATGGTCCGGTTGCCTGGCAACTTCACTTCTCCTCTCTGACCACCTGTGGGAATGTCCTTGGTTATTAGGAGAAAGTATTTTGTTTTGGCTACAAACCCCAGCTTTCTCTATTTCCCCCTCCCTAGCCCTCAGCTCCAGTGTGGCAACAGTGAAGCCTCAAAATGGCCTCAGTCAAGTCAACTTCAGGGTTGACAGTACTTTCAATTGAATTAATAGTCAGAGGACAAAGCAACGAAGAGAAAATTAAGATATTGAATATATTAAAACAACCTGAAGAATAAGTGAAGAACATTTTTTAAAAAAATAAGAATTATCTATTAGCTTTGGGAAAACAAATTAACAGGATTGCTAGACTGTTAATCGTCTCTCAGCAATAGTGATTGTAAGAAATTTGGCAACCCTTCTGGAGATATTTACTGAGCTGTCAGCTAAAATGAAGTTACTGATCTCTTCATCTGATCTTGCATGAATGTGAGTCAGAAAAGTAATTGTTAATTCAATGCACCACCTCTTGTAAAGAAGGGAATTGGAAAATTATATGTGTAACAGCTTCTATTTCCTCTTGGGCAAAAGCAAAGCCATTCTTGGATTGGAGCTTTTTGAAATCTTTCCTTAAAATGGAAGGAAGGCAAAACATTAAAGATGACAAAAATGCTTTCAAAGTATTTTTCATGAGATAACCATTTCCCAACTATTATCTAGGCTCTAGTGCGTTTGTATGTATATATATTTACCCCATGTGTATACACACACACACACACATGTCATGGTTGCCTGATTGTTTTGGGAAAGGAGAACAAGACAAAAATATATACAAGTCTTAATTATTGGCCATTCAAACATAAACATAAATTAACATAACAAATGTTGCAAACTAGTAAGCTGATAAACATATTAAGTATCACCAAAATCATTAAACTTTTACTCATATCAGATTAATGTTTCTAATTTGCCACCTAAATGAATTATATTATAAATGAAACTTTTATATTTCTGAGGTAGAATAAAAAACATGTCTCTGCTTTACCTAATGAATACACAATTTTGTTTTCTACCCTGATTTCCATATTTTTAAATCACATTTATCCCAAACTTTGATTCTATGTTTGAGTCTGTGTACATGTACTCTCATGCATGCGATTAAATATGTGCTCTCATTTTAGCTTTCTTGCCAAATTCTTGTTTAAAAAAACATTGTAAATGCATACATTATCACCATGATCTGCTTCAAGCACTGAATTCATTAAGTAGATTGTTAATAAAATGCAGAATGATATATCACAATTTTAATGCTCTGTCTCCCAAAGTTAATGAAGAGTTATAATTTTCTAGATGACAAATTAAAAGGAGGTTAAAATGGTGGATAAGATTGCCTAGAGATTTAGCAACATTCTAATTAAAATAAAGGGCATTAAAGCGAATTAAAATCTTGATTTGGGAGGGATTAAAAAGTATGAGAAATATGTGGCTTATTATTGCTAGAGGCCAAAATCTGTTTATAAATAAGATAGATATTGTAAACCTTACTGAAATTTTTTTAAAAAAGATCTTAATAATATTGTGCAGAAAACCAAATGTTTTCTCATTATTTGTCACTGAAATCTTCATCAAAACAATAGGCTACATTTCAGTTTTACTAGAAGCATGGCTTCAATTCATTATTTTTTTCCCAAACTCTGGTAAAAAGTAGAGATCTATTCTATCGCTGACATTCAAAATATTTATAAATATACTTCTACTGTAAAATTGTTTTGTGTGGTGGTCTTTATGTTTGATAATACAAAATATTATCAAAATATCATTCAGCTTTGGATTATTATCTTTTTTTTCTAGCAATTCCCAAGCAATTCCCATGGATTTCACAGATGAACAAATTATATTGTTAATCTAATATTCCATTTCTATTTACATACAAACCCACACAAATACACACACACACACACACCAAATACACACCAAAACAGGATAACCAAAGACTGAGGCTCCATTGAGACCTTTTTCAAAGTGTCCAATAATTTAGAACTTTTCTATCTGCTAGCATATCAAATCCAAATTTCAACAAATGATTAATTTTGATACATAATTATTGAGCATTTTAGGCAGGTAGCATTTTAGAAGGTCTAAAATAATCTTTAAGGATTAGTTGACCAAATATATCTACCTCCCACTCAAATTAAAACAACTTTCCTCACTGTCAGGCCTAAAACCAAAGATGATGTAGCAAAATCCAATCAAACGCCAATCCTTTATTTCCTTAAACCTAATGGACAGAATCTTGCCAAATTAAAGCTGTAACTATCTGCCCTAGACCTGACACATTTTAGGATGTGGCTATCCTGAAGCTTTTCTCCCCTCTACTATTGAGCTTGGGACTCAGTATGGGCTTCTCTGATGGAAATCATTGCTTCCTCCCTGAGAAAGCTAAGTGTTACCTCCCTTCCACTGTTTTTCCATGTACACATTTCATCACACATACCTTTTTAAATTCAGATTATTCCAAAATGCCAATATGTAATGAGATCCAGGATCAAATTCAAACCTCATTTTTTGAAGTCATTCTGAGGCAGCTTGCTGCTTGTGACAGGATATACCAACTGGGCACTATATGTGATATCTCCTCCTCCTCCTCCTCCTCCTCCTCCTCCTCCTCCTCCTCCTCCTCCTCCTCCTCTATTCTGATATGTGCAGGCTATAAAAATAACAGGTACACAGCTTTTCACATAGACTGAAACTGTAGCATAATAAGCACCAAAGAAAATGAAGATATGGAGAGCTAGCTAGGCTTGGATTTTTGGAGAATGATGATGGCAAGGGATGGATTAGGTAGCTTTGGCTGCTGAAAGGTTGAGTCTTTCAGAATGACAAGAGAAAGTTGCTGAAAAGGTTGGTTTCAAGGTTAAAAACCATTCCAATTAGAAACTGCTATTTGACACAGGATTGGAGCAAAGCAGCACACTGGAGAAAGATATTGGGAAGAAGACTTCTCATTCAAGATACTGGGAAGAAGACTTCTCATTAATCAAGAAGCAGATAAGATCTGATTGGAAGTTTACCAATTTGAAGTCTGCAAAGACCTGAGAAAGAGCTATGATAACAGAATGGTTAGTGCCTGATAATTAGAAGTCATCCAAAAAGAGAACCTGTGCTGTAGGTTTTTGGTGATAAGGTTGGGCAGTGAAATTGGGTCAAGCAGAGATCTATTGAAGCCCTATGGCTATGTGAGGGATGAAGCTACAGAGGGGCAAGTGGTATGATGGACTACAGTGAAGCAACAGTTTCTCAGGAAGGAACGGTTACATTCCAAGGAAGAGGAGAACAGATAACAGATAACAGATAATCAGAGTTGGAAGGGACCTTATAGGTCATCTAGTCCAATCCCCCGCACAAGCGGGAGACCCTACACCATTTCTGACAAATGGCAGTCCAATCTCTTCTTGAAGGTCTCAAGTGATGGTGCTCCCACAACTTCCGAGGGCAAGCCATTCCATTGATTGATTGTTCTCACTGTCAGAAAGTTTCTCCTTATTTCCAGGTTAAATCTCTCCTTGTTCAATTTCCATCCATTATTCCTTGCCTGGCCTTCGGGTGCTTTAGAAAATAGCTTGAATCCTTCCTCTCTGTGGCAGCTCCTCAACTATTGGAAGACTGCTATCATGTCTCTTCTGGTCCTTCTCTTCACCAGACTAGCCAAGCCCAGTTCCTTCAACCATTCTTCATATGCCTTAGTCTCCAGTCCCTTAATCATCCTGGTTGCTCTTCTCTGCACTTTTTCTAGAGTCTCAACATCTTTTTTATAATGTGGTGACCAAAACTGCATGCAGTACTCTAGATGTAGTCTTACTAAGGCTTTATAGAGTGGTATTAGTACCTCATTTGATCTTGATTGTATCCCTCTGTTAATGCAACTTAGGATTGCATTAGCTTTTTTGGCTATTGCTGCACACTGCTGGCTCATATTTAGCTGGTTGTCCACTAAGACTCCAAGATCCCTCTCACAGAGAAGTGACAAGAGGCAATCCGTCTGAGAATTAGATAGAATTTTTCAGTTTATGTCTATTTATATGAGAGTAGTAAAGATTGAGCCTGGCAACTTTCCCTCTATTGAATATAAGCAAATAAACTATGAACTTTGACGGTATTGCTCTAGTCTATAGTGTTGTTGGGCTGGCCTAACAGGCTACCTGAACACCATTGTTTTTCAGAGGCAAGACTCTGCCTCTCTTGTTTATATTATAGATTGATCCATCAGTTGGTTATCAGGTTCTCCTATCAATTTACTTGTTGGGTTGTTTCATGGATTACCCGTCAGACAGTTGGTGTTATGAAATTTTCCTTTACAATCTAATTCACTTTTATAGAGAGAATGGAGGGGAATTATCAGGCCCAAGAAACCAAGAAAAACATGAGTTACTTCAGGGTAGGTTGTTTTTTATTATTATTATTATTTTTTTTTTACCTAGAAACAGAAATTTTGCCAGACTAAAACACTTACTGTAGCTGCCTGACTGTTAGATATATCCTGTAAACTGTTGGGGAGTGGAGCACCTTTGCTCTTTTCCTACACATCAAAGTTACCAAGTGATGTTGCCTCTTTAATTTTTGATGGAAAATTTAGGTTTTTAGGAAGGTTAACTTTATGGTTTTCAGAGATAGGACAGAAGACCAACCTAAAGCGTTGTTGGAAAAAGACTGACCGAATATATATAACCCACATAAGAGATTACATTGTGGCAATATAAATGGCAAAATATCCTTATCTTTAGGCTCTTATTGCATCTACAGATACCTGGCTAGCAGCTTCTACAATATGGCACATAGGGTTCAAAAGAAAGAAATGCAAAAGAAGCCAGGGTAGGTTAACAGAAGGAGGGAAGTTTCTTTTAGATTTGATAAGAGATGTTTCTAGAGTGAGAAGAGAGTGAAAAAGACATGGAAGAGAGGAAGCAGACTCAGAAAGCAGACTCTGGTGTCAGAGGTGGTTGAAACCAAAGAATAATCTGCAGGAAAGAATAAGCAAAAAGGTAATGCATCTTTAGACAGTAGCAAATCAAACTTCATGTGGATCAGGTGATTAAAAATTCCAGGCAATAGAATATTAAGAGGAGAAGTTATTAGCATTCCTAAACTGATAGATAAGGTATTGTGGAAGGGGGGGGAACAGAAGCAAAGTAGAAGTTATTATCCCCTCTTTGTTTTGATTTTATCAGATGTGCTTGTAACTTGTATGTTTTACAGTCATTGTGAGTGAGGTAGCTTTGTATTTATAAATAAATAAAACCATGAATGAAAGAGGGGAAAAAAGTCACAAGCAGTTATTTTGTGTGTCATATGATCATTTCCTGAAAGACCAAAACCTTATGTTGCTGCCTTTTAAATAGGAATAATAACTGAACACTCTTAAAATTTAGAACAAAGAACTTGCCAAATTTTCAAAGGAATCGAACAATAGCTTTCTAGTTATACCCATAGTAATTTATGCTCAAAATTATTCTCATTTCACTTAAAAGCATAATTTAAAGTACACATCTATTTGACATGGTTTAATGGATAGAAGTTTCAGAGATAAGTTTTCATAATGAAAATCTAGGGACTGTCTATCTCCAAACCTCTATTTAAATTGTCTGAAAGAAATTATTATAAGGATCCTCCTTAAGACATTAAAGAGTCTACAAATAAAATTTATTGTGACCATGGTTACGATTGCCTATAAACTGACAGAAATGTTCAGTCACATATTTATGTCATTATTAACTGTGTAAGGCAAGTTAAAATGCTGAAATCTATTATACTTGGGATACTTACTGGAATAAACATAATCTAAACAATAAAAATCCCCATTTTTATAGAAATACTATATTATATTTATTCTACTTAACTGAATAAATTAACGGTTTGCCCATTTTATTGTACAATGCTCTCATGTTTTAACAAAACATTGATGATTATCAATAATACCAAAAATATCTGCATAGAATAGTAGCAATGCCAATAACCCTTAGACTTATATGCTATTTACTGCCTTCTCTGTAAACTGAGTCAGTTTACGATTTACAGAGTTAGCATATTGGCCCAACAATCTGGGTCCTCATTTTACCAACCTGAGAAAGATGGAAGACTGAGTCAATCTTGAGCTGGTGAGACATGAACTGCTGAACTGCTGATAGTTGTCAGTCAGCCGAATTAGCCTGCAATACTGCATTCTAACCACTGTGCCACCATGGCTTTAATTTATGTTGCAATTTAAACTCTTTGATCACAAATATTCATTTGATTATTCGATTGCATTGACAATATCATATTAAATGTAAGAGCAGATAAAAGACAACGTTGATATTTTCTCAGTACTATTTGCAGTTACTATACCTGGGGGTTAAAATGCCACCTGTAGAAATAGAAGGGAATTCACTTTTTTTCTAAAACATATTTCAAAAAATAAATCTGCATCGTATCATGTTTTATCTGCATCTACAGCTGCATCAAGTATCTTAGAAAGAACTTCTAAAATAGCTACTGTCTGATATTATCAGAAGAATGTCTTCCTTTTATAAAACATATTTTGTGAGGTATACTCTGTATTGTGTAACATATGTTCTAAAGTTACTGTCAGATAAATTTGGAGATTTTGTCTTCATCATTTGTCATATTCAGAGTCTATTATATTGTTTTTGAACTATTTTTGTCTTGTAGGCTATTGTCAGAAAGTAGAACTTTCTGGAGTTACTATGCAGTTTACAAATTAGTAGAGTTTGATGGGATGATCAAACCTACCAATGACAGGGTGGCATTGAGCACCTCACTGTGATACTGTAGGACACGCCCCTAAGTATAAAAGGGCTGTCAACTGTCATTTTCATGTGAGAAAGAAAATAAGGAGATTCTAAGGAGATTGGAGATACTGAGAAGATCCAAGACTCGGAGGAGATATTAGGATCTGACAGACTGAGGTCTGTGTATGAGAAGATATAGCAAAGAGATCTGAGAGAAGATCTATAACCTAAAGAGAAAGGGACTTTCTAAAGAGGTTAGCTATATCTAAGAAGAGGTTATGAGAGGAAGAACTGTGAATCCCTCATAGTGACTTCTAGTTCCTTGAAGGACTGTTTAAGAGGAATGAAAGAAGAAAAGACTCTGTATATATTTAAGAATAATATATTTATTGATTATTCTGTTATAAATAAATCTGTTTTGATCTGACACAACTTGGCATTGCAATTTATTGAATGACTCTGTGAAATAGATATAGGTTTAAAGATCCAGGCCAAATTCAATTAATATTATTTAACATTTGGTAGCAGTGGGCAGTTAGTTAAACCTATCTATCTTCAAGTCATTCAAAAATGCCAACTCTAAAAACTACCAGAAAAAGTGCCAGGGTGATGGCCAGAGCCAAAGCAAGGCTCCTAGCATCACAAAACAGAACAGAAACAGAGTCTGAGACAGCAAGCAACGTGGAAAAGAACCTGAAAGCTGTCAAAACCTCTCACTCACTCATGGCTCCAGGTCTCTGAAATCCAGCCCACCAGATTGCACTGGAGGAAGCAGTCAGGGCCAGGACTGAGGCCCATGAAGACAGCAGATTGGTAAGGGTCACCCAGTCCTGCCCTGAAACCCCCTTACCTGCTGGCATGACAAGTGCAGAAAGCCAAAAGCACTCTCTTTCGGCTTTCCCACCCAACAAAATGGCTGCCCAAAGGCAGGAGATTCAAAAATCTCACTTTAAAATGGCACCTGCCACCTTCCTAGCTGAGGAACAGACCCTGCCTAGCCAGCATGGCTACACCTTAAGAGCTACTCTCCTGGCAGCGCCTATCACTGCAGCAGCCCACAATAGCCAGCCAGCCCAAAGGCTGACCCCACCACCAATGACAGCCCAGCAACGAGCAGAAAACAGCTCACCTATTGAGGAAGAAATCCAAAAGGCCTTAAAAACTCTAAACTTGGCCTTTGGAACAAATTTCCTACACCCCCCAGCCACCTGGTCTACTCCAAGGTACCCAGAGAGGCCCTGGTCTACTTGCAGCTGAGATGGGACCCGTTCTACCTGCGGTCATCTAGACGAGCCCCAGGCTACCACAACCTGCAAGGAAGGCTCCCAGCACACCGCTCCCTATGCTGCCAACCCCTGGCCTACCCAGGCACCACCCCTGCGGTTTGCTTACCTGGCCCAAGGTTTTCTGGAGAAGCCCCAGCGAAGAGCCCCTTCTCCAGCATCGTTCCTCTTCAAATGGCATCTGCACATGCCCAGTTGGAACATCCCAGGGCAGGCCAGAGGCCTACCTCAGAAGCTCAACTGACGAGCTCCTTCTTCTGCGAAGGCCAAGCCAGAATGAGCTCTGCACATGTGCAAAAGGTTTTTGCTCCCCCTCCCATCTGGGAGGAGCAATTGCTCACGTCTAGGCTAATGGGAAACAGGCCTGCTGTTACCATACTCCTCCCTTATTGTGCTGACAGGGGATACCAGCACAATGGATACAAAAGTAACTCTTTTACAGAGGGAAATGCTAACTTGTTGCCTTTAAGTTTTAATAAGCTGTCTGTTTCTGGGAGAAACTTGCATGAATGGGCCAGGGAGATCCAGGTGATACTAATGAGGGAAAATGGGCTTGATTTACTAATAAATCCTCCTCACAAGCCCTGGTCTATGGAAGTAGACATGCTTCACCATAAGATTTTTGTCTGATTCTCCTTTCAATTGATCCAGCACTTTACACTAGCATCCCCATGGACTCACTGTATGTGAGCTTTGGGAAATTTTATTTAACATGTTTAATTCAAAGAATTGTAATGCCACAGCCAGAATTTCCCGAGAATTCCATTCGTCCAAATTAAGGGCTGGAATGGATATCAATAAGCACCTCTGTAATTTAAAGAGGATGAGGGAGGAATTAAATTCAAGGGGAACCCGTCTCTGAACGGAGTTTAATAAGTATCATTATTAATTCCTTGGATGCCAGTTGGGACAATTTTATTTCCCAGTTGGATAACTCCAACTATAATGGTATATCCCTGGAAGTTCTGACTGGCAAGCTCATTGCAGAATTTAATTTCAGGAAGGATAGGGCAGCCTTCCATAAAGAAAAGGGGATGACTAGAGGGACTGGAAGTCCCAGTAGAGTAAACACAATTGGTGAGTGCTATGGATGTGGATCAATGGGACATTTTAGGAGGGATTGTCCTAAAGTTGTGGGCCCAAGGACAAATCAAAGGGGATGCTCAAACAGTAGAAACAGAAAGAGGTCACCCACTCCTAAAAGGAACCCCCAAACAAAACCTGTCAACCAGAGAAGGGGTAAAAGGGGCTATGTAAGCAACAAAAAGAACCAGTACAAGCAAAATGACTTCACAAGTATATCTGAGACGAGTTACCCCAGGCTCACCAAGCAGAAACATGAGCAATTATGGTTGCTGGACAGTGGTGCTAGCAAGCACATGGTTTGTAACAAGCTGTTGTTGAATGACCTGGTTGACCATGATAGCATTGTAACCATGGCTAATGGCCTGAGAACAAAGGCCACAGGTATAGGGAATGTAAGTATACATGGGCTTGGTAACATTGACAATGTGTTATATGTTCCAAAGCTGGAACATAACCTTCTCAGTATTTTAAAACTTACTGAAAAATGTAATGTAAAAGTAATCTTCTCAGAAGGAGAAGCCGTGGTAACCAAGGATGGCAATATGGTGGGAAAGGTTATTAGAATCAATAACCTACCATATTACTCCCCATTACAAAGCTTGAGGAGTCTGGTACCAGCAACCAGGTCAATGCTGGTGATCCAGATGGTGACTCCCAAGTAGAGCCTGAGGGATATACACAAGAGAAGGGGAAAACTAATTGTAATGCAAATAAAGCCAAACATGTAAGGTTTGTCACAGAGCACAGTGATGAACAGTCTAAGGGTGCCAAAACCTTATCCATTGGCAAACCCCTGCACGATGAGTGTGCCCATCTCCTACACAGGAGGATAGGTCACCTCAGTTTCCCGATTGTGCAGAGGCTACCTGAGTGCTCTAGGGGGTTGAATGTAAACAAGTTGTAATGTATTCATGGATTGCTCTGTTTGCAGGGAGCCAAGTCCAGGGTGAAGCCAGCCCAGAAAATCCCAGAGGCAATCCAAACACATTTTTGAGCTGGTGCATATGGACCTGGTGGGTCCATTGAAACCCTCCTCGGTAAGAACATCTACTTTCTCACCATAGTGGACGACCATAGTAGATATGGGTTTGTGTACCCCCTCAAATCCAAGGATCAGACCTTTTCAAAATTCAGGGAATTTTATAATTTGATCCTAAACCAGCACAAAATCAAGATTCAGAGAATCTTGACAGACAGAGGTACCGAGTTCAATTCTAACAACTTCTCTGTCTGGTTGAAGGAGCGGGGGATAGTCCACCTTAGGACAGCTCCTTATTCCGCCTTTCAGAATGGAATTTCAGAACAACGAAATTGTGTTCTCCAATCAATGATGAGATGCGCCCTGAGGATGCTGGCCTAAATTTTGCATACTGGGTGGAGGCCATATTGTATGCCAACTACACTCTCAACAGAGTATGGTCAAGTGTTGTAGAAAAAAACCCCTATGAGATGGTCTATGGGTGCAAACCTAGTTTAAGACATCTGCATGTATTTGGGGTGATGGCCGATGTGCATGTCCCCAAGGAGTTAAGGAAGAAAGGGGACAGGAGGTCGATCAAATTAAGATTCATAGGGTATGAGCCTGGGTCCAAGGCTTACAAATTTTGTGGAAATGACAAAAGGATTGTCATCTCAAGATCGGCCACCTTCTATGAGAGCACAAACTGGAGCAGAATCCACGCCAATGAGATTCTGGCTCCCAAACAAGCCCATGATTTGGCCAGCAAAGATAAAAATGTGTTGCAAACCCCATCTAATGATGGTAACACATCTGGCTCAGAGGTAGTGGAGAGAGGGCAATCTCACGCCCTTAAGGGAATCCTCAAGAAGCAAGTGGGGAAGCCGGAAGAAGGGGCATCCCAAAATTAAAACTGGTAAAATTAATAGTGATGAAGCTGGTGACAATTTGGACAATTTGGATGATTCAAATTGTGAACAGGAGCCAGTTAGTAGACCAATCCGGACTACTAGAAATAAGAAACCTGAAAGGTTTAGTGACTTCATCACTAATGTAAATTTGGCATCGACCACTCCTCAAAGATATGAGGACGTTTTAAAGCTATCTCCAAAAGAGCAGGGAAATTGGCATGCTGCTATGGATTTGGAGATGAACAGCCTCAGGAAGCTGGAGGTGTTCACCCCTGCTAAATTGCCAAAAGATAAGAAAGCAATTGGCACAAGGTGGGTTTATAAGAAGAAGCCACTGGATGATGGGAACTTCTTATACAAGGCGAGATTCGTGGCACAGGGATTCTCGCAGAGATACCCTGAGGATTTTGATGACACCTTCTCACCCACAGTACGCCCTGAGAGCGTAAAGACAGCTCTCACCATAGCGGCCATACATGGGGAGAGTGTTCTGCAGTTTGACGTACAAACGGCCTATTTGCACAGCAAATTGGACAAGGAAATCTATGTAAGGGCACCTCCGGGTGTAGATCATAGAGAAGATGAAATCTGGCTTCTTAACAAAAGTCTCTATGGTCTGAAGCAGTCTGGGAGAAGGTGCTAGGAATGCCTTACCGAGTGTCTAAGGCAAATAGGTTTCACCGCCTCACCAGCTGATGAATGTATTTTCATCAGGCAACAAGATGGTATCAAGGAAACTGTCCTTGTATATGTTGATGACATTTTGTACATCAGCAAATCAGAGGAGAGGAGTAAATCCTTCTCTGATCAGGTAAGTAGAAAGTTTGCACTGAAGCCTCTAGGCCAGATTGACAAATCTCTGGGGGTTCAGTTTACAAAAACTGAGAAAGGATTTGAGCTTTCTCAGTGGGATAAAATCTTAGATTTGATTGACAGGTGCAACATGGCAGAGGCCAAGCCCTGTGACACTCCAGTGCAAACAGATTTCCCAAGAAACATGTATAGTGATAGTGAGGATTTTGTACATAAAACTATATACAAATCCGTATTGGGCTCACTCTTGTATATAGCAGGTTGGACTAGGCCTGACATCAGCCTATCTATAAATATCCTAGCTAGGCATTCTGAAAATCCCAAACAAATACATTGGACTGGTATCAAGAGGGTTCTTAGATACCTTAAGGGCACAGCGAATCTCTCACTCTTACTTGAGCCTTACGTTTCAGAAATTCCTCAACTCTACACCTACTCTGATGCTGATTGGGCAGGTGATACCAAATCGAGGAAGAGTACTTCAGGTTATATTGTATATCTTAATAACTGTCCAGTACATTGGTACTCAGGTAAGCAAAAGTTAATTGCCACCTCAACAGCTGAGGCTGAGTACGCATGCTTGTCCAAAGTCTCCAACAACCTAGTATGGTTCGATGAACTCTTGAAGAGTTTATGGGGAGAACCAGAATACCCTATAATTATCCACAAGGATAATCTTGCAGAAATTGAAATTTCAAAAGCTGAAGCCGTAGGCCACAGATCATGGCACATAGACATAAAATATAAGCATGTTAGACAGTTGTCTAAAACAGGTTTCATAAAGACAGTATATACCGAAACGAAGGAACAGATCACTGACATTTTCACCAAGCCCTTGCCTAGAGAACAACACATGTACCTGCTAGAAAAATTATCTTTAACTATGTAAGTATAATTATTTCAATGATTGTAAATAGAGTGTGTATATATATAGCCCAATATATATGTGTGTAAAAATTCTGTAAATGCATAGAGAAGGGGATTGTCAGAAAGTAGAACTTTCTGGAGTTACTATGCAGTTTACAAATTAGTAGAGTTTGATGGGGTGATCAAACCTACCAATGACAGGGTGGCATTGAGCACCTCACTGTGATACTGTAGGACACGCCCCTAAGTATAAAAGGGCTGTCAACTGTCATTTTCATGTGAGAAAGAAAATAAGGAGATTCTAAGGAGATTGGAGATACTGAGAAGATCCAAGACTCGGAGGAGATATTAGGATCTGACAGACTGAGGTCTGTGTATGAGAAGATATAGCAAAGAGATCTGAGAGAAGATCTATAACCTAAAGAGAAAGGGACTTTCTAAAGAGGTTAGCTATATCTAAGAAGAGGTTATGAGAGGAAGAACTGTGAATCCCTCATAGTGACTTCTAGTTCCTTGAAAGTCTGTTTATAAGGAATGAAAGAAGAAAAGACTCTGTATATATTTAAGAATAATATATTTATTGATTATTCTGTTATAAATAAATCTGTTTTGATCTGACACAACTTGGCATTGCAATTTATTGAATGACTCTGTGAAATAGATATAGGTTTAAAGATCCAGGCCAAATTCAATTAATATTATTTAACAGATATCCTAATAATTTTGGAAGCAGGCAGCCATTAAAACGATGGGTTTGTCTTAGCAATTTCTCTATTTTTTTCATGCATAGCTTATTTTGATAGGAGACAGGAAGAAGTTCTTTCTGGTGATGCCCAATGTCAGGCCTACAAACTTTCACTTTTACATTTGCATTTACAAATTGCCATACTAATAACATAGGATGATTATAATATAACTCTCATTTTAGGTATAATTTACTTTTATATATTACATGTTCTTTTGAATTTGTCAAGGAATTTAACATCTGTGAAATATCTGGATATTTGCATTTCAAATACTTTGGAAATTAAAGCTCTTCATAACAGGGCATTGTTATATAGAATTCTTGAAGTGAAACTGTGCTAAAAATTACATAGTGCGGAGTTATGGCACAGGCTTCATTTTACAAAACATCTCAAAAATAAATATGCATATGTTTTCATACTAAGAAAATTATAATAAAGCACTGCTTAACAGCTAGTTAAGAGCAACAAATAACGTATTGGAATGTTTTCTAGGAACCCAGAATTATGCCTCAGTGAAGATTCAAGTCAGCAGGCAATCAAATGTGCATTTGTGTGGGACTGCAAAGTTAAAATCATTCAAATCCAGTTGCAGAGTTTTCTATTTATCTATCTGTCTGTCTGTCTGTCTGTCTACCTACCTACCTACCTACCTTTGGAGAGTGTTATAAACTTTCCCTAAACAAATCCCATAGTAAAATCGAATTCTGTTAGCAACATGAGTCTTTTTTGTAGTAATCTGGGCAATGTTTAAAATGAATGTCAGAAAGAAAGCTTGATGAAATTCTGATGTGATTGTGCCATAAAATTTTATTTTTGTAACATTTATAAACACAAACAATTTGACTGGCCAACAAATGTTTGGATTTACTCATACAGGATATGATGTCTTGCTACAGTAAATTATGGACTGTTTATTGGACCTAAAGAAAACAACCCTTTAATTTCTAAGGAAAATATATATTTATAGACATGGCATCAAAACAAGAAATGATAACTTATAATATACCATTGTTAATACAGGTAATCATTGACTTATGATCACAATTGGAACCAGAAATTATCTTGCTAGGTAGCTTGTTAAATGAATCATGCCCAATATTTTACTATTTTGGCTTTTTCTTTTCTCTACATTTGAGATACTCTGTTTTTATTTGATTGCTAGGTTTTGTACAGTGGATGTTTTGTTGTTTTTATTATTACCTACTAAAGTTTATTGTTTGGTTATTAACAAACAAATAATTTTTATGGGAAAGTAGAAAGGAAAATGGGGTACACTACAGTATCTATCAAGGCCTTAATCACTCACTGGACATATGCTGCAGTAGTACACTATATACCATGCTCTGCTTTCTTTCTTTTCTCTCAAGCAATTATCTTGAATGGGTAGGGAAAGAATGTTGGAATTCACCATTAAAATTTGTGAGCTTCTACATGAGAGTTTAACGAGTAAAAATGAATTTAGCAGCATTTTAATTTTATGCCTTTTGTGGACAATTATGATTTCCACAGTACAATATAGGAATTTAATAGCTATATTTCCATCTTCTTGAATTCATATTAACATCAGTAATACACTATTCACTCATTATACTCTTTAAAAAGTACATTGTAGTTTTGAGTGAATGAGGTGAGATCACCAGGGATGGCTGAAATATGTAGAAGAATTTAAGCTACAAGAGTTGTTCAACTAATTGATTTGACTTACTATTTTCAAATGCGCAGATTGAAATTTGTGTCTATTAATAGGCTGACTTCCATCAAAATGCAACCCTGTACCATAAAAGGACTTATGCAATAGTCAGCACCTTAAATTGCACATTGAAGCCAATTTGTAATCAGAACAACTCAGGAAACAGTGATAACATGTCACCACACCTGACATTCAAAGCATTGTCTCTATTGTTGCCCTCAAGGTCTACTAGTACCAGCTTCAGGGATGTGTCTGATTAGTAAACACATTCTCTTAGCCAGAAATACAAAGTAACTAACCAACCTTACCACTGTTCTAACTAGACACTGTCATAATCAAATCCAATCTAAATCTACACCACATCCACCAACAACTCCCACCAAAAACTTGCCAATCCATAATATAAAAGTCCAACATCTGGCAGTTCCCAGTTCTTAGTTGATTTGAACTGAAGACCAATAGATGAGAATGGCAAGGTGGCCATTATTGACAGTTACAGTATGCAGGCAAATTTTCCCTAAAGACTACCATGGGTCTCTCTCCCTGAGACCCATTGTCTAACAGGAAGTCAGAGTCAGACCTTCCCCAACCACTGACCTTGTTATTCCATAGATGAAAAATCTATGCAAATACAATCCTGGCTTTCATTGTCACCATCATCATCTATTGTATATGATAAACTTTATGTCTCCTCCTGCTGCTGCTTCCATATTGCTGGAAAATCAAACATAAGGCCAAGCACTGTCAAATAGATGACAGTATAAGTCTTGTTCATTCTTGTTCAGTTCTAGGCTAAACTGTTGCTCTAAGTTTTTTTTAACTGTATCAGGAGGTCTTGGCTGCCAAGGACCACAATTTCTTTCAAGCTCTCAGATAGTTTTTCAGCACTTACCTTGAAGATGTTGCACTTTCCTGAAATTCATAGCCATAAACTCCAATCTCCCATTTCCAATAGAGCTAAAAAATATATGAAGCCCAACATCCATATTTCAACACACAACATCTTAAAACCTCCGTAACCCAAATCCAGCACATGCTGTACATAACAATAACCCATTACAATTTAAGAAAAAGAAAAAGTTGCTAATTAGTATTTCTTATCTTTTGATATCACTAATGTTAGATATTTATAATACAACATTATTTAAAGGATTTTCTTATTTTTAACAGGACAACTTTTACTTTTGGTGTTTCATCTTCCTCTTTCTGAAGCGATAAATACAAGGTGTTACCATTACATTTTGTGATCAGAATAGACTTATCCCACAAAAAAGGTTTAGTTGGAGCTCCCAGAGTCTCTCCACATGTTGCTGTAAAAGTTTTAAAGTCCCTCCTAGATGGTTAAAGCTGCCAGGGAGGTGACCTATGATTAATCCCACAGATTGATGCTTGCTTCTCTGAGTCTAAGTGTGGCTTGAAGGAGGCTGACATGACCCTTTCTTTAAGAGGTCATTGCAGGACCAAACTATCCTAGACCATTACTGACTGATCTCTATTCTCCTTGTCTGGGAAAGATGATTGGACTTCAGCTACAGAGACCCCTGAATGAAAAGATTATTTAGACTCATTGCAGTGGTGTTTCAGGCCATTTATTACTGATTATTTGTGGAAAAACTGAAATAGTGATGCTTTATCTATCTATTCTTTTGGACCAGCTTTGGGGATTGGGAATAGCAGGCACTATTTATATTTTACGAGAAGAGTCCTCCACTCCACTTATGCCACCAGACTTGAAATTTTAGCCCTAGACAACCTAGAACTATGCCGCCTTTGGTCCGATCTAAGTATAGTACATAAAATTATATATTGCAATGTCTTACCTGTCAATGAATACTTCAGCTTCAACCAAAACAATACAAGAGCACACAATAGATACAAACTAAAGATAAACTGCACCAAACTTGATTGCAAGAAATATGACTTCAGCAACAGAGTGGTCAATGTCTGGTATACTCTACCTGACTCTGTGGTTTCTTTCCCAAACCCCAAAAAACTTTAGCCTTAGGCTGTCTACTATTGACCTCACCCCTTTCCTAAGAGGTCTGTAGGGAGCATGCATAAGTGCACCAATGTGCCTACTGTCCCTGTCCTATTGTTTCTTTTTTCTTGTTCGTATCCATTTCATGTGTTTATTACCATGTTTATATTTATACCTGTTGTCTAATAATTGTTTGACAAAATAAATAAATGAATAAATACATACATACATACATACATACCTATTTTGTGGTGGTTCTCCTCCTTTCTCTGTTTCTCATTTCAATCAGTGTTGACAGGGGATGTGAAATTGCACTGCTAGTTCCTTAGTTATGAAGTGCTATAGGGTTATTTTTTAAAATTCAACAGGAAATGGCTGGGTGAGATAATCTCTCAGTTTGGCATGAGGTAACATCAATGTGTCAAATAATATCCAATTGTTCATGTTGTCTATGTTTGGCCCCTCTTGGGCACAATCTGGAATGACATCTTGTCTTCACAGCTCCTACTTGAACAGCAGGTGGCAGTTGTGGGCAAGAAGGTGTTTGCACAGGTTCATCTACAGTAGTGTATTAGTTGTGCCCATTCCTGGACCTGGCTTTCAGATACTCACTCATATGTTTATCACCTCATGATTGGATTACCATAATGCTGTCTACCTTAGACTGCCCTTGAAGACCATCTGGAGTTGGAGCTGGTCCAGAATGCAGAATCCAGTCATGCTCACATCTCCCCATTGCTTATGGAGCCATGCTGATTTTCAATTGGAATTGAATTGTGCAATTCGAGGTGCTGATTGTTACCTATAAAGCCTTTTATACTGTAAGGGCTGATCACTTGAAGGAATAGTTGTTTCCAGATGGTTTTGCCCATCAGTTGAGAGCATCTTTTTAATAATGCCTGCTTTCTGGAATGACATTCAGTACTGATACCATTAATGACTTTCAGGAAACTGTTCAAAACTTAGTTGTTCTCTCAGGCTCTGGGTTATCATGATTGTGGAATCCCCCTGGTTTTAGATTTTGTGATATTGAATGAGTCTTCATATAGCTTTTTTTTAAAGTAAGCCATTTAGAGCTATTAAGGAATCAAACTTGGTGGCCTCAAACTTGAAATAAATTGATCAATAAATTTTAATGTGACAGAATGGGAAAATAATTAAATATATTTTTAAAAAATATTGCATTTGATTATAACTTCCATTTCATTACATTTAGATCTAAATCAATTTAAATTGTACTTCACTTTCTTAGCAGTGGCAAAGGTGTTGTCCATTCATTGAAAGAATGAGATAAAGTCTTCAATTAATTAGCATGTTTATTATAAAATGAAATAGATAAGTAAGAGAATAGTTAATATTTCACATCTCGCCTTATCTTTCTTATTGCTGAATATGAACCCAGACAAACAGTAGGATAACAATAAATAAATATGCCATTTATTGTGAAGACAGAATTTAGAAAATGCTGAAAAGTTATGCACTACAGCATTCTACAGTTTCTTAACATGTGATGGAAGCAGGCACAGATTCATATATCTAGGCAGGGAGCCTGTCTAATGAAAATATTACTGTATAAATGGACTAAATTAGCACACTTGGATTTCAAATAAGCACTTTAAAAAATGCTGTCTTATCTGATCTCATCTAATCAACTGAGACCCAGCTGATGTTAAACTCTGTTTACTGAAAACCAATACAGATATTTTAAAAAGGGCCTTGGTGGTGCAGGCTGTTAATAGCCTAGCACTTAGTTCCAGCTGCCTGTAATTATTGCAGGCTCAAATCCCACCAGGCTCAAGGTTGACTCAGCCTTCCATCCTCTCTGGGTAGGTAAACTGAGGACCCAAGATTATTGGGGGCAATAAGCTGACTTTGTAAAAATGCTGCTTAGTAATAAGCAGGCATATACAATGGAAGGAAGGCTATTGCTGAGCACATTGGGTTGTATCCCAAAAATTTTAAGCTGCCCTGAGTCTCCGGAGAAGGGAGGGATATAAATATGAATTAAAAAAAAACACCTGAGAAAATGGAAAATACAACAATTCACTGTTGAAAATTGTTCCACTATTTTTCCAAAAAAATAATCTAATATACATGACTTATATGCAGGGCTGGGATTCTACCAGTTCGCACCTATTTGCTAGAACCAGTTGTTAACATTCTAAGCAGTTCAGAGAACTGGGTGTTAGAAGAAATTACTGGCCTAATCCTGTAAGGAAGGCAGGAAAGAAACATTCTGGTGTTGCTTACAGAAGCTGCCTGTCAATTAATCCTTATTACATTCTTGGCAGGACTAGACTTCCTGTCTCTGGAACTTCTCTGAAGTTTTTTCCCCCTCTTTTGCTGGTACTTTGCTTGTGTGGAGTGACCATTTAAAGTTACAATGGTACTGAAAAAAGTGACTTATGACCATTTTTCATACTTACGACTGTTGCAGCATCCCCACAGTCATGAGGGGCCAGGCGAGGAGACGCGTGCCTCGATGTGAGTAATATTGAGTTGGCCACACCCAGCCAATAACTTGACCACCAAGCCATGTCCACCCAGTCACATGACCACCAAGCCACACCCACCACCTAAGCCACGCCCACAGAACCGGTTGTTAAAAATTTGAATCCCACCCCTGCTTATATGATAGGTGTTGTGTTGTATTGTATATATTCTATTGTATTCTATATTATTATTGTGATATACAGTATAAGTAATGATTCTTTTCTAGATCTAACTTTCTGCAGGATGACAGGTTTAATATGGGAACGTATTCAGTTGTGAAAACTTCACCATAATCTTTGTTGTAAATGATGCAGGCAGAGCTTGTTTTTCGTGAACATGAAAATTCTGGCTAATGTCTTACTAGTGATTTATAGCAACTTTCAGCATCACACAGCCATTGTTGTGGCAGTATAATGGTTGGATAATATTGGTTAGATAACATTATAACATTATAAATCACTAGAGAGGAAATAGCCTATGCCTAAATCACTTGTTGAAGACCAATTTCAAGTAGATCTCCTAATGAAGGCTCTATGACCAGGAGGTGATGTCATGACAAGCCTCAAGCTTCATGACTAAGCAGTCAAGCAAAGTTAATCACTTAGGAGAGGGTAATTACCACCCATTTATTTCTGTTCTTCAGCTGAATCTGCAGCAAGAGCACAGCAAAATCATGGCAAACTATGTGCTAAATCATAAGCGGCCTAGCTCTGTAGAAATTTGCAGACCAATTATTTTTCCTTGTGTTAGTTCTGTAGGTTCTAGCCACAGACATTATATGTTGGGCGGACAAGTTCATAAACATTTTCTTGCAGAATGTTTATTATTCTATTATTGTGATTTCAGATGAATCCACACAGTACATAGTCCAGTATTAAATTTTAACTTATCTTTACTGTCCAAATAGTTTGCTTGGTAGCTATAGGTAAAAGAGTTTTCAGTAATAGATAAAAATTTTGCTATTCCTTCTTCCTGGAAGCTTTTTTGATTTTGCTGTCTTGTCTACACTTCTGATATCTTGTGACAGTCTCCTGTCCAAGTAATTATGAAAGTCAACTTACTTAGATTTTCAAGACTAGCCAAGACCAGCTGGATACTTTCATGAAAGAGAGCTGACCTTAAAGGAGATGTTAGCTTTTTATATATATTTACTATTGTTATTCAAAGGAGGCATTTTCTTTTTTTTTCCCCAATTCAACAGAATGTTGGAAATCAGTTATGTCAAGGAGTTCATGACTTTGTCTGTCTCTCCCAAACTGAACAAAATGAGGTCAAATTTCTTTTATAGGGCAAGATGTTCAGCAAACAACAGCAACCAGAAATAGGTTAGAGAAACCTGTCTACAACAGAAACATCTCCTGCCTCAATCCACTTATTCATCCCCATAAGCCAGGCAGTTGTGCAGCTGTACAGAATGCTGTTGACTGTAACATGCTAAGTTCCCATCTTTCTTCCTGGTCATGTGACCCTCAGCAGAACTTAGATTTACAGCAGATGTCAATTTGTTGCCTTAAATAGAATAAATAACCTTTTTCCTACTGAAATACGTGTAACAGAAGAAGACAGCATTTTGTAAATAATTACATATTCTTTTAAATCAACTAAAATAAGTTAATATTATTTTCTGTATAATAAAATCTAACTTTCCACTACAATAAAAGGTAAGTAGCCCTGCAGTGTTAACACATAAACAAAATCACAATGGAAACAATAAGTAAGCAAGAAATTTACATTATTCCTTGCAATGATTATATTATTTAATTACCTGGCAACTTTTGCTTTATTTATAAAACAAACAAACAAACAAAAAAGCAATAACATAATGGCTCAACTGGTTCAAATACATTAATTGTGCAGCAGACCCAATCATACATATGGGTAAACTAACTTTGCTCAGTTAACCATGGTAATAGCATCTACTTGAATAAAGAGCTTGCAAACAATTGCAAATGGAGTTGTGCATGCTTACACATGCAATTGCCACTTGCATGGAACCTTCTTCTCTCCCCTCCACTGCTGGTCCACCAAGCTGGAAAGGGGACCACTGGTATAATTGACACCATTTCTACAATGATGTGTCTGGTATCATTTATCCATCTCTATCCCCTTTCTTACCTGTGGAGATTATCTTCTGTCTTTGTCTCTGCCTGCTGCTGATTCTTTTTTCTCCAAAAACATGGTGCAAAAAAGCAAATGTGAGTAAACTATTTGACATTTATTTAAGAAACCCCATGTCTATTTCTAAAATCCTTCCTTAAGTAAGCCTACTTCAATGGCCACCTTTTTAAAAAGCCTTTGGAATTATATTGTTTGCTAGTAAATAAATAATTCATTAGATGGCAATATATCATTGATTTTAACTAGGCCAAGCAAATTTAGATCTTTTTAGTACTGGTATTGGGAACCTTCAGGAAGTATCAAAGCTATGTGGTTTTTTACTGAGAATTAACACAAGCAATAACAACAGAATGATGACATAAGCAATGGCAAAGCATTAACATATCTCTACCAAGATAACTCATTGATTTAGCCATGAATTTATCAAGGATTGAGTCAACTTGAAGGAAAATTTATATTTTACAACAATTATATACTTATTTTGATTCCAGGTTTTTATTGTCTGTTATACTACTTGTTATTGCAGTTGCTCATTAAAAAATATTACTGGCTTTCAGTTGTTTGATTTTATATATTGCTTTTTTATTGGATTGTATATTATTGTTATTGTAAGTTCATGAGGAGTGGCAGAGTTTAATATGGTAAATAAATAAACTAGATCTTCATGTATAAAATGTTACTTATAAAATTTTGCTATTTCTTTTAAACACATCCATTAAAATCAATATCTATATGTACCTGCATGGTTTTAAATGCATGATTACATATATGTATGCATATATGCATGTGAGTCTGATATGAACTGAAAAACAACACCTGAAATACATAAAAAGGAATTAGTTTTAGTCCATGGTCTGCACATTCATCTTGCTTGGTTGTGTCATTTCATAAATGAGCATATGCACCCATAATGAATGCATGATTTTCATTTAGCAGATATGTGTTTTCACCAAGTTTGTATCTTTATTTCAATTACAGCAATTTTATTACAATCTTTAAAAAAACATTTTGTCAATGGTTTTAATTTTTCATTTGTTTGTGTACATTGTATAGTAAAATAAATTGCACATATTAAATTGATTTTTTAATTAAAATATTTCAATAGCTGATGAAATATGCCCATAGGAGGGTATTGAATAGTCTTGTGCTGGAAATAGAATGACTTCCAGTCATAGAACAGGCCCTTTTGCAAACATCATTCCCATTTTGTTCATGAAGAACAATGTTTGAGTCCATATTTTGTATAATGTAGCCTTAGTTTCAAGAGAAAACTTGATACTACTTTAAAGTGGAAGTTTAAACACACTCTTACTGGAAATTCAGTGGCTTTGATGGCTAATATAATAACAAAACACAAGTTATGTTAAACCAGGCTCAGTAGCAGAATATGAGAATGCAGCCAAGTAAATGCCAATCTTTAACAAATGCTCTAGGAAGCTGTTGTTTTATCATGACTTCTAGGCAAATTGATACAAATAATAAGTGGTGATAAGATAAGGGACCTGCCAATTTAAGAATGGCTAAATAGTTAAGAAATAGAAAGCAAGGATTAGGGATCAACAGGAATTTTTTCTCAATGGAGAAAGTATTATATCGGAACTTTGCTTTTTAAATTGTTCATAAATGATCATAATGTAAATGTAAGCTGTGATTTGGCAAATAGGCAAATAATGTGAAAGTTTTTACTCTTCAACTCCAGAAGAATATTTTTTTAAATTAAGTGAATGATCAACCAAGCGGCAAACATTTTCTCTCCTCAAAATATTAGGGACTATGCAATGAACTTGGTAGAAAGGACATTTAAAGCAGGCAAAATGAAGCACATTTTCACAGCACATATGATGTACAGCCTATAGAATTCATTACAAAAATGGTGTTTGGATGCATTTGGAGATGGGATAAATTTGTGGAGAATTTGTCAAGAACTATTAGTCTTGAAGACAATATTAGCCTGGCTTGAGACAACATACCTTCAAATACCACTTAAAGGGAAACTGATAGATAAGTGTGGCCTGCAAACACCACAAGCATTGTGGAAAATAAATGTTTGTACACCACAAATATCACAAATAAAAATCACAAATAAAAAAGATAGTTGGTTTCAAAATGTGATAAATAAATAAATAAACAAATGAGTCTTGGCCTGATGCACCAGATATAATCTTATGTTCTTATGAATCAACCTATCACATTAAAGGATTGTGAAACATTTTCTATACTACAAAAAATAAAATTCTAGATGTATAATACAGTAGAATTATACTGAGCTAGAAAAATAAGTGTATCAGAAAGATCAATAAATTAAAAAATGTTCTCAAAATGAGGAACTTCAGGAATCTAAAGTGCAACAAAAACATTTTAGGCAACAAAAAAGACAAAAAATGTTGTCTAAATTCCAGACAAAAAGGAACTCTGGAGTAGAAATAAGTAAGTGTTGTAAGATAATCTTTCTACTCTCTTTTTTTCCATATTATGATGTATTTTTTTTCACACAGTGGAGCAATAAAGGAGGGTATCAAAATAGACCAGATGGCAATCATGTCAGTGAAGTCAAGGTCCTGCCCCTTTTGTATCAATATTGCACTCTTGTACAAAACATAA
Organism: Naja naja; assembly: GCA_009733165.1. Classification (NCBI taxonomy): domain Eukaryota; kingdom Metazoa; phylum Chordata; class Lepidosauria; order Squamata; family Elapidae; genus Naja; species Naja naja. The sequence goes on along the minus strand of CM019149.1, from coordinate 116,047,265 downwards.
TGCAAACAACATAATCTCACTCAATCACACAATATTTATTGGCTTCACTTCATTCTAACAACAATAAGTGACCTTATGTCATCACTTCAAGTTAACAGAATAAAAAAAATAGTTTTATATCTGTCTGTCCTATCCTATCCCAGTTTCAAAATGTGTACAATCTATAATGTTTTGTCACCTACTATCATTAAAGTAGGTCATAAATCAATAAGAAGTAAGAGCACCTCTTCCTTCGTGAGGTGCCTCAGGGTCCCATGCTCTTTCTGCAACTTTTTAACATCTGCATGAAAACTCCGGGTGAGATCATCTATCACCATTGGATGTATCTCTCTCTCCCAGATGAATTAATTTATGTTTTGGACACTATTTCCCTGTGCCTTCAGTTGAACCATGATAGGATGAAGTGGCTGTAGATAGAGGACTTTTCTGGATCTGGAGTTTACCATCTTTTCTGGATCTGGAGTTTACCATGGATTGGACTACCCAGTACATAATCTGGTGGTTTTCCTGAATCCAAGGCTCTTGCTTAAAAGCAGGTGACAGTTGTGGCCAGGAAGGCTTTTGCTCAACTTTGTAGTGTGTACCAATTGCACTCCTCCTGGATGGGAGGATCCCTCTCTTGGTCACTTTCACCCTTATCATTTCTCACCCAGACAATTGCAACAACATTTTACATCCTTGAAAAAGATTGGGAAGCTTCAGTTGTACAGAATCCATCACATGGGACCTGAGAAAAGGTGCATGCAACTTCTCTGCGTGCACTTGTGCTTGCTTGCTTCTAGGTGCAATGCAAACTGTTTGTGATGACCTTTAAAACCTTACATGGCATGGGACCAGGTTACCTGCAGAACTACCTTCTCCCCATTACATCAATCCATCCCACCTAGTCAGATAGGTATATTGGGATCCCATCAGTTAAATAATTTTGATTGGTGGGATCCAAGGCACCTACAGCACCAGACTTGTGATTCTAGGCTTAGACAACCTTGAACTATGCCAGCTAAGATTGCACTTAAGCATAGTACAAAAAATAATATGTTACAACATCTTACTAGTTAGTGAATATTTCAGCTTTAACAACAACACCACAAGAGCACACAACAGATATTAACTAAATATAAACCACTCCAAATTTGATTGCAAGAAGTACGATTTCAGCAACAGAGTGGTCAATGTCTGGAACTCACTACCTGATTCTGTTGTCACCTGGTCAAACCCCCAGTCCTTTACCCTCAAACTAACCTTTATTGACCTCACCCCATTCCTAAGAGGTCTGTAAGGGGCATGCATAAATGCCTACCATCCCTATCCTATTGTCCCCAATTATTAGTTCCTATTTCTTGTATTTAAACATATGTTTATTCTTGTTTCTGTTATATTGTAAGCTTTTGACAAATAAATAAAATAAAAAGGCTGTCTCTGCCATCAAATTGTCTTCTGGAATGTCCTATCACTTGGACTTTTGTAAGAGTTTGAAGACTTGACTCTGCTGACTTTCTTGGAGTTCACAGAGAGATATGCAATCTTGAGTTTGGCTAGTGCCTTAAAAGTCATTTCCTGAATTTTTTAAGCTTTAATTACTCTATTCCTGTTTTAATTGACTCCTATTAAATATATTTACCAAGTTGGGTTTGATTCTCAGGATCATTTGGGGTTCTTGATGTTGTACCATCCACCTTGATATCTAGCAATTTTCCTGCCTAAGCTGCTGGAGGCATCTCAGGTTTGCCAGTGGATTTCTGCAGGCTTAAGGTCCTGGGGTGATTTCAATCTTATGAGTTGGACCTCAGAAGGTACCTGGAAGTTCATGGCCATCATGGCATCTACAGTATGTACCTATCACAGTCATCTCTTCAAGGTGTTAGTCATTACATTTAAAGCCCTCTATGGCAAAGGTCCAGGATTTTTGAGGACCCTTCTTTCCCCAATGGGATTGTCCTGTCTCACTCTGGTCGGCCAAAAGGTCCTTCTGTGGGCCCCATCAGCCAAGGAACTGTGACTGGTGGGGTCCAGGGGAAGAGAATTTTCTGCCATGGCCCCTGCCCTTAGAAGATCTTGCTGCAGGATCCACCATCTCTCTTTTGGTCTTCAGGAAAATTCTTAAAATTGGCTATGCTGATTGGCATGGGGCCCTGAAGGAAAAGGTGTTGGCTTGAAATGGCTGGTATAGTAACAGAGAATGCAGCACCACCTCTTTGCCCCAAACCTGTGGTTTTTAGCTTGTTTTAATGTTATGTAATTTTAATCTTTTATATTTATAATTGTTTTTACATTTGTATGTTTAATTATTTGAGTTGCTCAGAGTCACTCAAACTGAGAGATGGGCAGCATATAAATATAATCAAATATATATATTTCATTCATTCATCTTCATTACAGCCATTTTTATATCTGTTACTCCCTTGCCTTTTTAAATAATGATGTTCCTTTCAACCACTTTTTTTAACTTCAACTCCAGACTCTCAGTACAGTACAAGAAAGAAAGAAAGAAAAAAGCACTCAATTTTTTATTCAGTAAAAAGAGGAATATTGTTTGTGTAATTTTGTATTTGCATAATTCTAAACAGCATCAAAGGACATGTAACAGTTTTGCTTTTCCACTGCATGTGCTCAAAAAAATTACGAGGAATATTTATTTTAGCTTTTGTTGATTATTTATTTATTTTATTCATTCATTCATTTATTTAACTAAACAATTTCTAAAGTCATGCATATACCAACAACTCATATTAAAATAATATCTAAAGTTCAGTTAAATAACAACAACAAAATATATTAATATGTGGAGTTAAAAAATTGATGAAATATCCTAACAATGACCAGTACATCACAGTTATACAATTGTTAGGGAGCTGCACATCATCCTGCCTTATTGTCAGTTAGAAAAGCTAGAACTTAACCTAAAAATAGTACAATTGGGTCATATGGACACAACATTTATGCTGTGGAGAATGAATACTTTTCTGATGGTTGGCAGAACGCTGACCAGAGATAACAAAACTACAGAGTGGGAAATTAGTACTCCCACAATTACCATTCTTGCAAATCTGGGCAGTATTTTTGGCAGGAAGTGCAATAGACACATGGTATGGATTAAAATTATAAATAGCTATTTTATGACAGCATTGCTTTATGCTGGAACAAGAAGGGTGATTAGCTCTGGGAAATGGCTTGAATCTTGAGCAGAAAACGTTTCCACACTGGGGAACATATGTAGAAAGAGATTAGCATTTAGAAGAAACAATTTGTTTTCTAATATCTAAAAGCATATTTTTTTTGAATCACAGTATATATTTCATAACTTATTTCTATACAGACTTCACACTACATTGCTTAGCTACTAAGAGGTGTCCACTATGTACTTCAATGACTTCTCTCCCCACATATACAATGATGAAATAGAGCGATAGGACCAATTTAATAAACAGGATTGTTTATTTTCTAAATAAAAACCAAACACAGACAGTCTAATATGAAACAATTTAAACTTTTGATTGTCTAAATAAAAATCAATATAATGTAAAAGCATGCAGTATATTATTTTAGAATTCACTGAGAATTAAAATCCTTGGATATGTTAAATGCTTAGATAAAACTACTTTTCTTTTGGACTGAATAGTGTCAAATTACCAAAGTGGTCTCTTAAATATTAAATTCTATATTAATTCATATCCAATAAATACTAAAATTATTATCTTTGCTATGCTATGTCCATCATGAAGTCCAAAATATTCTCCACAATATAGCTAGGCCTAAACTTATTACAAGTTTTTTTGATCTTTTGAAGAACACACAATGCCTATTTTTCTATTTAATATTATATTACAACTTTTCTGTTGCCTTCAAATATCATGTTTTGTGTTGCCAGGCTCATGTTTCCTATTCTGTATAATTAGCAAAACAAATCCTATTAGTTGTTAAATAACAAATATTTTGGTCACCATACAGAAACATCTGCCCTTGAATAGGCATCATTTAAAATAATTTCCTGATAGATTAATCAACTGCTACTTAATCAGAGGAGTACTTACCAAAACAGATTTCCATAATCATGGTCATTTTAATAATGTAATGATTAAGTAACATAAACTTGTTATCATTAATTTGCAAGCAACATCAATGTTGAAAGATACGGTATGTGTGCCAGATTTCCTGTATCTTCTCTTTTGATGAAAGATGCACTTATGTGCATTGGAGTGAACAAATCAGGAGATTTCAGAACTACTACATGCATAAATCCATTTCATCCGTTTTAGACCCGTTTAATTATTTTTTTAAAAAGCTCAGTATATGTATTGATTGCACAAAAGTAAACATTTTTGTCTCTTTTTGGCATAATTCTACATTATATCTACAGTAATCTGCTAAAACTGAACGGTAATTATTTTCAATTATTTAAATTGATATAGTGAAGGCAATTAAGGTAAATTTCTATATGGATTGGACAATGTCCATTTTCTTGATAAAACTCTCCCAATTGTTAATAAAGTGCTGTGTGCACCATTGGATTATTTGCAGTTTGTTTTGCTATCTGCTGAAAAGTATCAGCCTTATCTTTTCTCTTAAGAATTATTGTTAGAATTGTGGATAATTGGGCCTTTTGAATTAAATTCTTGTGAATACAAATTAATTAATTGTGTGGGGATAATCTCTCCATGTTGGGGTCTCTCTGTTTCTGACTTTCTCATCTTCCCATTTTTGCTAGAAAATTTTCCTAATAAAATGTTAGGTTTTTAACTTAAACTGTAAATATGAAAAATAAAATGTAATTAAAAATTGTCTCCCATACATCCATACAATTCTTGACTTATCAATTTGAAATATAGTGTTAATTAAAAAACTGTCAGTCACTGTGAGTTGGTAAAATATAAATTTGATAAAAGGTTATTATTACAAAGTGTATTTTTATTTGACTTAATTAGGATCTCTTAAACTTGTTTAACAGCATCAATGACAATATACTTTTTCTTTCAGTGTTAACATTTTCTGAAATTTCTCTCCATGAGCTCTTGCTTCTTAAATATATTTATAAAAAAGTTATCGAACTTGATTTTATACCTATTACCTGGTTTAAAAATAAACTATCCAACTGAAATGTGATGTTTTAATATAGCATCAAATGCCACATACAAATTATATTCAAATTGACCAATTCTTATTATTACGAACATCATGTTGTATTTTTTAAAAAATCTGGTATCTAGCATTATTGCCTAAACAGCTAATAATTTCTTATTTATGTTAATCTATACTATTTGTCTCCCACATAGGAAGAAAATTGAATATTTCTGAGGAAAAATTACTGAGGTTAATTTCATTTGCAAAAGACATTGAGGACAAAATCTATTAACAGATTTCATTCCAAGAAGTATTATTTCATTCTAAAAACACTTATTAAACTATTGCTATATTGATATATAGAAATTATGTGAATATAAAAAATATTGAAATGATTGCACTCATTCTTCAAGTTTTTATACAAAACTTTGGAGAGTTAAATTCAACAAGATAGCATGAAAAAATGTTGAAAATCTTAAATTGAGAAGAATGGATTTTGCCAACTCTATTTTTTATAGTGTAGTAAAAATTGATAATTGTATTAATATTCTGGAATGTCCTTGAATTATTTTATGTGGGATCCCACTGTAGTTGTGTAGAGTTATTTTTTCTTTTCATAAATATACTTTACTCTCAGTATAAATTCAGCTGGCATTTAAACAAAGGGCTGAAAACTGTTGTTTGAAGTCATCCAACTAGTCAGAACATTTAAATACTGATTCATCCAGAGGAGGTAATCAACCAGTTCACACCGGTTCAGGTGAACCAGTAGCAGTGATTTGGCATGGGTTGCTGAACTGGTGGTGACCCTGGATGGCCACACCCCTGACCTGGTCTCACGGTCACCGATTGATCACATGCCCTGGTTGCTCTCCTAGCTTTCCCTACCACATGGCAGCCATGGCACAGCTCAAGCGGATGCTCCAGGGCTGCTGCACATGTGCACTGTGTGTGCAGCCACTACACATGCAGTGCGCATGTGCAGTAGCCCAGGACATCCACCTGCCTGCCTGCCCTCCTGTAGCATGTTTTCTTCCTTCTCCCAGCGGACGTGCCTCTTCCAGCCTGGCCCAGCCCAGCCAGCAGGTGGGTGAGCAGATATTCCGGGGGTCCTCATCCCCCTTATCGTGAGATGCCTGCAGCTGCTGCATGCTTTTTTTGGTGCGGCTACAGTCCAGCAAGCCGCACCGAAAAAAGCATGCCCTGTTCTATGTGCCGGGCCCGGCAAGTCCAAGCAGCTGGCACATAGAACAGGGCAGCACCAGACCATTGGAGAGGTTGAGCAAAGCCAGAGATCAGTAGCTGCCTCTTTCGCAGCATAGAAATCCTTCCTGAATCAGCTGGCTGGTTTTCTCTTTCTCCACCTGTTTGTTTTTTATGGCTGAGGAGGAGATCAGCTGGCCAAAGGGGAGGCTGCTGGAAGCGACTGTTTTTCAGTCTACAGCTGCCTTTCCAGCACAGAAATCCTCTCTGAATCGGCCAGCTGGTCATCTCCTTCTCTGCCTATTTGTTCTGTATAGCCAAGGAGGAGGAGACCAGCTGGCCAATTTGATAGGGTATTCCCTATTTTGACCATTTGTTGCCTGTTTGACAGGAATGCGTCAAGTTATGCAAGTGTCCAGAGATGCCATAAGATTTTAGTTTTAGGAGTAGTTTGTCATGTACCACTGAATCAAAAGCTTTACAGAAGTCTATGTAAATAGCATCAATTGCTTTGCCCTAATCAAGTTGTGTAGTCCATATGTTTTTGCAGTGTAAGAGTTGCAGATTACAGGATAATTTTTTTCTGAAACCAAATTGTTTGTTAGAGAGTAGGTTGTTTGTCTCTAAGTGGAGGATAATGGATTGGTTAATAATTGATTCCATGACTTTACCAGTGATGCAACATAAAGATATTGGTCTGTAATTTTCAACTAGGCTGGAGTCTCTCTTTTTGAAGATGGGGATGACCATGGCTAGTGACCATAGGTTTGGCAAGGAGATGGTCCTGAAAGATTTTTCAAAGATTATGCTTAGAGGTTCGGCTATGGCAGCGGATAGCTTTTTAAAGAAGTAGGCACATATTCCATCCGGGCCAGTAGATAGAGATGGTTTTAGATTGCATAGTGCTTTTTCAACATTGTCTTCTGTAAAATTGATATGTATTAGATCATTGTAGTTGTCTGTGGTTCGACTAGGAAATATTGGGCATGATCCATTGCTGTTTACAAAGACTCAGCCAAAGAATGTGTTGAAGAGGTTGGCTTTAATGGTGTCATCATTACAGTCTTTACCATTAGGTCCTTTCAAGGGTGGGATGGACCTTGAGTCTTTAAGTTTGTTGTTTACAAAATTGTAGAATGTGTGGGTGGAATTGGTGCGTAGAAGGTTTTCCTCTTGCTTAGTGTGATAATTGGTGCATTCAGTCTTTATCTGGTGGCATAAATTTTTGTATCAGCTTTTAAAGTTGGTAACGTGACTAGATTTGTATTTCTGCCAAAGGGATTTCTTTTTGGATTGGAGCTTCCTTATTGTTATGGGTAATTTGCTGTTGTTTTTTTGTTTTGTTTTGGGAGTTGTTATTGGTACATATAGTTTGATGACTCTTTTGACTTCATGTAAAAATATGTTGTAATGGTCTTTGACAGTATTGTAACCAGTGAATAGAATTTGCCAATCAAGAGATGAGAGATCGTTGTTTATAAGATCATAGTTGCCTTTTTTGAAGTTATAATTGGGTATCCCGTTGTTATGATTTTTGTGAAGATGTATGTTGAGACTAAAGTCAATCATGCTGTCAAAGTCATTGTTGGGAAAGGGTTCTTTTATTTGTATTCCGTAAATTAATTCAAACTGTTGCAGAAGATGAGATCGAGGTAGTTGTTGAGTCTAGTGTTTTTGGTTACTAGTTGTTCCAGTCTCAGATTTGTTACAGCATTGTAGAAGGTTGCATATATGGGTTCAGTTGTATATTCATTTACAGTCCAATTAATATGAGGTAGATTGAAGTCACCAAGAAAGATAAAAGCATATGAGCAGGAGGTTGCCCATGTTAGTAGTGAATTTAACTTGTTTACATGTTCGATGTCATAATCAGGGGCTTTGTAACATAGTAAGAATCAAAATGTGATATTTAAGGAGAGTTCACAGACGATGGTCCCAGGAAGAGCAAGCTCCTGGGTAACTTGGATGTTTTTTAGATGTAGGGACTTTTTATAGAAGATAGCAACACCATCTCCTCTACAGATTTCACAATCTGATCGGTAAACTTGATAATCTATTACTGTGGTAATGGAGTCAGGGAGAGATGCGTTGAGCCATGTTTCACAGACAAATATGATGTCAAATTTAGCCGTATTTAGTAAGAGGATTAATTCAGGTATTTTATTTACGAGGCTTCTTGCATTGAGTAGCTTGCATGTAAGGCCAGTTGTAGTTGGAACTGAGGTAGTTAGGGGCATGCGTGCCTAGTTTTGGGTGATGTTGGATTGGATGATGTAGGGTTGGATGCTGAGTTGTGGGTTGTATGACTAACTTTTAATACAATCAGCACGATAGTCAATGTATAGGTCCTTCTGTCCATTGTCTAGACATCTTTTGAGTTCAGTGTGGAGTTCACGGGAGTGGATCCTTTGCAGTATGGATAAGTCTGGTCTTGAGTGAAGTTTGTTATGGGTGGGATTGGTTTTAGCAATGGTGTTTATTGTATGAATTAATATACGTTTGCTGGACTCATTTTTGCAAACAACTCTACAAAATCTTGGGGCCACCGAGCCGTCATTGTATTTGAACTCAGGGCCATCTCTGGTTATTTCAATGATATCTTCAGGAGAGATGTTTGTTATATTGGAGTTGCTTATGATGTTATGAACTTTGGTGATATCATCTGATTGGTTGGGGTCTTCAAGAGCAAATAAAATGGCATTTGGACATTTCTGATCACGTTCTATGATGTCTCTGATGAGTAAGGGAATATCATTTGTGGTATTATTTGATGGGATAGTGATTATTTGTGGCTGTGTTTGGTTTTTATTTTTGGTTGTAGTTGTGATTGTAGTTGAGGTAGTAGTTGTGGTAGTGGTTGTTGAGTTGAGATTTGATTTTGAGCTGCTAGGTATTCGCTTATCTGTGCTGTATTTTTTTTCAAGAGAGATTAGGCTTGCTTGTATAGTTGTTTCAAAATGTGTTACTAAGCATTCTTCTATTGAGTGAATGGATGATTCTATGTTTTCAACTCTATCAGACAGGGTACTTAATTGGTTTAGCTTAGGTAAACATGATGGACATAGACAAAGAAATGTATCTGATGTTTTTAAGAGATCAGCTAGATTTTTGGTTAAGTTTAAACAGGTGAGGTGGACTTGATTGTCACATAGGTGGAATTTAATGTTATTTTCGCTTTCATTGATGGTTTCAAAACATTTGAAGCATGTGCAGGAGATTGGGAGGTCATTGGTAGAGATATTATTCTTTTGTTTATGTTTGGTGGAGGGTTTGGATTTTTGGCTGGCAGGGTCAATGACAATAGTACACTAAACAATTACAATAGCTAAATTAATATGACAGGTAGACAGTTACTTAATTAATGTTAGTAATTAATATATGTTAATTGATAAGTTAGAGAACAAATCAATAGTAATGTTACTTATTACTAAAGAAATCAATCAATCAATCAACTAGATAATTAATTATACAGTATACTTAAACTCCCTATCTTCTCCTTCCTCTCCCTTCCCATCCTCATTTAAATCCTGCAGTATTTTAGTTTCTCTATGCATCTAATGGAGTGATCTATACTTTAAAACATTTGTGCATTTTACTAATAATTATTTAAACATCAAGATAGGAAATGAAGGTGACAGATTATGGCATAAACCAGCAATGGTGGAACTAGTGGTTATCGGCACACTGAGTACCATACCAAATGGAGAATGGATGCAGAATTGCTTTTCAAATTAATGGAGTTAGCCAAGATGGCAAAATTTACTGTTATGGTTAGAAACAATAATATCACTAAATTTCTTGTGACTTGGAGACCATTGTTAGAACTGCTACAACATAAAGAGATGGGAAAAAAATCAGTGTTTGGGGATTTGAAGTTTATATTGACTAGAGAAATGTTGTAGCTTTATAAAAATATGCTGATTTGCATTTGATAATTTTTATGCCTTAGAAAAAAATAGGAAAATAATATTTTATTAATTTTTTTAGTACATTGATTATTGGTATTTTTAGATAGTTTATAGATTGGTGCTATTTGTCTAAATTTAGAGAAGAGGCTGTATTGTTTTTATTTTTGCATTAAAAATGTCAGAGGTAATTTTTAGTATAAATTTGTTTGATGTATTTTTGTCATTTTTAATCTGTTTTGCCATTCCCTTTCTCTCTTCCTTATATTAGTTTGTATTTTAATATTTGATGCTGAAATTTAATAAATATATTAAATCATGGGTAGCAATGATAAAACCTGTACATTGACAAATTTTCTGTCAATTATAAAAGACCACAATGCATGGATTTGCACATATATTGCATTAATACATTATGACATCTTAGATGCTTGAAAAATACATATACTGTATAAACCAACACCAATTGAAGAACTGGCAGTTTTGATCTGTCATTTTTGTACTGGTATACTGTATATAATAAAAATAATTGAAAAAGAGACCAAAAAGTTGTCTTACTTTTAGTTTTCCATAAACTAATAAACTTCTTCTAAATAATGTCTATTTGAAAAGAAAAAATCCCATTTCCCCAACAACATACTAATATATCCTACCTGTATATAACAAACAAGGGTGTTTGTGATTATATTTGCAAAAGTATAGACCTGTGCTCTAATCTGTGATTACAGACCATAAATGTGTTACCTGTTCAAAAAAAAAGGAAAAGTAAGCCATGGGTGAGATGATATTGTTAAAACCTATAAAAGGAACCGGAAGCATCATGCTAGCATCCAAGGCGCTGATTTTATGAAAGCACAATATAGAACAGAACTTCCAAATGTGTTATCAATCCCAAAAGGTAACTTTTACTTTACTTCCACTATTTTACTCATGTACAGAAAAAAAACATGTTAAGTTCATGTAAGTCATCATAAATCTCATACCTTGGTTCCTCATATAATCACTGAGGATTCTAATTCAATTATTAGCAATGATTATTTTAAAGGTTGCATATGTTTAGAATGAAAATCTATGTTCCTGGATTTGTAAATCCAAATATACAGGATATATTGAAAAAGTGAATTTGCAAATATGCAGTCCTATGCAAAAAGTGGCAGCCTTGTGATCATATTTCTCAGTCCCATCTGGCAAGCCTGTTGGGACTGAAAAAGCTAGTGGCATTATGCTCATGTACCACTTGGAATACCAGGCTTGGAAAGTAGATTACAGAGTCTATCAATCCACACATACATCTTGAAAAAAGATAACAGCAAATCATCTCTATGCTCTCGTGAAGAGATCTACACTGATGTTTCACTGATGATCTACACTGATCAATCCATGTCAGCTGTATAAAGTGCACCCTCTGATTCAAAGGTGTTTGAATGATTTATTTTAAGGAACAAATAAAGGTTTACATTTTTCCCATTTTGAGTAACAGCACTGGGATCATATATTATAAAGAATTTAGCTTTTGTGGAAAACAAATGTAATTTTGACTTTAGGTTTTACAGATTAGACTGATAGATCTTTATAGAAATGACTTGTTCATACTATTAAGGAAAAAGAAAAATCTGTGATTTGATGTTAATACTCTATTCTACTGCAACAGAGAGAGTTGGAATTCAATGGTTTTTTTTCTTTTCTTTTCCCTACCCTTCCTCATTTCTCTCTCTGTGTTACAAATTCAACAAAATATTGTAAGATTAAGCAATTTATCTAACAATCCACAGGACGGTGGGATATAAATCTATTCTGCTCTTCCTATCCATGGTATAATGCTTGCTCTATTCTTTTTGCATTTAAGGATTTTGTTTTCTTGAATTGTCTAAACCAGTGTAATGTCCACTGCTTAACAACATTAACAGCACCAAACTGGCAGAGGTTTTTGCCTGAAATTTCTTAAAGCAAACACATGATGGCATTTTTAGAAAACAGGTTTTTTAAAAATTTTGCCACATAATTCCTTTAAAGGAGCAATTTTATAGTTTGGTGTAGTGGTTAGGGTGCTGTCCTAGAAACTAGGAGACTCTGAGTTCTAGTCCTATCTTAGAAATGAAAGCTGGCTGGAAAACTTTGGGCCTGACCATTCTCTCTTAGCCCAACTCACCTAACAGTGCTGCTGTTGTAGGGAAAATAGGAGGTAGAAGGAATGTTAGATATATTTGCCACTTTGAATTACTTATAACATAATAAAGTCAAAATAAAATCCAATAAATAAATGTTTATTTCAATAAATAAATACAAGACCTTTTTCTCATAATACCACTTCATTTGGAGTAGCAATAAAACTGGACAGTGATTATCCTTACATTGCTTGTCAATTGTCAGCGTATGTCAGAGTCTTCCAAAGCTGAGTATTAATATAAAATAATAGGTAAAGTATGAAGAGTTGAATTTTTAAAAAATAGATATAGCTGTCTGTCACAAAGTTCTGAAGTATATTTCTTTATAGTGTCTCCTGAGGAAAGAGGGATAAGGCAGTGAGTCCCCGGACAGGATCTATGACTCATTATGTCAATCAAACCCCACTTCAGAGGGGAATAAAGAGATTTGTATCTCAAAGCTGTGCATAACGACTTCTCAGCTTTTCATTTCATATTTATGAGCGGTTTACTTTGAAGTGTTTATCAGGCAATATGCAGAAACATGAGAGAGCATTGCCTAAAACCATGTTCAAGTGTCTAATCTGTTAAATGCTTGCTGAGCAGGCTAGTTCATCAGTGCATGCAATGCAAAAATATTATATATATATATACATATATATGTGTGTGTGTGTGTGTGCGTGTGTGTGTGCGTGTGTATGTATGTATAGTTTTGAAGCACACTATTTTGATTAGCAATATAAGAATGGATTACTAATCCATTTGAAAATGGTCATACCATACATAACTTACAAAAGCAGTTAAATCCATATTCAAGCAGAAACAAGACAAACTTATGCTATAGTTGTATATTACTGCATTATGTATCCACACTGAATATTCAAACTTCAAAGATCACCAGACTAATTCTCGGAGAGGAGAAGGCAAGGGAGGGGAGGGCAAGGAAGGGGAGAAGAGGAGGTGAGGGAAGGAGAGAGGAGAGAGAGAAGAGAGGAGATTTCAAGCTTGCTTGGGAAAGCTTTTCCTTGAAACATATGAATAAGAATTTTTTCTACCCTTGATCTTTCAAGTTAAATCTATATTAAAGGCTTTCAACTAGCCAACCCTAGCTGTATACTATATCTTTCAGTAGCTATTAAGCAGAAAGTAGGCGTAATTGAGATATTCCTAGCACTGCATGAGATTGGCAGAACAATTTTATGAAAGTTTTTATGGAAGCAGTCCCACTGTGTTCAGTACAGCTTACTTTCATGTACATATGCATAGCATTACAATATTAAACTTAAGACTATATTCTCTTTGTACCAGTTTATTCTGTAATTGAACTATGATAGTGCAAAATAAATAATATGGTGGCAACTCCAATCTAGTCTATGAGTTAAAATGCCCACATATGCTGGTTTTTCCAGAAAGCTGTATCTTTCATTTTATCTTAAAGCAACCTAATTTGAAAACAAGAAATATATAGCTTTAAAATGGATAATTGTAAACACACATAGAAATACAAATCTTCACAAAGAGAAAGACATTTAAATATATGATTATGTAGTACACTTATGAAACCTACAAGTTATTTTGTCAATTTGAGATTGTATACAAATAAGCATTTTGCTTCACTTTTAAAGAATAATAATTTAATTTAATTTAATTTAATTTAATTTAATTTAATTTAATTTAATTATGAGATTTATATGCCACCCTATCTCCCTAAGAACTCAGGGTGGTTGACAATACTAAAAAACATATAATACAAAAGTTAAAAATAAATTAAACCCAGGAAAATCTCATAATCATAAAACCAACACATTAACACCCAATTAAAAACCCTCCCCCCCATCACTCCGGGTAGGCCAGTTGAAATAGCCAAGTTTTTAGGCCACTGCAGAAGGATCGGAGCTTCAGGGGTATCTGATTCCAGAGGGCGGTGCCCCACATAGAAGGCCCTATTCCTGGGGGCCGCCTGCCGACACTGCCTAGCTGATGGTACCACCAGGAGGCCCTGCCTGTGGGAGTGCACTGGGCATCGGGAAGTCATTATTGGCAATAGGGTTTCCTGCAAATACCGCAGTCCAATGCCATGAAGGGCTTTATAGGTCAGTACCAGCACCTTGAATCTCACTCGGAGGGCAACCGGTAACCAGTGCAGCTCACGCAGGAGGGGTGTAACATGGAAGTATCAGGACCCTCCCAACACAACCCGCGCTGCTGCATTCTGGACAAGTTGAAGCCTCCAGGTGGTCCTCAAGGGCAGTCCCATTTAGAGAGCATTGCAGACGACGAGTTAATGTTGCCTGAAGCAATCAATGAACTAGAAGGAAACTGAAAATAATGCTTTTCTATTGTTTGTCTATTAAACTGGTTCTCAAGATCTTTCTTAGAATATTTTCTGTCCTTCAAAGTAGACCAGACTAGGATATCAAAATATCTAGTCTAACGCTACTTTTAAGGTCACAATAACAGAATCTCAGAACACTAAATGAGTTTTCTTCATCCCTTTATCCTTATGAGAACTAAGAGAGGGTTTTATCTGAAACACATGGATTACATGTCTGGTGCTCCCCAATCAGATTTCTTTTATTCTTAATCAAGCCATTAACATAGCTTGGAGCTATAACTAAAAGACTTCCAAGATCCCTTCCAATTCTATTATTAACATAGTGCAAGTATATTGAGCATATGGAAGCCACATAAAAGGAGTGCCACATGCAGTCCACAAGTCATGAATGTGGATGTCTGTTCTTTACATATACTCAAAAACACCTTGATTGATTAGTCTAGAAATATACATTCTTGGTATCCAATTCTTATTGTGCTTAGCAAATAGGTAAGAAAAGATGGGGAATTCCTTAAAATTATTATTTTTTTAATTTGACTTGTATGCCGCCACTCTCTGAAAGGATTCGGGGTGGCTCACAAATAAAACATAACACAATAAATAGTTTAAAAAGAAATTAAATCTAGCAAGCGAAATAATAATAAAAACCCAATTAAAATCCAATTAAAAATCTCCCCCTCCCCCCCCCAGGAGGTCAGTCCAGCCCAGCCTGTAAAAATAACCAGGTTTTTAGAACGTGCCAGAAAGAGGAGAGATCGGGAGCCAACCAGGGCTCAACGGCTAGTTGATTCCATAAGGCGGGAGCCGCTACAGAATTTAAAATTTCTGTTTAAAGAGAGGAACATTTTTTTATCAAAGCCATATTCCTTTCTGTATATTCATATGTCAGTCATTTATAGATAAAGTAAATAAATATATAATTGTTAAGTTTAGAGCATCTGTGGAAATATTCAAGCTTACATTAAATTGGCTGAGTTGGTGCCAATTTTAATGCTCTATTGGTACTGGTGGGGCAGTTATGAAAGTAAATAATTATTTTACATAGAACTAACCATAAGGAGAAAAATAAAAATATAATATGAGAAATTTTAGCAAATGTTTCTAAAATTGTAAAAATTTTAGTAAAACATTTATGTGAAATTAAAATGTTTTAAACATTGTACCCTATTATTTATTAACTGCGTACTTCAAAATCATGTTTTAAAAATTGGTTGGCATTGTTCTTCATTCCTTTTTGAGAATGCTCAAAATAATAATAAAATAATCTTGAGCATATAGATGCTTAGAATTATCACAAATTCTTCTGAATAATTGCATGAACATATCATTTTTATTTATTATTAAATTTGTTTGCTGTTCATCTTGCCACAAAATGCTAATTATGTATAGTTTTTATTGATTTATTTTAAAGGTATACATTGCCACACATCTTATACAATATCATCAACAGACAGCAATAAACAAACAACAAAATTAAAACCATTACAGCCAATTAAGGCACCATCATATTCTTATTTTAAAAGTGTTGGGTTTAGCAATAGCAATTACACTTATATGCTACTCCATAGTGCTTTACAGATCTCTCTGAGCCATTTATAAAGTCAGCAATCTGGGTTCTTCCAACCTCAGAGGAATGGAAGGTTGTGTCAACCTCAAGCCCATCAGGATCAAATTCCAAACTATGGACAGAGTTAGCCTGTAATACTGTATTCTAACCACTGTGCCACCATTGCTTAACTGAGTTCTTAATGGCCTTTCAGAAGGCTAAAAGAATAGAGGACTTGTGTTTCTCAGGTGGGAGGTTACGCGATAGATTAACCTTCCTAGCATATGTACATTACAATTCCTAGAATATTCAGGCAAGAAAATCATCTGAAGAATTTGAGCATTTGAGCACTCAAGTGTGAACGGTATACCTTTGTACCTTTGATCTGACAGAATTTAAGTAATTACAAATAACTAGAATACTTAACAAATGCCACGATAAATTATGAAGCCTTCTTTCTGAACTAATGAACTAGTTTAATTAGTTGTTTTGACCTGATCATTTCCAACTCTATAGGTTGACAATACAGAGTAGAAAGTTTTTAATTCCTTCTGTTGATACTGCATAGCAAACAAAAAACAAAAAAAGGTCCTTGATAAATATTACAGTGGCAAAGCAGTTTAAATGTAAAAAACAATTTAAATGTTGAAGAAAAATTACTCCAGTTACATACAGCCATACAAATATCGTATAAAATATAAACACATACAACATATTCAAATTAAATATTGTTTCCAATTCCTCAATTGCCTGTGACTGTCATACTCTGGTGAAATTTCTGTTCTCCTATATGAGGTAGATAGTGAAAAACAGAATGAAGAAAATGATATGTTGCTCAACTATTTCAAAGAAATTTTAATATTGGGTAGACCAGACACATTTTGAATGCTTGCTTAGTAATATCAAATCTTAACTCCTCACTAAAATCTAAAACAACACAGTTTACTTAGCTGAAATCATAACTTGAAATGTAATTCTGCAAATATCTCCAGTATTGACAGTTCTATAAATACAAATGAATTAAGCAAAATTAAGATAATGAACATAAAGCACCTGAACTGAATGAATTAACAAAGTATATAACATTGTAAGCATTTGCATCAAACTACGATTTAAGTTCAAAAGCTATGGAGGAACAAATCACTTTGTTGCATCTATCTCCAAATACTTTGTTTCCCTATTTAAGTGGGCATTTTCCACGCATCACTTTATATGAATTTAAACAGATTTTTGGACTTTGTCCCTGTCTCTCATCCAAATGAGAAGCCACAGAAAATGATTATTTGACCTCCATCTGTTACTGAAAAAATATTTGTCCCAAATTATTTAGTCAACTTTATGTATACTGCTGAGATTGTAAATATTCAGGTCACTTTTTCTGTGACAGTTGCATATAAATGTTCACAAATATCAATGTGATATTAATTCTCTAGATTAGCTAAACCCTTTGAAATGGATTTTTCATGAATTGTTCATATCCAACCATCTTACCAATGCAACCTCATGGATATCTACTCAGAAATAAATTTCATGTAGTTTATTAAAGGACCTTAGTCTCATGAAACCATAATTAAAAGTAACATGGACTGCTAAAATGCATTATATAGAGAAAGAAAAAATTAGTGTGAATTTAGCATTAACAGATTAACAGTGGGCACTTCATGGCAGCTTGATCCCTGTAGACACATTATTTAATACTACACCAAATGCTGGAACAGAATTACTGGTGGTTTGGGTCAAATAGTTGTGTTTCTATTCTGATGCATTTTTCAGTTTGTTTAATGGTTAGCTTCTTATCTCTGGAAGCCATATGCATTTGCCAAACATTTAACTTTCAAAAAAACAGAAAAAGTGGGCTTCTTATCTCATTGTTCTGTTCATTATAGTTCCAATGATCACATAGAAAATAACAAGAAAAGTCATTAAATTTGTTCTTGGCATCATTTTCATTTTTACATGAAAGCAAAATGCTAATTAAATTGTGAACATGTGGACATTTAAAGGATGTTAAATTCTATTGCTTATTAAATTAAAAAAAATTATTTTACTTCATTTGAAAAACAGCTTATTCAAGTTAGTACGTTCATAATTTGATAATGTTTGTATTTTGTTTTGTTAGCAATGTGTGTGAATGCACTTTTAGCATTACTGTATTCTCTTATTATTAGAAATGTCAACTTAAGGATCACTTTTATTGTAGTGTTTCTTTTGATTTTTATTTTAAAAATGCACTTTACCAATATTCTTTTATAGTTTATTGCTAAGCTCACTTCATACATTGCTTTTGCAATTTTTAAATTTTATTAATTATTCCAATTTTCCTACTGATTATTTAACATGGGTATTTAAAACAAATTTGTTTCCCATTATAAAGGCATGAATGAAATTCCATTAAGAAAAATATGCATGCTTATATGACTTCCATATTACTGCTAATATTTGCTATATAGTAACAGAAAAATTATACAAATATGTATTCTTAAAAAGTCAAAGGTAGATAAAACATGATGGAATAAAAACAATGAAAACACAACCTTCAATTCTATGGTTTTATTTCTTTGGAATTCTAAATATGTGCATTGTAACAGAAATTTTTAGGATAGAAATGTTCAGAAACAAAAAAGCTGTACTTTTGTTTTGGGGGTTTTGGGGTTTTTTTGGTCAGATTATGCTTGATAGAGAAGAAAGGACATGAAGTTTATGTATTCCAAGACTATTCTCTTTCATTAAAAATGTATTCCAATGCCAAACTCAGATTCAAATTATGATTACTGAACACATCTTGTTGATCAGTCAAATAGCATTGTGTGATTTCATGTTCTGTGTGAATCCATGTTATACTAGCAGAGAAGGTGACACTTCTATTAGTTTTCAGTCTTGTTATTTTTTGATAGCCATTTCTTGGAAATAAAGACATTGGTATATCTTGTACAAGTTATTTTCCAGCCTTTGTGCACTCATTATCTCATTAACTTCCAAATCACACTATCACTATCACTATCACTATCATTCCTATACAAATCTTAAAGTGTGCACATATACCACTATACCAGTGGTTCTTAACCTGGGTGATATCACCCCCCAAGGGGTGATTTTGTTTTTCAGGGGGGTGATGGAATGAAAAGAGGTGATGTGGGGGCGAAGGAATGGAAGGGGGGAGATATGGGGGCGTTGGAGCGAGATATATTGGGAAAAAGAGAGAGAGAGAGAGATCTATATTGGTAGATAGGTAGGTAAGTAGGTAGACAAAAAGACAGACAGTAGGTAGATAGATAGGTAGGAAAGCAGGCAGGCAAACAGACCTTTTGGATGGATGGATGGACGGACGGATAGATGGACACAAAAAGAATGCGAGAGCGGCAGCACTTTGGGAAAGTGGTGGTGGTGGGTTTTCCCAACATGCTGCCCCATTCGAGGTGCTGGTTCAGGTGTGGTACAACAGTCAATGGGGTGAGCCTGCAGGGCCGGCACCTCAAACGCCCCCCTGCCGCCTCTTAGTGTCCCCAAGGGGGCCGGCAGAGGGGTGCTAAGAGGTGATGGGGGTGTTCGAGGTGCAGGCCGGCCCTGCAGGTTCACCCATTGACTAGCACTGCACCGGAGCCAGCACCTCCAATGCGGAAGCAGTGGCACGTTACATGCCACCGCAGCCGCATTCGGTGCACCATCCCCCCTGCTGCCTCTTAGCGCCCCTCTGCTGGCCCCCTTGGAGATGCTAAGAGGCAGCAGGGGGGCATTCAAGGTGCCAGCCCTGCAGCCTCACCCATTGACTGTAGCACCGCTCTGGAGCCGGCACCAAAATGGGTGAAACTGCAGGGCCGGCTGGCGTCTCGAACGCCCCCCTGCCACCTCTTAGTGCCCCTCTGCTGGCCCCCTTGTGGACGCTAAGAGGTGGCAGGGGGGTGGTTACATTGGGGGAGGGGGGTGATGACAACTTCTTCAATGGCTCAGGGGGGCGATTCTTTCAAAAAGTTAAGAACCACTGGTCTATACAGAAATTAACTGCAAGAGATGATTAGGCTGAGCAAGGGAGGGGTCAAGTATGGCATCAGTCTTGAGTTTCTTTATAATGCAAGAGATCTAAGTCCAGCTGAACTTGAATTCCATTGAGCCTTATCTACTGCCAATTTGTGTTGACCATTACTAGTTCAGATTCTTGTAGAGTGTGTTAGCATTCAATAAACCTGTATTCATTTGAATCACTCTGAAATCTATCTTCTGATTTCTTGTGCTTCACATTAACTTTGAGTGACCAATAATCTATTCAAGCTATAGAAGGGAATAGGAACATAACATCTTAAGTTTTATCCTGAAATAAGTCATTTCAGAAAGAAAACAGGTGGGAAGAACCTCCTTTGGATGGATTCTTCCGTATAGCCACTGCTTCACAGCAGTTTCATGATTAGAATAGTGATATTGACAGCTATAACATAAAGTTTCTATTGTTTGATGTCTTTTTTTCTGTTGTAGAATTTTCTATCAATGAGAGCTTGTTCTTCATTATAGGTGTCTTGTGTTAGAATTTCCTAGCAAGAATTCACTGATACACACATTTGTCTTATGATTTCCCAGCTTTAAAATGAAATACATAAAGAGAAATAATCTCTCTCTATAAAACTGCTTTTCCAAAACCATTTCTCTTTCTGTATTTTCCTGTGGTAAATTACAACAAATGCACTTGGGATTAGGAGTGTTCATTGGTTTGGTTTAAAAGCCATTAAAAAGTTTTCAAGTTCAATTCAGCCAGCTATAAATTGATAGAAATATCCATGCAGCTGTCTTAGATTTGCAGATGCTTTATTCTGATATGTGTTCTCAACTATCTGGGATAACCTGATGAATTTCCATACAATTAACACTCAAGTTTGATCCCATAAAGCAGTGGTTCCCAAAGTGGGTGGTATGCCCCCTGGGGGGGATGCCCTAGGGGGGCACTAAGAGGCAAGGGGGGCAGCAGGGGGTGCTAAGAGATGGCAGGGGGGCACTGAAGGTGGGCCCCTTGCAATTCAGGGGTGGGATTCTACCAGTTCATTACCATTCCTGGTAGTTTGGAGAACCGGTAAAATGGGCCCCTGGTTGGCCCTGCTCCTCTCCACCCGCTCCTCCGTTCCCTGCCCAGTCAGTCCTTATTGCACCTGCATGACATCACGTGCATGCGCAACAATTGCTGATGGCCACAGCGGCACATTGGAGAAGCGGAACAAGCAAAGCCAGAGGTCGGTAATTTTCACTCCAAAAAGCCTCCAGATGCCATGTGTTTTTTTCAGTGCAGCTGGAGTCCAGCCACACCGAAAAAAACACGTGGTGTCTGGAGGCTTTTTGGAGTGAAAATTACCAACCTCCAGGTTTGCTCTGCTTCCCCAACGTGCCACCACTGCCATGTTCTAGGCACTGGCCATGCAGGCTCATCCCATTGACTGCTGCACCACTCCACTTGGACTTGCTTGGGCAAGTACCTCTGGTGCAGTGGGCTCAATGGGGTGGACCTGCAGGGCCAGTGACTAGAATGCAGCCACAGCAGCATGTTGGAGAAGCAGAGCAAAGCCAGAGGTCAGTAATTTTCGCCTCCAGCCACCAGTTTTTAGCCAGTCCAGCCACACCGAAAAAAAACATCAGGGCACAGCATCATTTGGGTGGCAATGGGCTAAGTGAGAAGCAACAACAAGGCACCAGCCTGGTTTGCTCCCAGCCAGCTAAGGCATGTGTCATGCTGGGGACAAAAGAGTCTGGGGGGAGGAAACTGGGAGATGGGTCAGGAAAGGAAACGGGTGATCAGGTTTATTCAGGTCCTTGACAGATTGAAATACGTCTGCCCTTAAGGCAACAGGCAGATGAAGTTGGCTGAAGGCAAAGAGAGAGGAAAAGAGAGGGGAAACGAGAGAGGATGACAGAAAAGAGAAATAAATAAAGAATGATAATGAGAGGAGAACGAGATATATGAGATAGAAAAAGATATAAGAAAAGAGAAAGAGAAAAGAGATGGAAAGAGGGTAAGAGAAACAAGAGAGAGAGTGGATATATTGGATATCGAAAAGGCAAGAAAGAAAAATAATGACAGCAGAAGAAGAAAAAGCGAAGAGCAGCGAAATAGCATGATAGACGTGAAAAGGAGAAACGGAATGAAATGAAGGGATAAAGAGAGAAAGGAGAAGAAAAAAGAAAGAAAGAAAGAAAGAAAGAAAGAAAGAAAGAAGGGGAGAAAGTGAATGGGATATGGAGGAGGAGGAAGGGAGAGAGAGAAAGAGAAAGAGAAGGAAGAGACAAGAAAGAAAAAAAGAGAAAAGGGAAAGAAAAAGGGAGAGAGAAAGGAAGAAACAGGATAGACAAAGAAAGAGGGGAGATGGAAGGAAGGACAGAAAGAAAGAGAAAGAAAGGGAGGGAGGGAGGAGAAAGTGAATGAGATATCTAGTCCAACCACCTGCTCCAGCAGTGTTAGAAGTGAGGGGGAGAGAGAGAGACAGAGACAGAGACAGAGAAAGAGAGAGCATGGCTATCAAAACTCCCAAAACAGGTCAAGTAGCTCTGGGAAGGTCAGTCATAAATTAGAACACTTACTAAGCAACTGGCCATTAAGCTAGGACCACTTATATTTGGTTTGCCAGTCACATGGCCACTTGGCCATGCCCACCCAGTCATATGACCACCAAACCACACCCATCAGTCACGTGACCACCAAGCCATGCTCAGCCAGCAAGCGATGCCCAAGCCAGTCACATGACCACCAAGCCACATCCACAAATTAGGCCATGCCCACAGAACCAGTTGTTAAGAAATTTGAATCCCACCCCTGGGTGGCGGGCACTGAGGATGAGCTTGTAGCACCAAGGGGGCAGTGGACTGAAAAAGTTTGGGAAGCCATATAGCATATCAAATCTAATCAAATCCAGGTAGCTGTGTCATCTAACTAGTTATTGCTTATGTATGTCTGCATTCATGTATATTAAGTTAAATATAGAGGATTTTTAATCCTTTGCTGCTTCTGGCTTGTAACCCATATTGGAATCCCTTAGCTTGGATATATAATACTTTTATACATAATTCTTGGAAATTTAAAGTATTGGTTGGTCAAACAATCACAACAATCCATAAATAGATTGGTATCAACAGATAGAGCTCACAGAAGTTGAATATATTATTGGTACAAAGAGATGGAAAAGCTAAGTTGTAATACTGTTCAAATGCAAGTTCCAAGTCAAGCTAAACCCCAACAGTTCCCTGGTATAATACTGAAAGTATGTTCTTCATTTCAAAGAGAGTATCAGGAATCACACTGAAGACCTGAACTTCATTGATGAGGAACCAGAGGAAATGCTGCATAAAATGAAATTGGTAGTTAAGACTGAATGAAAGCAATCCAATGTCAAACAAGCAGTGGAAATTGTCACTTGGAAAAGACATTCCAAGCGATATGAAGTGTTTATACCTATAAAGACCAGAATTGCTCATACAATGTTTTCTTCATGTCACTTTATGAAAATAAAAATTTGAAAGAGCTGGATAGAAAGAGTATGAATGATTGTGAACTTTAATAATGGAGAAAATAGTTGAGAATATTATAAATAACTAGTTGTCCATGGAGATTTTTGATCATCCAGGTCATGATTGTCCCAAAGGAGCTTTTTTCAAAGAGCAACTGGACTTTCTGTTTCCTAATATGATTTGATTGCTTATTGTACCCTATGACTATTATTAAATGTTGTACCTTATGATTCTTGACTCTTGATGAATGTATTGTTTCTTTTATGTACACTGAGAGCATTTGCACCAACACAAATTCCTTGTGTGTCCAATCACATTTGGCCAGTAAAGAATTCTATTCTATTCTATTCTATTCTATTCTATTCTATTCTATTCTATTCTATTCTATTCTATTCTATTCCATTCCATTCCATTCCATTCCATTCCATTCTATTCTATTCTATTCTAAACTGGACTTTATTGGTTTTTTTCCTCTTTGGAAACATTTGGCTTCTCATCTAAGAAGCTTCTTCAGTTCTAACTGACTGATGGGGAATTTCACTGTAATCAGAACTATAAATAATAAGATTTTGAGAGAAATTATGGCTAACTACTTTAAAAAGTAAACAGGTTTCTTGTTTGTTTTTAAAAGCCCATTAGGTTGGCAGTACATGCTCTATTTCAAAGGATGCAGAATCATCCTTTCATCAGAAGAAATTAAATAACACTTTTTTACATAGTATGTTTTATTGAAAGCTGTAAGATTTTGTGACCTATTCATCTCTATTTCATCTATTCATAAAATATGTTTCTTAGAATTATGGCATTTTTCTGAAACTGTTCTGTGATGACAGGACAGGATTTTCCTGAAAGAAAAGAGAAAGAGAAAATCCTATTCTACCTGAAGAATTGGATACTGTACTTTCTGTTGTTCTGTACCCCCCACCCCCAAATAATAATGTGTAACTCAAAAATACTTACTAATGTATGATACAGCACATAGCTGGGTTCTCATGCTATATTAAACTATATAGAAGTTTACTTTGGGTTTAACATGCTGTATGACCCCACACACTGAAGAGTGTTAATCATAGTTGACAGCTTATAATGCAATGCCAATCTTGGTAATAATATGATTTACAGAGTAGCTATGGCAAGAAAGCCATGGTTTAGTTAGTTTGATATGTAAGCTAACTCTTGAATTTTTTAGAGACACAGTTTCAGAAACCTTTTACTGGAGTCAAGGCAAAATTGATCTGGCTATATATGCTACATATGGGACAGATACACGCATACACGTTGGCAAATATAACATTATAACAAAACCTGATTAGAACAAAGCCCAAAGTATGTTGTGGCAAATATACTTTGAATAACATGAATTAAAATCATACTATTTATGTACTGTTTTGAAGTATATTTGGAATCCAAGTAAGCCCAGTGATCTTAGGTACTGCTTTTATATACTAAAGAGAGGTAGTATTTACAACAGTTCAGTTAGTGACTGTTTGAAGTTACAACGGCATCACAAAAAGTGATTTATGACCATTTTTCATACTTATGATCCTGGCAACATCCCCTTGGTCACATGATTTACATTTGGATGCTTGACAACTGGTTCATATTTATGACAGTTGCAGTGTCCTGGGGTCATGTCATCTTACCCAGGGGTGGGATTCAAATTTTTTACAACCGGTTCTGTGGCATGGCTTAGTTGGTGGATGTAGCTTGGTGGTCATGTGACTGGGTGGATGTGGCCAACTCAACATCACTCATGTCAAGGGGCGCTTCTCTTCGCCTGGCCTCTCATGACAGTGGGGATGCTGCAACGGTTGTAAGTGTGAAAAACAGTCATAAGTCACTTTTTTAAGTGCCATTGTAACTGAATGGTCACTAAATGAACTGTTGTAAGTCAAGGATTACCTGTACAAAAATACAAAAAGCTTCTTTGCTTGCAAAAAGCTGCCCTAAATACCAATCATTAGATTAAAAATACCTGCAAGCCAGAGTTACAAATCAGACAGGGTGCCAGAGCACCTTGAGGAATTAAAATAGTTAAAATGCGATGATAACTATCAGCAGCCAACTCTTGCTCATAAAGTGAAATGCTTTAGCGGAGAGGACATTTAAGCTCTCCAGAAAGAGCACACCCAGGAGAAGCAATCCTTAGATCATTTGCACCACTTAAAGATACCAGCTGGTCTCACTCATCTCACAAGATATCCTAAGGAAATCATCCAGATTTAAGGAAAGGTCACATGATCTCCAGAAAGGCAGTAAAAACAATCAGTGCCAAGCTTGCATCCTACCTCTTGGAAGTACAACCCTAAAGGACAGTGCCACTAAAGCAGTGAAGGAAGACCCTCTCCCCAGATAGGAAAAGAAACCATGAGCCAGGAAAAAATTCAAACTCAATACAAATAATTAAATCACAACAGTAGATGTTGCTTATTAAACCAATTACCAGAACAAATAGACACAGGAACTAGCAGATTTCTCAAACCAGTTTCTTTTCAGGAACAGAGATTAATCTTTTTCCTTCCAAACAAAGCTGAATAGGGAAAATTATCCCATCAATAAACACAGGATTAAACGTCACCAAGCACAGAGTTAAACTTCACCAAAAACCAGTTTTAAACCAAAACTCAGAAAGGGTATGTAAACTCACATTTGAATGTCAATCTTTCTAGCTAGCCAAGAAGAAGTATTTGCAGGGAAGTATTTCCTCCCAACAGCAGTGTAAAAAGCTTAAAACAACCCTTCCCCTTTAAGGGAAAAAACCCTCCTTTGGAGACAGTAAGTCTAGGCTGTCTGCCAAGAATGTAATAAGGGTGGGAAAAAACAAAAGGAGATTTCTTCTAACCACCGGTTCTCCGAACTGCTTAGAAAGTTAACAAGAGGTTTTATAGAATCAGCAGAACCGGTACAATCCCACCCCTGATGTTACCTTTTGCAACCTTCTGACAATTAAATTCAATGGGGAAGCTAGATTCACTTAACAACCCTTGTTACTAATTTAACAACTGCAGTGATTCACTTAACAAATGTAGCAAGAAAAGTGATAAAATGGAGCAAAACTCACTTTGCACATCTCACTTGGCAACATAAATTCTGGGCTCAATTGTGGTCATAAATCGAGGACTATCAGTAGTAGCCTAAGCTAATTAATGTCTAACTCAGGATTACTCAGTTTGGTGTTATATTTCACTATTAACTTCTGGATCATTTCATTATGATACCTTCTGTACTGATGTACTCATACACATAGCATGTGTATGAACACTAATACCTCTTGAGCTCATCGCCCTGTAGTAGTAGGTTATCAGGATGTGAGGGAGGTATTTCTACTTCAAAATCGCAACACTACTTTTATTGGTTTGTTTATTTGTTTGTTGAAACTATTTTTTTCTTTCGTTGTTTGTTATAAGGGAATAACATAACTTTTTAGACATCCCTTTAGGAATTCATAGAAAAATGTTTTTAAATTTCCACAAAAAGGAGTAATATTATAATAAAAGCCATAATCCAAGGTAGTTATTCATTTTTCTCCCCGCTTCCTATCAAGGTATTTTTTAAAATACAAGTTACTTCTACTGAACTGTCTAAATACCCTTACTGATATCTGTGCAGCCTAGTTCTATAGATAGTGAGTTCTGCATGAAGGACTGTTAGTTTCTTTTCAAATAAATTTACAATTAAATTTAAAGACACTCTCCAATTTTTAATTCTCTTTTTTTTCTTTCATATTTTCCTAGGAACTAACTTCACCCTTGCTGAACTAGGAATTTGTGAGCCCTCCCCCCACCGAAGTGGTTATTGTTCAGATATAGGAATCCTTCAGCAAGGCTATTCCCTCAGTACTGGGTCTGATGCTGACTCAGATACAGAGGGTGGAATGTCTCCTGAGCATGCCATTCGACTTTGGGGGAGAGGGATTAAATCCAGACGGAGCTCTGGTCTGTCAAGCCGTGAAAATTCTGCCCTTACTCTGACTGACTCTGACAATGACAATAAATCAGATGAGGAAAACGGTAGGCCTATTTCTGCAGTACATTTTGTAATGTATATGCATAGGTGACAATGTGATCGCACATGCTTGCCATATTAGACGGTAAAACAAAAGCTGTATTTCCCTTGTGAAGTCAAAATGCTGGTTCATAGTATGCTTCTATGGGGGAAGTGATCTAATTTTTTAGGGAACTGTGAAAAAGAGATTTAACTCATCCTGATTGCAAATATAGAAATTATATTTGGATAAGAGTCTGTCATCAAATGACATTGTTCTCTCCGAATCTTCAATGAAAAAAAAAGGAACTTTGCTGATACAAATATAAAATTTATTTAATATAAATACTTTTTCAAAAGAAAATTATAAGGTTGTATATCATTAATTTTGGTAGTTGGATGAGAGCTAATCAAAAATCATTTTCTAGTTCTAGAAATGATCAAAACCTAAAATATTTTGTTTTAAATTTTAACAGCTCTAGCTTAAACTTAGTTGCTAAATGAATTTCTGTGAGCCACCAGTTTTCATATTAAGATATGAAGATAAAGATTTCATCAAACTGAAATTAAATTTCTGCTAACATGCAATTAAAAAAAATCTTAGATGAATATATTTATAAACAAGGAAGATAATACTTTTATTTTCCAAACAATTTATCTCTATGGACTATTATTAAATATATAAAGACTTGCCTTAGTGCTGGAAAATATCTGACTTTTCATCTGAAAAACCATCGTTAGTTTGTGAGAATCAATATATATTCAGTTCACTGATTTTCTAAACTTTCTAAAAAGCAGTATTATCATACACATTGACAAGTGCTCTGGTTTAATACCATAGCATGGACACTTACAAAGCTATCATTAGTTTTTCATGCTGCTGCTGCCCAGCAATGTTTTCATACATAAAAAATGGTATGTCCTTGAGATCTAAATCAATAAACTGTTATGCATGTATCTCCTAAAATAGTGTGAAAGGGATGTGCTGAGAAAGAAACAGTGAGAGAGGGGGAGAGGGACGGAGGCACGGCGGAGGGGGGAGAAACATAGAGGTCCAATCTTGGAATTACAGATTTGTAGTTTCTAGAGATAATATTTTTTCTTGGTTTTTGTTTGTTTATTAGTTTGTTTGTTTTTAACTGCTGTATGTTGTAATGTTTCATTTGCTCACATGAAGGAACAGAATGTATATTGTAGTACCTGAGACTTTTTAAAAATTAAGGTTTGGTTGCTATATTAATAATATCCAACAACTCCCAAGGGCAAAATGACAGTTTGATACTGAATGTTTTATCATTTTATGATTTTATCATTTCTCTTCAACATGACAAACAATTTTAATTTGGAATTAATTCAATGTTGGCAGTTTTCAGTATATTTTTAAGTATCTTAGGACACACTTAATTGCAATTAACATTCTAACTGAATATTCTCAACTCCTGGCGCTGATATTAATTTATATCCAGGAGTGAGGGAATTTAACTTCATTTTTATTGTTGGTGGAGTTGTATGACCCTGAATTTATAGTAGGTTTGCTTCACCTGTTGTTTAAAAATGTAAGTTTTGCAATTATAATAGAATCTCTCTTTTTTTGTATGAAGGCAGTAGATGCCAAAGACAGAAAGCACATATACTGTATCTCATTGGCATCTCACATTACTTCTAACAATAATGAATTCAGTTTTGATATGTAATTGTGATGTATATTTCTTTTAAAAGTAAAGAATTACATCATTTAATCACCACTGCTGTCCAATAATAACATATTGATTTAAAATGTCACTTTGTAGACACACAGACATAATTATGGAAGCTGCAACCTGTTGAACATGCATTTGCATACTAGAGTTAATTATTTCCACTGCAGGAAATTAGTAGAACAGCTGAATCTCTTGTTTATCTATTCAAGATATATGGAAGGTACTGTGCCTTATCTGAATGTGTCAGCAAGACATTCATTCAGTGTAGGCAGTGATTTGATAATCTGCATCTGGAGAATTATGTATCGATGTAATACAATGTTCAGCAGAAACACCAATGTAAATTGCACTTGTGCTCGTAAAATTAGCTTCTCCATGCCCACACTTTCCAATATGCATTGAAATGTCTTGGGAGGTACAAATAAAAATATAAGTGTTATAACTCTTTTTTAAATTATATACTGAAAGTTTAAATAATTTCCATGGCATTTTCTTACATAAATAAATACTTGAGAGAGTTAAAAACAAAACAAAAAAATGGGATAGCAAAGCAGATTGACAAAACTTCTGTTGACATCTACCAATACTTAAATTTAGGAATGTTAAGCTTTGTAATCTGAAATTTTCAATTGATTCACCAATAATTTTCAATCTTCGGTCCCATACATTTTTATCCAGATTAATCTGAAATGAAACATGTACAAAATTACTTTCAACTGTAATTTGGGTTATCTAGCATGCATCTTCAGATGAGTGCCTTCTTTTCTGACAGCTGAGAAAAAATACTAATACCTGTTGAGTTCATCGCCCTGTAGAGTAGGTTATCAGGATGTGAGGGAGGTATTTCTACTTCAAAATTGCAACACTACTTTTATTGGTCAGGCAAATAATAAGGATGATTCAAGAGTATATACTAGGGATTCTTTGTGTTGAATTCTTGTGTTAATCAGTTAATCAGTTAATCAGTGTTGTTCTTTGTGTTAATCAGTTAAATGGGATTGGTGGGCTCTTCATAACCATAGAATTAAAGAAGATAATTTAACTACTGCCTATGTTAACTGTTAGTCAATATCTGTTATATCATTTGCAGAAATGTTACATGCTTTTGTTTCTGTACATGTCATTTGCCAATACTTCACCTAAGCTATCATTGTAATTTTTGTTGTTGTTGTTCTATTCTGTAATTATACTCTAAATGAGATATAAATGTAAAGGGCTGTAAGAATAATCTTGGGAGACAGAAAGAATAAATGCAGACTAGATAATGGTCAGAAAAAAGATAACTTAGTCCACAAAAGGAATGGATGTATGGAAAGTGCTCAAGAAGATACCTTGCCTATTTATCTGGAAAGTTAAGGGAAGGGAAGACCTTTTAGACTTGAAAGATTGGCATCAGTCCTTCAAAATAATTGAAAAGAAGAAACCAAAACCATTACGTTTATTGTAAGTCTGAAAATACACTTTCCATGACCCCATTCTTTGCAAATCTGGAACTATGCCTTCTTTGACCTATTCTTTCTATTGGCTGAGATACTTTTTGCCTGACCACTGACTAAACTGTCTCGTAGAGTTATTATAATGCTCCATCACAGTAAAATTTTGGGGGACCATAAAGAGAATTGAATTGCTAATCTAGTGAAGAGAAGGACCAGGGGAGACATGATAGCAGTCATGTCTGAGGGGCTGTCATAGAGAGGAATGGGTCGACCTATTTTCCAAAGCAACTGAAGGCCAGACAAGAAATAATGGGTGGAGAAGAGACTCAACCTCAAGAGACTCAAATAAGGATAAATTTTCTGACAGTGAAAACAATCAGCCAATGGAACAGCTTGCATTCAGAATTTATGGGAGCTTCATCACTGGAAGCTTTCAAGAAGAGACTGTCAGAAATGGTGTAGCACAGGGGTTGGACTAGATGTCCTATAATGTCCCTTCTAACTTTGTTATTCTGTTATTATTTTATGAACATTATATAGATTTATGATATTTTATGATCATTACATAGATATAAAACCTTTATTGCCATTTTTTACTGTGGGCACACTGGCACACATTAAAAATGAAATACTGTTGGCTGATCTCAAAAATGTGCACATATATAACACACATTTACACATGCTACACACACACACACACACACCCCAATACATATGAATACATTAATACATACATATATTAATAACTCCATCTTGAATACATATCAGAAAGAGGAAGCTTGAGCGTTCACAAGGTTGATATTATATGGAACAAAACTGGGACTGGAACTGGATATTCTGTTTTGGATACCATGAGGACTCCTCCCAGAAGGTTAAAAAGAAGACAGGTCATAAAGAGGATTTGTAGTGTCCCAGACAATACTGCAGATCCTGGTCAAGCATCACTTATATGCTATGTCCTGGATGCAAGTGAACTGCCAATAATTTTCTCTGAGATCCTCACCACTCTCTGCACTGCCAAAACAATAATATTTCCAAACCAGACAATAATACAATATGACAGGATGGTCCTGGTTGTCCCTGGTAAGTGGTAAGGACAGGAAGATGAACTTTTGTCATGCGACACAGAAAATGCAGACACTGCTTTCCCCACTTCACCAGTCTCTCTCTCTGCTGAGCAACCAAGCCAGCCTATTCATTTGCTGCATACCCAGAAACTTGATGCTGCTAACTACCTCCACAGGTGAATCATTAATATTCAGAAGTGTGTGGCTGTGCTTGCTTTTTCTGAAATTGACAAAGATGTGTTTAATTTTTCCAACATTTAAAACAAGGCTTCCATCCTCTCGGGGTAGGTAAACTGAGGACCCAAGATTGTTGGGGGCAATTAGCTGACCTTGTAAAAATGCCGCTTAGTAATAAGCAGGCATATACAATGGAATGAAGGCTATTGCTGAGCACACTGGGTTATATCCCAAAAATTGTAAGCCGCCCTGAGTCTTCGGAGAAGGGTGGCATATAAATGTAATTAAAAATAAAAAACATTTAAAACAAGGCTGTTTTTATTACATCAGTTCACCAAAGTCTCTATATTTGAGAAAAACAAACTCAATTATTACAACATTGGAGTAACTTTCAAAAATTATTTCCTAAGATTATACTTGCAGTATTTTAACCTGGATTTCTGCATCTCCTTGAATATAATTATAATTTTAATTTACATAATATTAAAATACCTAAACCTTACCACATCATATTTTAAACATTTGGAATAAATTGAAAAGATTTTTAGCAAATGTCTATTTTTGCTAAACAACAGGATGTACAGTCACAAGTTTTCAATTTTCTTGCAGTAAATCTTATGACACAATAGTTCTTAGAGAGGGAAGTAAGCTTTCAGATAAAATGGTTAGCTTAATGCATTGCTTAAACAGATACCATAAGTTTGCTTGAAATTTGAATATGGTTATATTTAATAGTCAGTAACTTAAAAATACAATTATGGTAGAAATATGTTACGTCACTTTGTACCAGAGAAAGTTTATGGTTAGGGTTTTGCTATCCAGATATTACTGATAGGCAGCTTCATCAAGGGCTCTGTTCTTCTTATAGCCCTTCATTTTGGATAGGACTTGTCATCTCTTCAAACAGATAATATTTTCAAAGAAGAAACTGTTCCCTGAAAACTCTTCAAATAGAATATTGTCTGTTACAAAGTAAATAAATAGCTAATGTAGTAGCAAGATTTTCAGGTATCTAATATCATTATCAATATCATTATTGGTACTATTATTTTTCTGATTAGGAATACAGTCTGATCTGAAGAAGTGACTGGAGAAATTGTAATCCAAGGGGTAAATTTCTAACAAAGAAAGAGTTAGAGAGGGAGGGGAAACAGTTTATTCAATCACTCAGACATGGTTTTCTTAAAGAGAAAGAGGAAACTACTGATTTACAGTAAATATGTACCCTATGAAGAAGAAGAGATTGGTTCACAGGGAACTGTAATATGATTTTCTGAAATATATTCTAACTAGGTCTTAAGACTGATAAAAACAAAAGCAGCATCTCAATTGCCTTGTAAAACATGCTAGTTTGAAATTAGGAGTATTTCAGAAGTAATACACAATATAAATGGACAAACAAAAGCATTAAATGGTTCATAGAATGTATTTGTTTCAAATATCTCTGTGCTGTTATTTTCATTGTATTACATTATAAAGCCAAATCGTCTAAATCTGCTAATTTTAGGCTATGATATTCAGAGGAATTTCATAATTGTTGTGTGAGGGGTCAATTTCATGGGGGCACAAAGTTGTCAGTATCTTCTAGATGCTATTATATGTAGTTGTTAGGAGAATAACTTTCAGATGGTACGTTAGATAGTTAATCCTTTGATCAGTTGGATTATCCTTATCAAAACAATTCCAAGCTTTTAATAAAATTATTTTAATTGGTGACATTTTAATTAAAATGTCACAAAATTTACAGTAGGAGACATAAATATTTTTTAAAGCTTAGATATTTTTATAATAGGATTGTGTTTTTTAATAATATGATTAAGTTCAGAATTGTACTTTTATTTTTCACACTTAGAAGAAATGAACATTTTTAAAGTAACAACTATAATGAAGGAAAATTCAGAACAGATTGGTGGTATTTTTCACATCTTTAATAATCAAGAAATAGAAAATTATGTTTAAAATAGTTCTGAAAACTATTGGTCTACAATTTCTAAAAATTGTAGACCAGTCTCATGCTATATTCAAGAAAAAGAGGTTATCTTTTTAATGAATACATAGACCAACTCCCAAATGAATATAAGCACATAAAACATGGGTTGATATATATTGGAGGATGTGAACATCCTACTTAGGCAATGTATACAATCGCCACAAAGTAATTCAGAAATCTCTATAATTTCCCTCAAGATTTTCTGCACTATTGTTCTTCATCTTTAGGGATAGTGGTTCAATCTAGATAGGGTATCTGGAAACTGGAATGTCTAAGTTGGACCATTCAGAAACTTTTAGAGGCACTTGGATGTTTTCAAGCAGCAAAAATTGCTTCTGTGATTGTTGCTAAATCTGGTCTTTAACAATGCAGCTGCAGATTGTTTTAAAGGAAAATGAAAAATGCTTACAAGGAAGTATGAATCTTTTAATCTACATGGTATCTGTTCCCAAAAGGTACAAGGTCATTAAGGGCAGTGTCTACTTTGTCATATCATATAAGTAGATCCAAATTTGTTTTTCTGTCAAAACTCTAAGAACATTTTTGGAGGAAGCAATTGAGGAAAATGAAAATTATCTACCAGGGATGACTAAAGAATTAAATATATTGCTGTATACAAATTCAGTATACAAAAATATGACAATAAAGTAAACTACATAGTTTGAATAATCATGTAAAACTCAGATTTTACAATAAACAGTTTAAAAATATTTCAAAATTGTTATACTCCAAGCTAATATGACAGAAAACATCAAGGAACAATTTTGTACTGATGGCAAAATGATTCCATTTGAAAAGTCTAAAATAACTAATTTAAAATAAGTTTTACAACATTAGGATTAAAAATGTGTGTATTTTGTGAAATGTTGTTGAATTTTATTTATTTTTTATGTACAAAGTCTTTCACCAGACAGAAGTATTTTTATTTAGCAATGAATGTGCTTTTAATTTTTATTAATTCTCATAACATTAAACTCATGTATTATTAATTATGCAATTGAGAACTTATGCCTATGTCCTCTTGCACACAATAGTATAATGCACATGCACAGTATATACTCACACATTTGCACACAAACACACCCAAAGGCACATTACTATGACTATGAATATGTATCATGGGGGTACAGAGATGCAAAATAAAGATATAGAAAAGATGTGTCTTTCTCATTGGGGAAAAATGTAATTAATGAGATACAAAGATGTAGGAGGAGGAGTAGAAGGATGAAGTATGCAATCAAATGTTTTAGATTTGTCTGTCTATATTTATTTGTATCACAACTTCATCGGTCTTAACCACTAGACCAAACTGGCTTTCCCTTTCTCTCCATGAATTGAGTGGATCTATACCCTTCCTGCTATGTTTTTCAGCATTTGTGGAAGATCTTACAGAATCTGGCAGGACATTTTACTAAAGCACTGAATTGTTCAGTATTATTACCTGATGCCTTTTCCTGAGGCCTATACCTAGAGACTTATTAGCACATAAAGATAAGATTGACAGGCAGTTTATTTTCTTCTACCTAACTTACCTGGCCTTTTCATAAAAGTGTGGAGTAATAGCCTTGGCTATCATATATAGGTTATATATAGGTTAAATGCCATATGCATATCACCATGAGTATTGGAAAAATACAATATATGAACATTGTGTGTTTGCTGACAGCATAAACCATTTTCAGAATGCTGAAAAAGTATAGTAAAGTGCTCCCCAATAATGTAAAGGGATTTTTCTCAAAATAAAATTAAGTTTCCTGATTGAAAGACAACCATGCCCTCAGGAGCTGGTGTTAGAAATGCATCAGATGAGAGTTAATCATCTACAGAAACTAGGAACTATTTAGGAACACCTTTTGCAAATTTATATGTGTTAAATTTCTCCTGGCAAACAGGCTTTTGTACAATTATTTCTAAATATAATATTTCAACATTTAATGTACCAAAAGAAGAAATTCTATAATTTTAAAAAGAGGTACTAGCACTTCAATTAGCAAGTGTGATCATTTGCAAAAACTCTTATACTATTATTTTTAAAATATCTTAAAATACAGTTTGTTAGTTGCCTGATATAAATCATGAATCCATGTCCTGTATAGTTAACTTTATGTAAGTTAAGAAAATGCTATCTTCTTAAACACTAATTATTCACCCATGGGCTTGAGGTTGACAAGTAGTTCTAATTCAGATGAAAGAAATGCCCTCAGAAACCTTGTGTCATATACCTCTTTATCAAGTTCAATCACTTCCACTGGGCATTCATTCATTTCTTCTTTCATTCATTTTCCTCTCTTTCCTCTCTCAACATGGAAACATTTGGGATTTTTAGAACATTTTGAGGGCATTCCTGCAATTTGATGCAAAATTGTGTCAGACCTGTACCAATTATATTTTTAAGAATATCTACTTTATTTTGAAGCTTCTCCGCCTACAGTTTTGGGAGGAGGGAATGACAAAAAGGGGAAAAGGTAAGAATCATGTTTTGTAAATAATCGAAGGATGTGCCTGGAGGTGTACTAGTGTCCCAAATAAAACCCAAAACCCAGTTTTATGGTGAAAGTGTGTTGAAGATGAGTCAAAGTGCAATCACTTTACATCCAATGCAACAAATAAATATCACATATATATGTATCTACTGAAACAATTGGTAATTTGAAGAAGGTATTAATCATATTCTTTCAGTTACTTTTATTTATTTAGTATATGGCAATGGTACATTAGGCAGGAGGTTACAGAGTAATGGTTTGACTGCTTAAGATTACCAGTTTGTTTAGTTCAGGTGTGTCACACTCAAGGCCTTGGGCTGAATCTGGCCCAAGAGATGCTTAAATCTGGCGAATGGTGCCTCTGGTGGCTAAAACAGGCCATGTGCCTCATTTTCACCCTCCATGGCTTTCTACAGCACTCTGCTAGACGGAACTGGCCAAAAAATATGCCAAAAAATGCACCAAAAATGATCCCAAAATGGGCTGAATATTCCCCCAAAACAGTGCCAAAATGGGCCAAACACAGGCCCAAAACAGGTCCAAAATGGGCCAAAAATGCTGCAGAAATGCCCCGTTTTGGCTGGCAGGGTGCTACAGGAGGCATACGTCCTTCCCCCCAACTCCCCCCCTCATTGGCCAGCAGAAGAGAACTATAATGCTGATGCGGCCCTTGAAGAAATCTAGTTTGACAACCCCGGGTTTGGTTCATGCTCTCAGTTTCAGTCAGATCTATTGAGAAAAAAAGAAATTCAATCTTCTTGCAGATATATGAAAATTAGTTGCAAAAAGAGAAAAACAACTAAATTATGATTTTAAAAACAACTAAGAATTCTAACAATAGACAATGTGATATTTGTTGGCTTTTGTGTGCAAACTGGACATCTTAACATATATTATAAGGCTTTGACTCTTATATCTGTGCTTACCTATATGCATGAACAACGTGAATAATTTTGTCTGAGCTGAGCTGAAGCGGCCTACTAACTGGACTGGAAAGAGCTAAAGAATTCCAGGACTATAAGATAGACCAAGAGATTTGAAAATAAAAATAAATCTGGAAACAGACATACTTTTGCTACAAAAACTGTAACTGTTTCCAGCTATGCATTGGGAGTTCAGCTTGACCTGAGGGCTTTACCCTTTATGCATGATTTGAAGAACATGAAGATTAGATATCTTATTCCAAGGTGCATTTAGCATTCCTTGATTAATTTTATCTTTATGAATTCCAAAAGGCCACAGCTCCCAGTTTAATATGCAAACTGAAAGTATCCACGCAGTTTTAAAAGTTCTGTATTAAGTAGTCATACTGAAAACAATAAATGGATTTCCTGATATGCTGTATATGTTTAGAAATGCAGTCTTAGTTATTAACTTTTCCCCAGAATTATCAAATAAAAAATGTATCTATCTATATCTATATATCTAAGAGCCTTGGTGGTGCAGACTATTAAACGCCTAGCACTTAGTTCCAGCTTCCTGCAATCACTGCGGGCTCGAATCCCACCAGGCTCAAGGTTGACTCAGCCTTCCATCCTCTTGGGGTAGGTAAATTGAGGACCCAAGATTGTTGGGGGCAATAAGCTGACTTTGTAAAAATGCCGCTTAGTAATAAGCAGACATATACAATGGAATGAACGCTATTGCTGAGCACATTGGGTTGGGCTCCAAACATTGTAAGCTGCCCTGAGTCTCTGGAGAAGGGAGGCATATAAATATGAATAAAAATAAAATAAAAAAATATCTATATCTATATCTATATCTACATCTACATCTACACCTACATTTATTTATTTATTTATTTATTTATTTATTTATTTATTTAATTGGATTTATATGCCACCCCATCTCTGAGGGGACTCGGGGTGGCTTACATAGAAATATATAAATAATAAATACAACATTTATCAAATTATCTAATCCAATTATAAAATCTAATTAAAATACCCTTAAACTAAAATTCCCAACCCTGCTCAGTCCAGGCTGGCCTATACAAACAGCCAAGTCTTGAGATCACGGCAGAAGGAGCGCAGGTCCGGGGCCAAATGCAATCTACATCTATATCTATCTATCTATCTATCTATCTATCTATCTATCTATCTATCTATGGAAATTTCAAACATATATTATTCTTTTGTGTTCTTAGTGCAGAAATTAAATTGATTTATTGAATATATTCAGTTACAAACCAACTTTATGTATATTTGGGTGCATAATTACAAAGTAGTACAAAATCAGTGAAACGAGAATTGCATTCTGAGAAATAGCACCTAGATTCACAGTCCCTCCAAATGAATGAAATATACCAATTTTACTTTTGAAAAGTCATATATAGCTACTGTTACTGCAAAGAGAACTATACATACAAAATGTCCTGTATAATGGCCCTAATAGAACCACCTAACTAAGACCTAAGTAGTAGCTGCTGTGGAAGATGATGCATGTTTTAATCCTTTGCTTAAACTCTTTTGCTTAAACTTAAATCCTTTGCTTACAAACTTATACTACTAAAAACAAAATAATATTACTGTTAGAAAATAATTTTGTTTTATGATATTTCTTGGTTCAATTATATATGCACATATACATAAAATTATGTAATTCAGATATTTCCTTATAATGAAAAGTTATCATTCTACAAAATTTCACATTTTGAAACAGTTTTGTATATGTGATAAGACATTCATTTGCAAAGCTCCATTTTGTTAATACTTCAGAAGAATAAAAAATGTGTGAGCAATCTATCAGAAAATCATACTCAAGAGAATATATTAAAGATGAAATATAAGAAATTTTATATCAAAAGGATAATGATTTTTTTAAAAGTAGTCAGTGATATATTATTGCAATGGTGTTACAAAGATGGTACAAAATTGCTTTAAGAAAAATTGAGAAAGTTGATACTGACTTTAAAATTAATATAGACATAAAATTTTCATACATTTATTGGAAACCCATTATTCACTTTATAGTTATTTGCTATTTCCCAATTCATTGAGAATCTACACACACATATGTATATATGCAAATAAATGTACTTGTTTTATATCATCTGAGACTTTCAGTATTTTACTGTATTTCAGATTGGGAAGTGATATGGATTGCACAAAATGTGACTGACACAAAGGCAATCAGAGAGAAGTTCAGAGCTGAGATTAGAGGATGATAATACCATAGTGACTTGTTCAAAGGATAAATGTCCTTTCTTGTTATTGAAAACTTGATGTGCAGTGTGTGTCTCAAAGCGTCTATGTGTACACACATGAAAAATGATAAATATAGTCCACACATTTAATCCTAGACAAAAGGTTGACAAGTGGTATAAATAAACATATGTTCTTCTTCTGATAAAATGTCTTTGAAAGATAACTTCTTAATTATGAAAGACATATTGACTTCAAAGTATTTATATTTGGAGCAAAATAATATATCATTGAAATTGTATTTAAACCTGAATATAATTTTCTAGTTATAGTCCATTGAGAAGCATATGTCATAGCACCTGTAACATTTCCTTGTTGCTTTATCTTAATTATTAATTTAATCCAGTTCATTTTTCCCCAATCTAGTCATAACATCTATATGGAAAAATCATACAAAAATGTTTTCATGTACTAATAGAAAAAAAAGGGTAGGAAAAAATATCCAAAACATGAGATGATTGACAATGATGTTCCAGTATATATTATCCATACTCAACAATGTCCTCTACAATGGTGGTGATTATTTATTCTGCATCATGACTCCACCAAAACATACAAGCTGGGTTCAGTTTGTGGTTTGTTTGTTTTAGCTTGTTTTTGAAACCTTTACCTTTTTTAAAAAATTACAAAGTAATTTTTCTTCAGCTTCTTCTTGGATGGATGGATTTGTCCCACCTAAGTATTATCGAGACCCAGTCTTACTTCCTTTCCAAGATCAGCAAAATTGGCCAGATGCTGCCACCTGCTGAAATACAATAATATTTTGTTTAATCACAAGAAATGAAATAAACTATTTGCCATTTTCTGTAATGCCAAGAGATACAGGAAACATTCCTAATAAATATGTATAAATTAACAGTTCTGTTAACATTTAGAGAAAAATTGTGATAATTTAATTATAATTGGCATTACTATTTATTCAATAGGTGATAGGAGTTAATGACTATATTTGTTCACAGGATTAGAATGGCCATTTTATCACCAAACTTTGTTACTGATCTATTGAGTCCAGTTATTTTGGAAATGCCTCTTTATATTGTATTTATATTCTGAATTGTTTATTGAGTGGTCTTCAATATTTATATTTATACTTATAGATTCTTTTCACTGGTTGTCTAACCAAATATTTCAGAACTAATACTTAAGTGAATCGGAAAAACTCTGGTTGTTAGTCTTTCTGTCTGTATTTTTTAACAATTTGGTTATCAATTATATAGAAGTATTCTTCTTGGTATTTTACTAGAAAAACAATTGTGCATTTAGTAGCACTGTAAATACCAAAAAATGATTGTATATAAATTTTCTTTGCTTATGAACAAATTTATTTATTTATTATTATTATTTATTAATTCAACTTATATGCGGCCCCCTCTCCCGAAGGACTCGGGGTGGCTTACAAAATAAAAACCACACAACAATAAGTTAAATAAAACCAGATTAAACAAATCAAGCCGAATTAATACTAAAATCGCAACATTAAAACACTAAAAACCATCCCACCCCAGGGTCACAGCCCGGGTTGATTAAACAACCAGGTCTTCAGGTCGCGACAGAAAGTGCGGAGGTCAGGGCCAGGCGGAGCTCCAGGGAAGTTGATTCCAGAGGTCAGGGGCCGCGACAGAGTAGGCCCGTCGTCGGGGGACTGCCAGCCGGCACTGTCCGGCTGACGGGACCCCAAGGAGCCCCTGTCTGTGAGATCGCACAGGGCGGTTAGTGTTCGATGTTGGCAGCAGTCGCTCCCTTAAATAATAGGGACCCATGTCATGAAGGACTTTGTATGTTAGAGTTAGAACCTTGAACCTCACTCGGAGCGCAACCGGCAACCAATGCAGGCCGCGCAGGAGGGGGGCAACATGGGAGAACCGGGGAACTCCCATCACCACCCGCGCCGCCGCATTTTGCACCAGCTGCAATCTCCGGATGGTGTGCAAGGGCAGTCCTAGGTAGAG
This sequence comes from Naja naja, assembly GCA_009733165.1. Lineage (NCBI taxonomy): Eukaryota > Metazoa > Chordata > Lepidosauria > Squamata > Elapidae > Naja > Naja naja. The sequence goes on along the minus strand of CM019149.1, from coordinate 116,005,609 downwards.
AGCGTTGCAGTAGTCGAGTCGCGAAGTAACAAGGGCATGAGTGACCGTACGCAGGGCATCGCGGTCCAGAACGGGCGGCTGGCGAACCAGCTGGACCTGGGCAAAAGCCCCCCTGGTGACGGCTCCCACCTGCTCCTCCAACCGGAGCCGTGCATCCAGGAGGACCCCCAGGTTCCTAGCCCTATCCACAGGGGCAGCACCACTCCCCTATGGTCAACGATGGACATTCCAAACTGGACCGCGATGTCGGTATGTACAGCCACTCAGTCTTGGCCGGGTTGAGTCGAAGCATATTTTCGTCCATCCAGATCCGTACCGCATCCAGACAGCGAGTCATCACGGAGAGGGCATCACTGATCTGGCCTGGGGTGGAGATATATAGCTGTGTATCATCAGCATATTGATGATACCTCACCCCAAAACCACGAATGATCTCACCCAGCGGTTTCATGTAGATATTAAATAAAAGGGGAGAGAGGACTGACCCCTGAGGGACCCCACAAGTGAGTGCCCTCGGGGCTGATCTCTGCCCCCCTGCTAACACCGATTGCGACCCGCCCCGAGAGGAGAGGGATCTAGGTAGTCCATTTCATCCAGGAAAAGCGGAAATTGTCTGGCCACCACACTCTCAACAACCTTCGCCAAAAAGCGAAGGTTGGAGACTGGACGAAAGTTATCTAACACAGTCGGATCCAGGGCAGGCTTCTTCAGGAGGGGTCTCACCACCGCCTCTTTCAGGGCGGAGGGGAAAACACCCTCCATTAGCGAAGCGTTGACAACTGCCCGGATCCAACCGCAGGTGACCTCCCTGGCAGCATAGGACAGCCAGGAAGGGCACGGGTCCAACAAACATGTGGTGGAACTCAGACGCCGCATAATCCCATCCACTTCATCCTCGGAAACAGGATCGAACTCATCCCAGAACATACTGGCCAGACTACCTGTATCCCACTCCTCAGACCGCTGCAAATCAGTGGACAACCCGCTCGATTGAGTGATCTTATCCGACAGATATTGACCAAATTCCTCAGCCCTTCCCCAATGGATCCGCCCCTCCCAGAACAAAGGAGAGAGCGTAACCCGAACAGGGCGGCTGGGCGGTTATCTGCGGATGCTATGAGGGCGGAGAGATAAGACCTTCTCGCCACCCTCATAGCTCCCAGGTAAGTCCTAATATGGGCTCTTAACTGGGTTCGATCGAACTGAGCGGGTGGCCTCCACCTGCTCTCTAAGCCCCTCCGACGGCGTTTCATCTCCCAGAGCTCCTCTGAGTACCAAGGAGCCATCCGAGATCCACGGCGTGTGAGGGGACGCATGGGGACAACCCTGTCGAGGGCCTCCGAAGCGGCCCGCTGCCAAGCAGCCATCAGATCCTCAACAGAGCTGTGAGCAAGGGAAGAGGGAAAAGGCCCCAGTTCCGCCTGGAAGCGCTCAGGGTCCATAAGGCGCCTGGGGTGGAACCATCTAAGAGGCTCCCTGTCCCAGCAGTGGGGGGTGGCCTTTTGGAAAACCAGCCGCAGGAGATAGTGATCAGACCATGGAACGGGCAGAGCTGTATGAACAGGTTGCCCTCTGTCACTACAATGGACCAATGGACTCCCATCCCTATCTGAAAGACAGCATTCATTCAAATTAAGGCTCTATGGAAAACTAATAATGCACTAATAAATGATTTCATAGAAATAATGACTTTCAGTTCTGACTCTTGGGAATATAACTGATAATTTTGTTATGAAGAAGAATTTTTAAATTTTTGGCTATCACAGAGTGTTATTTTTTTATATTATTACCATTTTTATGCCACGAATTGTAATCTCCTTGGTAAAAGGAATATTAGTTCATAGAGGTGGAGCTCTTGCCTCATAATCAGGAGGCTGTGAGTTCGATCCTAGGTAGAGGCTAATATTTGGAATAGACTCTTCTGCTCAAGCAGGGAGTTAGGCTAGATAACCTCCCAGGTCCCTTCCAACTCTGTTATTCTATGATTTTATGAGAGATTAAAATATGGCATTTTAATACGAAAGTTTTAAGTCATTGTAATTCAATTTCCATACTTACAAATTTAGCAACCTGGCCAAATATTATTAATTTTGGTTTTAATCAGAGGTGAACTCTTAAAGCATCACTGGCTTCAGCAAACTTCCTTCCCAAGCAGAAGGAAATCAACAACTAGCAGATGACCTGAATGTGTTTTACTGCAGGTTTGAAAGGAAACTACAGCCACCTATCTCCACAGTCCCTATATCAAACACACCAACAACAGCCAAGCCTCTGACAACTGGCCACAACCCATTGGGTTCACAACTTCTGGTGATCACAGAAAAAGAAGTGCAAGATCTATTACACAGACAAAAGCCAGGAAAAGCACTAGGGCCAGACAATATAACTCCTTCTTACTTAAAAGTCTGTGCTGACCAATTGGCCCCCATCTTCACCCAAATCTTCAATAGATCACTAGAGATGTGCTATGTTCCTTCCTGTTTCAAATGCTCTACTATCATCCAAATGCCAAACAAGTCCTCCATCAAGGAACTGAATGAGTACAGACCAATTGCTCTAACATTTGTAGTTATGAAAATCTTTGAAAGGCTAGTGCTGTCCCACCTGAAAACCATCACAGATCTGCTATTAGATACCATGCAGTTCGCATACTGAACAAATAGATGAACAGATGATGCTGTTAATATGACTCTGCATTACATTCTACAACACCTTGAATCTCCAAATACTTATGCAAGGGTCCTCTTTGTAGACTTCAGTTCAGCATTCAATACCATCATTCCAGACATTCTTCTAACTAAATTAAACCAACTAGTGGTACCTGGACACACTTGTAAGTGGATCATAAGCTTCCTAACAGACAGGAAGCACCAGGTGAAGCTAGGCAGAATCACATCTGATACCTGTACAATTAGCACAGGGGGTCCCCAAGGCTGTGTGCTTTCTCCACTTCTCTTCTCCCTATATATCAGTGACTGCATCTCAAATGATCCATCTGTTAAAATACTGAAGTTTTCAGATGACACAACAGTGATTGGTCTCATTCGAGACAATGACGAATCCACATGCAGACTGGAGGTTGTACAACTTGCCTTGTAGTGTAACCGGAACAATCTGGAACTGAACACATTCAAAACCGTAGAAATGGTGGTAGACTTTAGAAGAAACCCTCCTACACTACCACCTCTTACAATACTAGACAACACCATAGCAACAGTAGAGACCTTCAAATTTCTAGGTTCTACTATATCACATGACCTAAAATGGACACCTAACATCAAAAATATCATCAAAAAAGCACAACAAAGAATGTTCTTTCTGCGCTAACTCAGAAAGCTCAAACTGCCCAAGGAGCTGCTGATACAGTTCTACAGAGGAATTATTGAGTCTATCATCTGCACCTCTATAACTGTCTGGTTTGGTTCTGCAACCCAACAGGACAGACCCAGGCTTCAGAGGATAATTAGGACTGCAGAAAAAACAATTACTACCAACCTGCCTTCAATCGAGGACCTGTATACTGCATGAGTCAAAAAGAAGGCTGTGAAAATATTTACAAACCCCTCACATCTTGGACATAAACTGTTTCAACTCCTTCCCTCAAAACAACACTATAGAGCACTGCATATCAGAACAACTAGACAGAAGGACAGTTTTTCCCTGAAAGCCATCACTCTGCTAAACAAATAATTCCCTCAACACTGTTCAAATATTACAAAGTCTGTACTACTATTACTGTTAGATTCCTCATCACTCCTTATCACCCATCCCCTCCCACTTGTGACTGTATGACTGTAACTTTGTTGCTTGTATCCTTACTATTTATATTGACTGTTTACTAGTATGATTTGTACCCTATGACTATCATTAAGTGTTGTACCTTATGATTCTTGACTCTTGTCGAATGTATCTTTTCTTTTATGTATACTGAAAGCATTTGCACCACAACAAATTCCTTGTGTGTCCAATCACACTTGGCCAATAAAGTATTCTATTCTATTCTATTCTATTCTATTCTATTCTATTCTATATAGAGCAACTCAATTACTTTTTTTCAATCTGCTAAAATAAATTGTTCTCCCAAATTTTTACAGATCAAGTGTTTGAATCTTTATTCCTAATATGTGTTCTTATAAATAAATTACATCTTGCTTCATTTTTTTCCAACATAACTAAATACTTTTGTGAAGGAAATTTTCCCCATTTATATTCTAAGCTAGATACCTATACACATAGTTATCTACACTGGTTTGTTTATCTATTTTTTCCTGTGTTTTCCTTTTGAACCATTTAAAGAGCCAGTAGGAGGAGGAAAAAAGGGAGATGGATGTGATAGTATGATGGGTAGTTTTTAACTGCTGAAGACATTTGCTTCTCTGAGAGAAAACACTACAGATCTCAAATCAGATGAATCACTTTTTAGAAAAAAAAGTGAGTTTGTCTGCTTTTGTAGCAGTCAAAGATTAACTGCCACTAGTTCTAATGTTGCTACAACTTCATTGTGATGACCAACATTTCGGTATATATGTTTAGCATTTAGTTTAAAAGGAAAAAAATCAAAAGCTTAATCTTGCAGTGTTTAGGCTTAGCAATGCAAATAAAGGAAATTTCAAAACTCGTAAGGAAAGGAAAGTTGAAATATCTGGGATATTTGAACTTGCAATTAAAACTGCATATATTGCTTTATAGATTATTTTTATATAGAAAGAATGCCATAGAATTCTGGTTTATAATGTGAAAGATTTTGAATTATTTTTTGTTTAATATTTTAGTTTTATATCCTGTTGTAGCTAGACTTTCCAAAACATGCATTTGTGGAATGCAATCAAAAAGCAGAGTGAAAATCAGATTTCAGCTGTAGCTCAAAAAGTATTACCCCAGGAAGAGCCACCCACTTGTGGAATGCTTAAAATTGTAGAATTGCAAAAAAAAATTGTATTTCAGGACAATATTGTAGATACATGTGAAATTGCCATAGAATGTTTAGAACATTATACAGGTGAGTTTCTGTTCATTCAATGGGATTTTTAAAAACTTCTTTCACTTTGTCTCTCAGTGGATACTATTTATATCTGCCTGACATACTGGCAGGAATGGGATGTGCAAATCAAAATGCAACTTCATTTTTCTCTCATGATTAGAAATGACTTACACATTTTAACCATTAAGTTGCTGCTTCTTTAAAATTAGTAGGAAATTTTAAAATATATTGTTATTTATTGTCCAATTATTTTACCATACTTTAAATACCTTTAATATGTAGTGTCAGGTATGGTTAATTGCCTGTTAGATGTGTATTAGAATTAATCTTGATTAGAAAAATAGCAACCAGAAATCATCAACTTCTTTTCATTTTTGAAGACAGATGGTTCAGTGGTGAATATAAAAGCAGTTTGTGTTTTTCAAAATGTGGCAGTCAGAATAATTTTGGAAAGGGACTATTAAACTTAATCATCCATATGTTCAGCACTTTACTTGTTTTTTCTCTCTCTAGTATGGACATAAAATTCACCAGCCCTTCAGTATGAGTTTGACATTTTCCTTGGTTCCTCCCACACAATGTAAATCTTTCATAAGATGCTAAATATGTGATACATTATTACAAAATGAAGCAACCAACCTGAATGTAGCTGTCCTTAAATGAATTTAAATGGAATTTTTCAGATCACTAAAGTTCCTCTTTGTGGAATTTGGTGTGTTTGAAGATCTAATTGACTGACAACTTTCTTACTTCTCTATTAAACAAAAAAAATATTTCTAGATAAGTTCTGTCAGAACCTTATATTAATCAACTTTAGGTTGTGGATATGTCTGTGAAACATGGCTCAACGCATCTCTCCCTGACTCCATTACCACAGTAAGAGACTATCATGTTTACCGATCAGATCGTGAAATCTGTAGAGGAGGTGGTATTGCTATCTTCTATAAAAAGTCCTTCATCTAAAAAACATCCAAGTCACCCAGAAGCCTGCTCTTCCTGAGACCATCATCTGAGAACTGTCCTTAAATATCACACTTCAATTCTTACTATGTTACAGAGCCCCTGATTATGACATAGAACATGTAAACAAGCTAAATTCACTACTAACATGGGCATCATCCTGCCCACGTGCTTTTATCTTTCTTGGTGATTTCAATCTACCTTATATTAACTGGACCCTAAACGAATGTAACACTGAACCCATACATGCAACCTTCTACAATGCTGTAACAAATCTAGGACTGGAACAACTAGTAACCAACAATACTAGACTTAACCTCGATCTCATCTTCTGCAATAGTTTGAACTCAATTTACGGAATACAAATTAAAGAACCCTTTTCCAACAGTGACCACAACATGATTGACTTTTGTCTCAACATACGTCCGCACAAAAATCATCACAACAACATGATCCCCAATTATAACTTCAAAAAAGGCAACTATGATCTTATAGACAACGATCTCTCATCCTTTGATTGGCAATTTCTATTCACTGGATGCAATACTGTTGAAGACCATTACAACATATTTTTACTTGAAATCCAAACGGTCATCAAACTATATGTACCAATAACAACTCCCAAAACCAGAAAAAACAGATTACTCATAACAATAAGGAAACTTCAATCCAAAAAAAGATTACTTTGGCAGAAAAACAAATCTGGTCACGCTGCCAACTTCAAAAGCCGATACAAAAATTTATGCCACCAGACAAAGACAGAATGCACCAATTATCACATTAAACAAGAGGAAAACCTTCTATGCACCAATTCCACCCGCGCTTTCTACAATTTTGTAAACAACAAACTAAAAGACTCAAGATCCATCCCATCCCTGAAAGGACCTAATGGTACAGACTGCAATGACGACACCATTAAAGCCAACCTCTTTAACACATTCTTTGGCTCAGTATTTGTAAACAGCAATGGTTCATGCCCAGTATATCCTAGTCAAACCACAGACAACTACAATGATCTAATACATATCAATTTTACAGAAGACAATGTTGAAAAAGCACTATGCAATCTAAAACCATCTCTATCTACTGGCCCAGATGGAATATGTGCCTACTTCTTTAAAAAGCTATCCGCTGCCATAGCCGAACCTCTAAGCATAATCTTTGAAAAATCTTTCAGGACCAGCTCCTTGCCAAACCTATGGTCACAAACCACGGTCATCCCGATCTTCAAAATGGAAGACCCCAGTCTAGTTGAAAACTACAGACCAATCTCGTTATGCTGTGTCACCTGTAAATTCATGGAACCAATTATTAACCAATCCATTATCTTCCACTTAGAGACAAACAACCTACTCTATAACAAACAATATGGTTTCAGAAAAAAAACTATCCTGTAATCTGCAACTCTTACCCTACAAAAACATATGGACTACACAACTTCAATCAAGGCAAAGCAATAGACACAATCTACATAGACTTCTGTAAAGCCTTCAATTCAGTGGTACACAACAAACTACTCCCAAAACTAAAATCTTATGGTATCTCTGGACACCTGCATAACTGGATAGAAGCATTCCTGTCAAACAGACAAGAAATGGTCAAAATTGGGAGCGTCCTATCAAATTCTGTACCTGTCAACAGTGGTGTTCCCCAAGACAGCGTTCTAGGACCAACTCTCTTCGTACTCTACATAAATGACCTCTGTGATCATATTAAGAGCAACTGCATTCTCTTCACTGATGATGTAAAGCTATTCAACATCACAGACAATACTACTACCCTTCAAAAAGACCTCGACTATGTATCAGAATGGTCAAACAAATGGCAACTTCAAATCTCAACAAATAAATGCTCTGTCTTACATATTGGCAAAAAAAACCCTAGAATAAAATACAAGCTGAATAGTCAAGACCTTGTTGATGATCCAAACTCCGTCAAGGACCTTGGAATACTCATCTCTAATTATCTAAGTGCTAGAGCCCACTGTAACTACACAGCCAAAAAGGCATTAAGAGTTGTTAATCTAATCCTATCTAGCTTTTTCTCCAGTAATATCACACTACTAACTTGGGCATACAAAACATTTGCTAGACCAATACTCAAATATAGCTCATCAGTCGGGAACCCACATCACGTATCTGATATTAACACAGTTGAGAAAGTCCAGAAATATTTCACAAGAAGAGTTCTACACTCCTCTACTCATTGCAGAATACCTTATGCCACCAGACTTGAAATTCTAGACCTAGAAAACCTAGAACTACGCTTCCTTCAGTCTGATCTAAGTATAGTATATAAAATCATATATTGCAATGTCCTTCCGGTCAATGAATACTTCAGCTTCAACCATAACAATACAAGAGCACACAATAGATACAAACTCAAGGTTAACCGCACCAAACTTGATTGCAGGAAATACGACTTTAGCAACAGAGTGGTCAATGTCTGGAATACTCTACCTGACTCTGTGGTTTCTTCCCCAAACCCAAAAACTTTAACTTTAGACTGTCTACTATTGACCTCACCCCTTTTCTAAGAGGTCTGTAGGGGACATGCATAAGTACACTAATGTGCCTACTGTCCCTCTCCTATTGTTTCTTTTATTTTTCTTATATGTATTCATTTCATGTATTCATAACTATGTTTATCCTTATACTTATTATCTTGTAAGCTATTGACAAAATAAATAAATAAAATAAATAAATAAATAAAATATGGTAATAGGAAAGCATCAAAAAACACTAATTTACTCTCCAGCAAGGATACTTGCTAAAAAATATTAGTCTTGTACTCATCAAGCCTCAGTACAGAGAGTTAATTCAGCTAACAGCTTTGCACTTTTTTGAAGTGTTTTAGGTGTTTTAAAGTCTGTTGCTAACTATTTGGGGATTATTGCTATCCAGAATTGATCTCTTCATTGTGCAATATGATTAGCCATTTGCTATTTCCTTGAGATTACCTGTTTCATTGGGTCACTTTCTCCTATCTGTTAGTGGATTCAGATCTTTCTTTCCTTGTTAAATTATGTTGTGTTAGGCACTTGCCAATTATTTCAACTTTTTGTACTACTTCTGCATTTAACAGTCAGTGCCAATAATTTAGGCTGATTTCAAAAATCTCTCTTTAAGCAGATGGGTATGTTGCTTTTGAAAACAGCATCAGTGTGCATCCATATGTGTGTCTTAGTGTGTGTGTGTTTGTATTTCATTTGATAAATACAGTAAAAGAGAAAGAATTTCTGAATGGTTGGTTCCATTAATTATGAAATGAATTTTTAATTACATTAATTCTACTTAATGTAGAGTGAAATATTAATACTTTATAATAGTATTAATATTTTAATAATTTCATGTTTTTAATAATTGCACCCATTGATCTAATTACATCTCAATTTTATAAATGTTGCTAAATTGCATACAAAAAAATTAATTTAATTATTAATTTAAATAGGAGAACTGGTTTCTCTCACATAATATTTGGGAGGAGTGGTTAATTTTAGAGATACCAGTAAGTATTCAAAATTAAATATTTTTGGCATATTGGCCAGTTAATACACATGTGGCAAATAAATCAAATTTGTTTATGTTCATTCTGCCTATGGTTTCTTTGAATGGAATAGGTCTTGAATTAAATTAATTAACTGTATCATGATAAATGCTACTTGATCTCTATAAAATCTGTATTTCAAAATTATGTTTTTATGTAATTAATTGTGTACATTTTAATGCATGGGAAAGTAAACTTTATGGTATATGTGTAAATTAGAAAAAAAACAGAATACAGTGAATTGGTTTTAATATTGAAATGTTTTGCCCTAAAGGAAATTGAAGGTTGGCTAATAGATGTGAAAAAAATGTGGAAGTAAGTCATACATGTGTATATATGAAATGGTTATGGAATTGTCCACCAATCAGCAGGGAGAATGGGTGATGACCATTCCATGTTTAATCCCTGGGGATACAGTGGAGGTATGAAGTCTGCTACATCATTTGTTGCATCATTTTTAATGTATGATCTGCATTATCCTGTGGGTCATGTTATATTTTTAATTGTTTCAGTTTGTTTTTAAGAGTTTTATTTGTTTTGGTTGTTTTATGGTATTTATATATTGATTTTTGTTATTTTACCTCTGTGATTCACCCAGAACCATGTATATGAGATGAAAAGTTATATAATTTGAACAAACAATAGACTAGTCTAGACTAGACTAGACTAGACTAGACTAGACTAGACTAGACTAGAATAGAATAGAATAGAATAAAAATAGAATAGAATAAGAATAGAATAGAATAGAATCCTTCATTGGCCAAGTGTGATTGGACAAAGAATTTGCCTTCGGTGCATAAGCTCACAGTGTACATAAAAGATTTAAGCGATGAATCATATAATCAAATAAGCATATCTGTAAATAAAGGTGCAAGAAATAGTTGTGATAATTATGTGTATTGGTTTTTTTTTTTAATTTTATTCAAATTTTTAACAATTTTTTAAAACAGCTCTTTTCAGTAGACAGCATGTTCCCGGGTCGTCACTTTTACATGCAAATATGACAGTAAATCTATGTTCATTTTAAACATTTAACTTCACTTCTATTCCATTTTAGCAGACAAAGGGTCAAAGAAATTAATCCTAATCTCAAATCTTAATCTCAATCTGTATAGCCCCCAATTCATTCGAGTTAATTGCAAATATATATATATATTTTAAAAACTTCATTTATAAATCTTACAAATAACAATATATTTGCCCATCATATTAAAGATAAAATTCATCCATATCTATCCTTTAATTATCTTCACATTGTTAATACTCTTTTATCATTTACAAAGTTCTTTTGTCGTCAGATTTGCCCCTTCATCACATATTCTCTCCATAATTCTAAATCCGTACAAATTTTAACATAAAAAGAATGAAAAAAAACCTAGAACTAAAAGTGAACTCTAGACGTGCACCAATATAAATCCGTACAAATTTTAACATAAAAAGAATGAGAAAAAAACCTAGACGCCCCTTTACTACTTTGAAAGTGACACCTCAGTGGTAATATAGTAGCATAATCATAATCATTTCTTTAAACGAAAGATAGAGAGAAAAGAAAAAGAAAAAGGAGAAAAGCTCCCTTAATATACTCTAATCGATCGGGTTCTGCACATATCCCCCTAAGATTTATTTATGGTTCCAAAATAATAATAAAAATAACTAATCCTGGTTATTGACAAATCTCATTTTAGGCATTTTCTAAAATCATTTCAATTAATTCAATTCATCTAATCATCATTTAACTTCTTTTGTAAATAAGAAATAAAAGTGTGACCTTTTACAGTAAAATTGTCAGTAACCCCTATTGTTTTACACTTTTATAATTACAATATATTCTTATTACCATTTCTTCATGCAGAACCCCCTTTTAAATACATTAGCCATTATCTCTATGCAAACAAGTTTCTTCTTTATTATGTAATTCCCGTGTCTCTCTATCTTTTGTTCTTGTTCTTGTTCCTTCTCTCTTTTATCCCGCTATCCCCTTCTCTATCCAGTTTGAATCCCTCTCTCTCTTTACCTTCTGCTCTTATCCTCTGACCTTTCTAAATGCCTAATTTCATAAATGTTCCTTTTTAATTACCTTCTTAAGTTCATTTTTGACCATCCTCCTTTCCCTTTTATTTGTATTAATCTTTGTGTTAATTGTCTTCTTAAAATGGCTTTTGCTTGTGCTGGCTCCCTCTCCTCCCTATTATCCTGCTCTCCCCTTCTCTATCCAGTTTGAATCCCTCTCTCTCTTTACCTTTCTGTTCCTTTCCTTCTGAACCTTTCTAACATGCTTAATTTCGTAAATGTTCCCTTTTTAGATACTTTCTTAGGTTCCGTTTTTTTAGCCACCCTTCCTTTCCCTTTTATTTGTATTAATCTTTGTATTAATTGTCTTTTTAAGATGGCTTTCTCTTGTGCTGGCTCCACCCTTTCCAAGGCTCCTTCTTCTTTATTCAGCATTTGAATGCCCATATTTTCTGCAACATGCCAAGTTAGTTCAGTCACTTCCTGTAACAGTTCTTTCATACTTTTAAACTCCATTTTAATTCTTTGGATGACCACCAAAATTTTAATTTTCCTTATTTCTTCTTCTTTAAATTTTCTACAATCCTAACCCAGGTCCAGAGTCCATATCAATATCACCAATTAGTCCGGTAGTCCGTCTTTGTATATTCAAGCTTTCACTTTCTATGAGTCTTGCGTCTCTTTAAAATGTAACAACCAATCCACAAAGGAACAAGATAGTTTCTTACTTCTTTAGCTTCCAATCTTTCTCCACAAAGTGGCACTTTCTGCACAGAGTCTTAACCCTTTCCTTTTATTTTGATATTCAAAGTTTTCCGAGCCCCAAACTTAAGTTCTTACGCTGGCTTCTTCCTTTCCCAGTTCGAAGCCCCTTATAGTTATCAAAAATATTTTACTTATTTTTCCTTCACTTGGAACTGCGCCGCTTCTGTTTCTCTTTTTAAAACTCATCTTTATCTTAATCCCGGGGTGCCCTGATCTTACCATCCGATATTCCCGGTTCCTCTGCTGTCGACTTCTCTCTTTCCTCCTGCACCAATCTTAATCCCGTTGAGACCTTCTCTTCGAGGTGGCCATTTTGACCACCACTTCTTGACGTCTTCGGAGGGAAAAGACCAGACCCAAAAGGGGGGAGATGCGGCTCCCCTCACTCTGGCTGGCAGATTTCCCTTTCTCCGCCGCCCCTACGAGGCAGCTTCAGCCCCGAACCTTGCAGGATCGGGGCTCTCCGACGCAAGAGCCAGGCTGTGGTCGTGGACGATCACAAACCGCCGCCCGTTCTCGAGAAGGCTCAACCCGGAACAATTATGTGTATTGGTTGAGGACACTTAGGTGCATCTACTTTCGAAGCAGATAATACAGATTATGCAGTATTGATGGCTGAGAATGTTAATAATTTACAATAAATGTTATATAAACTATATACTGCAACAAGGAGCATTGAAGTAAAATTTAATGTATCAAGAATTTGCCAGAAAATGGAAACTTCAAAGAAGAGCAAACTTCTTTATACTTTGATAGAACAAAATAAAGGTATGTGAATAGTATCTGGTCAGTTTCTTTTTTAGCAGAAACAAGTTTAAAGACAATGAAGTATATAAGAATTGTGTGGTAAAATTCAGAAGATTGGATAAACATCAATGGTGCTGAATGATTGTGAAAAGTGTGATCAATATGAAATACTAAGGTACAATTATTGTGAATGAAAATGAAAATGAAAGAGGATTGAATTGAATTGATTGAAAGAAAAATGTGCATAAAGTTTACCACTTCCTTCTTTACTAAGATAACATTTTGTATTTCTTGTGTGGCACCAATTTAGTGCTGTAAATTTGTGCTATGGTTTAATTGCAATGAACCACATCAATGTAAGGATAAAATAAATTTTGCTCAATATTTTAACATCTTGCATATAAATAACAACCCATACTGTTATATATTAAATAAAAAGAAAGACAAGCAACATTAAAAATATCAAAATAAAAATATCAGAATGTAAAAATTGTTATTGCACCTTGCCTTTTTAAAAGTATTTTTACTTTTGTATTTTTAAAAGTAGCAATATTGTTTTAGGGTAAAGAAACAAACATTTTATTAAGCCTGCATATCATCTTTTTCCTGAATCACACATTCTGAATCTAGTACAGATGGTCTTATGATATTTAGGGTAAGATTGACATCTGTCACAGACACTGATCCTCTGATATGGTCTACTTACTGTCAGTGTTTGGATTCAACTTTTTTTTTACTACTGGTTCTGTGGGCATGGCTTGGTAGGCATGGCAGGGGAAGGATACTGTAAAATCACCATTCCCATCCCATTCCTGGGGGAAGGTTACTGCAAAATTCCATTCCCTGCCCACCCCACTAACCTGCTTTCCAACTCTGTTCTCCTATGCAGGGCAACAAAAGAAGACCCAGCCAATCAACTGGGACTCGGGAGGCAGAGAATAGATGGAGGCAGGGCCAGTCAGAGGTGGTATTCCAAACTACTCAAAATTTCCACTACCAATTCTCCAAACTATTCAAAATTTCCACTACCGGTTCTCAAGAACTGGTCAGAGCCTGCTGAATACCACCTCTGCTTACTATTAATACTTTTGAACACTGAATTCAAACTGTGTTGCATATATAACAACAGGGTTGTTAGAAATGTATTTCTTTAAGACTCTTCGATTTCAGTGTTCCTTATTATCATCTGAGGATCACTGAGAAGAAGATTTTTCTTCTATTTGATATCCTATCAAGAGCCAATTCTTATTTAGAATGCAGTACTGCATGCTAACTCACTGCTCACTCCAGGAGTTCTATTCTGAGTAGCTCAAGGTTGACTCAGCCTTCCATCCTTCCAAGGTCGGTAAAATGAGAATCCATATTGTTGGGGGCAATATGCTAACTCTGTAAACCACTTAGAGAGTTCTATAAAGCACCATGAAGCAGTATATAAGTCTAAGAGCTATTGCTATTGTTATTGCTATGATTTAGCAGGACTGATGAGACATGGGTTCAAATTATCATTCAGTTACAGAATTTATCGTGTAGCTTTGGCCCATCTGTCACTTAGTCTTCCTTATGGGTTTTTGCTAACATAATATCAGAGGCCACTCTCCTACATCTTGTCTTTTACTTGCAGAGATAAAGTGGGCTATAAATGCATCTAACAAACATACATTAAATTACTTCAAGATTAAATAATTTTGAAAGCACAGGCTAGGTTCCTAGATGATACTTATTATATTGAACAAAGCTCAGGTGAACAAGCCACATGAAGTGCCTCACTTTAGAAATAGAGCATTTAGACAGTAATATTTTCATTCACAAAAGATTCTAAGTCAAACCATATTAAGACAATGTAATATGCAAACCCAGTTATTTTTGTCATAGTTTACTGAGCAGCTTTATTATTTAGAAACACTCAGTTAAATTATTTCAAAGAGTAGTTAGAGAAAATAACGGAGCAAAAATTTGATTAATACAGAACGTTGATTTGGCATTTCACACATATCTACATCTTGCAAAAAACAGCTTCTTATGATTCTTATTTAGAAGGCAAGTAGACATTCAGAAAAGAAAGACTGGTTGTTATATCATCTCAACAAATATTATGTATAACTCAGGCTATGAGGAATGGTTAATGTTCCTCACATCATTTTTACTTTTGGAAAAATTTCCGATATCCAAACTCTATAGTTGTTTGGTTGTTAATCATTTCATGAGAAGTGGGACCCTGTTATTCTGAACTAATGAATAAATGGGCACTTTCATCTCCCAGTCAAAACCTGTTTGGGTAGACTCAGAGAAACAGATTTAAGGGGAAAAAACCTGCAGAAGTAGATGTGCATCTGCCCTTAACATTTCAATTATCGTGTTCCATGCTGACTCTAAACTAGTTTAAGAGAATCCTGAGATTCTTTGGCAAGTTTCAAGGTATTCAGTCTGGATAATAGGCTGCTGCAATTTCTCATATGATGCTTTAGTGTCCTTTAAACTTTCCTTTCTACAGCCAGGTCTTCATGCATAGACTTGTATTCATGGATACAAATGTGGATGATATGGATATGGCTACACTTGTGGACACTGACAGAAACAGATACAGATGTAGAAGGAAAGTCATAGATAGATATATACTTTCAAATGTATATACTATGATATAGCAGCCAAGATCCTGTACAAAAAGCAGTTGCTAGTTTTCAGGCAGAGAAGTTGATTGGGTGACTTTGAGACACTTTGTCTCAACCCTGGATTGGAAAGTTAAAAATAAAAGATATATCAACCCACACTGGGCAAGTGGGGTAGAGTATGATCTATAACCTTTAATGACACAGCATTCACCCTGCAGTAAATTTATATTCTGCCAGGAAAAAAAGTGGGATGTCAGTCATCATCTCTATGTAAGTCCCTAAGAAAATTACAATATAGTAGGATGTATCCCACATCCTTTACAGCATGCGACTATAACTATCCAGAAATAACTGCAGTTAAGATCAGTGGGGGAGGCCGGTCTTTTATATACATAGTTTTTTGAATTATAGCCATTCTTTGTATTTAAAAATGCAAAATGCTTTACACATAGTAAAAGAAAGTGAATACTTAGCTTTTCTATTGTTTCTATTTGAATATTGCTGATTGGTTAAGAAACTACTTCAGAATTGTGTAATCGCCATACATAAGTTCTGAAAGTTACATCAGATAGTAAGAAGTGAATACGTTGCTTGTACTGCTGTGCATCTCTAGTAATAGAATTTGAAGTGCTAGGGCTCTTGCATCCATTTCTGAATGTATTATCAGTTGATTAAATTAACTGCCTGGATCAGTACAGTGAGAAGAGATGCAGTAATGGTATTACAGAATTAGTATGCTATGATGAATTGTCAAGAAAAGTAACTGTGACAGCCCTGTGGCTGTATGCACTTAGCCATGCAATTTATAGCTATTTGAAAAGCCAAGGACTTTTCAGTTTTAGTTAGGGTATTTTTTTATTTTGACAGAAGTGGGAGAACATTTGTAGAAGAAAGGGTTTACATTGGGTTCGTAATATAGGGACAAAGGTAAGAGACTCTCTTTAGCTGTTAGGCTGTGAACAAGGAATGAGGAAGGATGCCTTTTATTACAGTTGTAGCTATTCCTGTAAGTAGATTTATAGTGTTGTTGCTTTACAGTTGTGGAAGATAATACTACTCTGGGTGAGGTAAAAGTAAATGCAATCTTTCTTCACAATTCCCTTTTCATACAGAGTACTGTAAATCCTTGTGTTCTACATGCAGCAAAGTTAGTGTTTCTGTGGTTGAAGCTGGTGGGTATAACCAGTGTTATTACACCATATTTAAGATACTACAAGATATTTATCCAGTAATTGCTATTTTGCAGATATCAGTAAGACAAGTAAACTACTTGTTGGGCAGGCTTTTTATGTTTGTCATTACAAAAAATAGAATCAGTATTCTAATGAGCTGTTAAAGTAATAACTACTTAAAAAGCAATTTTTTTTCAGTTTAAGGTCTAATGATCAATTAGAGGCCAATATTTGTGCCTCTTCAATCTTGGATGCAACCCCACATCCTTTATTAATTGTATATACATGTATACAATTATGATCCCTGGGGAGGTTTGGTATTTGAAGGGCAAAAAAATATTAGATATTACCATGGTTTGGAGCTTAACTCTATGTGACAAAATATTTTTTTTAAAAAAAAACTGTTTAATTTGTCTTGTTTGGCTTTCTTGGCTACCACATGAGCATCGCTGAGTAAATGGAAGATTAAAAACCAATAAAGATAAAAAGTCCCATTTTTAAAATATGTTTTTATTAGATGAACTTATTAAAAATGCAAATGCATGCCAGAAAGAGCGCAATCATAGAAGTAAGGAAGAAAAGTGAAGACTAAAGGGGAAAAGTCACTCTTTTAGTAAAATGCAAACAAGTTACTGTCAGTAGTGACAGCATGAACACACACACACACACACACACACACACGAAAAAAATTCCCAAAGCAAGCAGGGTTGCCTCACTAAAGGCAACCAAAATGTCCAAGTCCAAAATAGCAAGTAAAGTCAGAGTGAGGTTTGAAAGTCAAACATCACCAGCTGATGAGACAGGAATAAATCTCATTCACAAGTTAAATAACTACATGATTTAGCACTTAGCAATAGCACTTAGACTTATATACTGCTTTACAGTACTTTTACAGCCCTCTCTAAGCAGTTTTACAGAGTCAGCATATTGCCCTCAACAATCTGGGTCCTCATTTTACGCACCTCAGAAGGATGGAAGGCTGAGTCAACCTTGAGCCTGGTGAGATTTGAACTGCCAAATTGCGGGCAGCTGGAGGTCAACAGAAGTAGCCTGCAGTACTACACTCTAACCACTGCGCCACCGACGCTCATTTAAAGCAACATACCACTCCAACATTTTCAAATTATTGTTTTTAACAATTGTATGCATATAACTAACTTTCTAAATCTGGTAAATTCCTTAAAACCACAGCTGTGTGTCCCATTTAATAATGATAATGCAGGTAGTTCTCACTTTCAGACTGCCTTGTTTAGCCACCATTTAAACCTTCCAGCTTTGTGACTAGTCCTCACATTTATAACTGTTACATTGTCCCAGGTTCATGTGATTACCATTTGGGTATTTCATAACTAGCATGTATTTATAACATGTATTTATAACCATTGCAATATAGGATATTGTGATAATCACTTGTGCGTTCCCAACACCTTGAGACAATGAGAGTTAATGGAGAACATGGAAACAAAATGTGACATATTGTAAACAAACACAGTGACTTGCTTAACAACCAAATTATTTTTTATTTAGCAACCATAGCACTTAGTGACAGAGTTACCAGTCTCAATTAAAACTTCTAAGCAAAAACTAGATGTATATAAAAATAATGTATACATTAATTGCTCAGCCATTTTAAATTTACTGTTTGTGGAAAGTATAAAGAGTACATCAAATAACTAAAAGGATTTCTATAAAAGTTACCAATAAAAGTGATCGAAGAAACAAAGAAGCCAAATAATTAGTTCATCTGGTCTGTTTTCTGCCTTATTTACTAGGAAGCTGACATTGCTGCAGATTGTACTTTTGGGTCCCCCCCCCAATTTATTAAAATGACCAAAAATGCATTCAGTGATATTTCTCATGTATATTATATTTTCAATAATGTTTTAGATGCATCAGTACTTTTTAGAGGATTTAGATGTTAAAACTGTCAATTTTTCACACCATCATGCTCGACAGTATAATACTGTATCCGTAATCATTGTATACCTACCTGCACCCGTGATTACTGTAGCTTTGCTTTAGGATGCATCTTATGACTGGAAACATTGACCATAATTTTCAGAGCTGTTAATGAGCTGTTAACAAGCTGTCAGTTACAGCTTTCATGTAAATTAATGAAAGAAACTTTGAGGGATTGATGTCTCTAGACTTAAAGTAAGGAATCTCAAATGCTATGATTTAAATCATTCACTGCGCTTCACTGCCTCCCCAGTCTAGTCTTATTTGTATTATAAAGGCCCTATTATTTTGTCTTACTATTAGTTGATCAATCATCATGGTTGCTGTTTATTCTGTGGATGTTTTTATTATTTTAATGTTGTTTTAAAATTGTTTACACTCTTACATAATTTTATAATTGTAAACCACCCAGAGTCACTAGGCTGAGTTGGGTGGCTAGGGAAAACAAACAAACAAATATACAGCCTGTCAGGTTATTTTTCTCTTTCTGTACATTATATTTACAGATTGAATACACATTTAAAATTAGCCCAGATCATGAAAAGTAGTAGATTAGCCCAGATCATGAAATGTAGTAAATACAAGCAATCTGGATATACAGGTTTAATTTAATTTAATGTACAGTTTTGATTTAATTTTTTATCCTGTTTCTGTTTTACTTTACTAGCATTGTTTGTATGTCTGCTTTTTCTCAATAAATAAATCAATAAATAAATTCTAAATTTCATTGTATTACGAAATTGATGCTCACTTTATAATGGTAATAAAGCTTTATCTGTTTGAAATATTTACAGTAAGCTTCTTTTTTCAATTGAACTAATCTCACAGCAGCTTAGAAGAGGATCCCATGACAGTCTTTTAATTACTTTTTATCTTAGTTAGTTTGGTTACCAAAAGCAGAGATGAATTAAACAAATGGAGAAAATTGACTATGAAAATATATAATCAGAAATAAAATTGGTACGTACTGCAAAAGTAACGATATTGCACTTAATAGTAGACACTGTCCATACCAATACCAATGTATAGGTTTGATTTATAATTATAAATCGATAATTTGTTTATATTTACTAAATATATTATGTATTTATTAATATGTATAAATATTAGTATTTATATGCCCATACTAAAACACAACTATGGACAGCTCATGACAACAATTAAATCCAGTAACAATAAAATCATAAAACATAAAGGATAACAACCTGACACCTTAACTCTGTGCTCTTGCGACTCCAGATAGTTTCAATCTACCCTAGTGCCTTTTATTGATGGCTTTTCAAAGGGCTAAAAAGGTAGCCCTAAAGACAAATATTGATCTGTTATAGTTTTAAATAAGTAAAACGGGTAGAAATGTTCACTTTTATGCTATTTTTATTAAAATCCTAATAGATAATGCTACTATTATCTAAAATAGTAGATAATATACAGTCTTTTTGCTGTCCAGAGTCATTGTATCAGTAATAAATGTAATGTAATACAAAAATTTAATAATAAATAAATAAATAATAAAAAATAAGCATGATAAAACAAGACAAGATAGGGTCAGTAATAAATGGATACAGAAAGAATGTGGATTTAATAGAGAAGAAAGTGACCAGGACAAAAATGAATTTGCTTTGTCAGAACTGAATCATTAAAAAAATATGATAACTGATAAAAAAAAGTTAGGATAGCTGGAAATTATGTGGATTGGTAGAGTTGTTTAAATCCTCAAATAGTTGTGGGAGGTTTAAGGAAAAATAGCAGTGTGGATATGTTGAAAAGAAAGTTAATTTACAAGAAAAGCAAGATATCAAGGTATTAAGTTCACTTTTTGGACTAGAAGTTATATCTCCAAGCACTTGCTATCATTTCGCGTCACATACCTTTTTCCTTCCTTTCAATATTAAGGGGTTTGCCAGTTCACTCAATTGCTTGGAAATGTCAGCATTCTGAGTAATGCATCCAAAGAAATCAGAACTCCAAGGCAGGAATGTTCCTCAGATAACATATTTTTGGACACATCATATTGGCACAGCCAGTGAAAACCAACTCTAAAAGCTTCCCACAGTTACCATGTAATTAAAAAAGCAAAAGTTTCCCTTTCTAGGTGTCACTGGTCACATTGTCCAATCAAAGCAGTTGATTGGATCCTTTGACCACTTCTGTTCCATCTTCTACTGCCACCTGTTGAGATGACCTTGGTTCCCACAGGAGAGTGCTTTATTTTGTCTACAAGATGGTCTAGCTATTTCCCCCTCATCCCCCATAGTGTGTGACAACTATGAAGCAACACAAGATGGCTTCAGCGAGGTTCTATTTAGAGTTCACAGGAACATTTTCCATTTTCCCTTTCATTGCCATGACACAACACCCAAGCTGCATTCCTTTATATTCTTTGAGTAAGTTATGTATATGAGATTGAAGAAACAGACAAAATTTACTTTTTATTGGTTTCTAAATTTGACAGAATATTTATAAAACTGTTCTTTTGAAGTTTAGAAAATGGTTACAAAACAAGCATCTATAATTTAGTGATTTCTAAGTTAAACATGTAGTGTAATAAGTAGTTTAAACATGTAGTATAATAAGTAGTTTATATTTAAATTTGGCCTAAGAGAAAGGAAATGGAAGACCTGAGATGGAGTTTTTCCTAAGATCTTGGTATAGTCAAGCATATATTCACCATTCATTGCAGGATCCTATAATTATAGGGTCAGATGAAGTTAGAATCACCAGGCAGGATTTTCCATAAGTTTTTGGTTTTCTTCTCCCTTTTTAAAAAAAATTAATACTAAGACTGTGATGTTACCCTGGGGCCATCTGTCTGATTCTGTATTCACTCTTCTTATGTAGGATAATCTAATCCTCTTTTACCAACTTCACCATTTGCATCAGCATTTTCTATCAATTTTTTTTGTGATTAGCTACTAGCTATCTTAGTACTTTAGATCAACTTCATTGCAAAAAGGGCTTCAAAATGGGTCAAGGGGAGTGGCCTTATGCTACTGAGGCGTAATGTTAATTTCTACATGTCTCATTTAGTAAAATATAACTTCTTGGCATTACTTGGAAATGAATAGACAACATCATTGCTGTAAATTAGATGTACTGTAACTGCATTTTATTCCCCTTCTCTCAGATCTTTAATTTGTTTTGCTTATTATTTCTTATACTCTTTGTGCTTTCTATAACTTTGTTTATCCCAAAAGAGAACAGTATGATTAAAAGATATTACATTTTCAATCAATCAATAATTATTCGGTCAATGGCCAGCACAATTGAAAAGAATGAAAACAGAGCGAAGCAAATACATACAATAATATACTAATATATATTAATTTTCTAAGGATTTAAGGGGTACAATAAAGCTGTTTTGAATTGTATTGAGAACTTATAATAGGTGCAAAATTCAGTTTTTGGAATTGGGTTTGGAATTGGAATTCCCAGACCTGTTGACTGAGTTTCCTCTATATAGATTAACATCAGTTTTATATTATTGGATATTCATTAACAAAATATGAAAGAGGCAGAGAGATACATTGCTGCTTATTTTTATCTTTTGTATATAGCACTAGCATGGGGTTGCACAATGCTGACAGGTACCTTTATTAGTCTTGTCAACATCAGTTGTAGTGTGTGAATGCTGAACACTCCAATAAAATGTCTTGTTCTTTTCCTTCCTTCCTTCCTTCCTTCCTTCCTTCCTTCCTTCCTTCCTTCCTTCCTTCCTTCCTTCCTTCCTTCTTGTTAAAAAGGATTAAATGTGAAACTTATTCCACAAGACTTGTAAATAGTTAGGAAGATCATCCCTTAAAAATAATTAAAACCTATATAAAATCCATTATAGTCCCTGAGCCTGTAAAATAATTCTATGTAATTGTGTTTATAATAGCAGACATATTATTTCTGTAGCTCACTGATCCTCTCATATAGCAAATAAAGTTCAAATTCAGATATTGTTGGAGTATCTACTGGTAGTATACTATGAATTGGAGAAAAATATTTTACAATTATTCCTCAGTGTGAAGTTTGTCTCAGGTATGTCAGTTACATAGAAACAAGAAAGGTAAGTGGGGCATTTGAAATTTCTAGAGCATGTTATATATGCTATATTGGTAGCCAAGATAAACATGGTAACCTGCTTCTGGTATTCCCTTTTAAGGCTTCAATGAGCTCTCAACCATTTCACCTTTCCTTTGTAATCACAGGAATTCTCCTCTGGTAATACTGATTTGCAAACTAGGGCATTCAAAACCTTTGCTAAACCAATACTTGAATTCAGCTCTGCTGTCTGGAATCTGCACTGTATATCAGACATAAATACAATTGAGCGAGTTCAGAAGTATTTTACCAGAAGAGTACTACATTCCTCTGTTCGAAACAGAATACCCTGTACCGCCAGATTTGAGATTCTAGGCTTAGACAACCTTGAACTATGCCAGCTAAGATTGGACTTAAGGAGAGTACATAAAATCATATGTTACAAGATCTTACCAGTTAATGAATATGTCAGCTTTAACCACAACAACACAAGAGCACACAACAGATATAAACTTAATGTAAACCACTCCAAACTTGATTGCAGGAAGTATGATTTCAGCAACAGAGTGATCAATGTCTGGAACTCACTACCTGATTCTGTTGTCACCTGCTCAAACTCCCTCTCCTTTACCCTCAAACTAACCTCTATTTACCTCACCCAATTCCTAAGGTAAAAGGTAAGGGGCATGCATAAGTGCACAATCGTGCCTACCGTCCCTGTCCTATTGTCCCCAATTATTAGTTCCTATTTCCTATTGTTAAGTTTGCATGAAGAGTCAGACGCGAGGAGTTCCAGCAAAAGAGTTTATTAGTGACTACAGCTCGAATGGACCCATTCTGGCTTGGCTACGGCTGCTTCTTATAGCCTGCAGCCATAGCTGCCAGCCAATGGGAGTGCAGGGTTTCTTCCCGCACTATTTAAACCAATACCATTTGACATTTTACAAGAACAGTTCAAATAAACCAATAACATTCAAACCTACATACATAACACCCCTCCCCACTAGGTTCAGTCCATACCAAACCCCAACCTATCTAATGTATTCCTTTAAATAGGTGGGGCTCTTACGATGCGTTGAGACCTTCGTGGTTCAGAAGCTTTAACGTTCTCACCCAGTGAGAAGGGAAATGTGTCTACTGACATTTCCCTGTTGGGACTTCCTGAGGAAGAAGACCCTGTTAGACTGTTAGAATCTGGTCTCTCCTCCCAACCCATCTCCATTCCAATGTCAGCACCCAAGTCAGGTAGTGATGTGCAATCTTCCACTTCTAAGGATGGATCTTGGCTTTGTGACAGGATTCGGGATGGTTCCTGTCGCAATGGCTCGTTACACATGGGGTTGATTCCTGTTGCTGATTTTCCTCCTGTTCCCTCCTTCCCCTAGAAGGAACATCAGGTGAGGGACCTAGAGAGGGACAGGGTCGATGTTCCTGAGGGAACCTGGATCTAAGTTGGTCAATGTGCCTGCTCCAGAGGAGACCATCCTCTGTTTGTACCCTGTAAGAACGAGGGCCCGTGATGTGAGTTATTTCAGCAGGAATCCACAAAGGTTCACCTATAAGGTTCCTAGCATAGACAGAATCACCCACACTAAAAGAACGAACTTTGGAAGTGGAATCCAGTGGTGCGTTGGGTGCGTAAGTGGGATGAAGGCGGTCAAGGGAAGACCTAAGTTTCCTGCCCATCAACAACTCTGCTGGGGACAAGTTATTTGATGGGCTAGGAGTGATGTGTTGAACACTAAGAAGTTTTTCAAGCTTCTCAGTGATGTCCCCAGGACCCAGCTGCTGAAGCTTCTCTTTGGTGAAGCGTACCATGCGTTCAGCCCAGCCATTGGCCGAAGGGTGCCCAGGGGCAGTGAGGGCACGTCTGATGCCCTGTTGAGCTAGAAAGGATTCAAAAATGTTAGATGTGAATTGAGGGCCATTGTCAGAAACAAGGTAGCCCATGGGTGACAAACAATTTTCTGAGCTGCTTGATGACAGCCTCAGTTGTAGTGGATGTCATGGGAATTACCTCTAGCCATTTAGAGTATGCATCTACTAGCACTAGAAAAGTGTGCCCTCTTGTAGGGCCTGCAAAATCAATGTGGATTCTAGACCATGGGCCCCTAGGACATTCCCATTCCTGTGTGGGGGCGTGAGGTGGGGCAGGCCTGACTACCTGGCAATTGGGACAAGATGCTACCCAGTGTTCAACCATTTTGTCAGTACCTGGCTACCATACATAACTCCTGGCCAAACCTTTCATCCTTACAATCCCAGGATGACCCTCATGTAACATTTCCAAAACCTCCCTTTGCAGTTTTGCAGGAATAACCACCCTGTTACCCCACAAAATACATCCTCTTAATACAGATAATTCAGTTTGCCTGGATTTGAAAGGTTGGGCGAGTTGAGGTAGATCTTGAAGTGGCCAACCCTTCTTAATCCAGCCTATAACAGGTGCTAATACAGCATCTTTGGTAGTTTCTCTGGCAATCTCAGCAGCATGGACTGGAAGCTTAGCTACGGTCTCCAGGAAAAAGGTGTGAGTTTCAAGTTCAAAGTCCTCCTTGTGGCAAGGTAGTGGGCAACGACTCAGTGCATCAGCATGTCCAATGTCCTTGCCAGGCCTGTGAATCAGTTTGTATGAATAGGCTGCAAGAAATTCAGTCCACCTCAGCATTCTTGGTGACAGGATATTAGGTGTAGGTTTGTCTCCTGCCACAATGCCTAATAAAGGTTTGTGATCTGTAACAATGGTGAATGACCTGCCATACAGATATTCATGAAATTTCTTAACAGCTGCTACAACTGCTAAAGCCTCCTTGTCCAATTGGCTATAATTCCTCTCTGCTTTGGACAAAGTGCGAGAGTAAAATGCAATTGGGGCTTCCCTTCCATTGGGAAGCCTGTGACTCACCCCCCACTCCAAAAGGGGATGCATCACAAGTCAGAACAACAGGCAAATTCTCAGAGAATTGTATCAACACAGCATCAGACGTGATCAGTCTCTTAATACTGTTAAATGCTGACTGTTCCTTCCGCCCCAGATCCAAACAGCTTTCTTATCAAGCAGGCGATGTAAGGGCTCAGCAATAGATGCTTTGTGAGGTAGAAACATGTGGTAAAAGTTAATAAGTCCAAGGAAGGCTTGCAAATCTGCCTTGCATCGAGGTTTAGGGGCTTCCTTGATTGCTTTAACCTTGGCATCAGTAGGATGGATGCCATGCTTGTCAATCATATACCCCAGGAACTCAACTCTGTCTGTTTTGAGTGTACATTTGTCTTCCTTGACTTTTAAACCCGCTTTTTTGAATCTGGTAAGGACTTCTCTGAGTCTTTCTTGAAGCTGAGTGTCATTTTCAGCAGAGATTAATACATCATCAAAATAAGGCACTACCCCTGGCAGTCCTTGCAACATTCTTTCCATAAGGCTTTGAAAAATGCCAGGTGCCATGCTTACTCCAAATTGTAGTCTTTTACATTTGAAAGCACCTCTATGAGTCACAATTGTTTGTGCCTCTGCAGTGGCATCATCAACTGTTAATTGTTGATATGCCTGAGCTAAGTCCAGTTTAGCAAATACTGTACCCCTGCCAAGGGAATGGAGCAGATGATGCACAACTGGTACAGGATATGCGCTCTGCTGCAGCGCATGGTTAAGTGTCCCCTTGTAGTCACCACAGATTCTCACTGACCCATCAGCCTTGACTGGTGTGACTATGGGTGTTTCCCATCTGGAGTGGTCAGTAGGCTCTAAAACCCCTTGAGCAATGAGCTTATCTAATTGTGCATCAATTTTTTCCTTTAAAGCAAATGGGACCCTCCTGGGCTTTAAACGAATTGGGGGCACCTTGGGGTCTAAACTGAAAGCAATAGGGGTCCCCATATACTTGCCCAGTCCTTCGCTGAAGACCTCTGGAAACTCAGACTTCAAGGACTCTTCCCAGTCAGAACTGCTCACATGATGGATGCCAGTCACCTCGATGCCAAGTGGCTTGAACCACTCAAGTCCCAGCAAACTTGGGCGATCCTTGTCCACGATGGTCAGGGGCAAACGTTTGGTGTGGCCTTTGAACTGCACGTTGAAATCTCTCGCTCCAACTACTGGAATCTTGTTCCCTTGGTAGTCTTTGAGAGTCAGTGCTTGCTTCTGGAAATGCTTTTTCTGAATTTTGGGAAAGAGTCTGGATAGTGTCCCATGACACCATAGATAAATAAGAGCCTGAGTCCACTTCCATTTGGCAAGGCCTTCCTTCAATAAACACCTTCACGTGTACTTTTCTGCTATTTAAGGGTGAAGAATGACCAATAGTGATAGTTTGGTGAGTTTCATTCTTGCCATTTGCTTCTAAATTTCGCCCCATTTTTTCAAGGAAATTGTTGGGCTTAAAGTCTCTATCAGGAAATTTTTTCCTAACTGGTGGAGTTCTGGATGATTTGCAGACTCTGGCTATGTGACCCGTTCTCACAACGTAGGCAAATGGAGTCAAAGAACTTGCATTCAGTGCGGGGGTGGCCCTCCCCACAGCCTCTGCAATAGAACCCTTGCCTGTTTTTCCCAGAGTCTTTTCTTTTCTTCTCCATTCTGAGTCTAAAAATCCCCTCCTCTGTCTCACTGCCATCAGAATCAGAGTCTATTTGTTCGCAATGAGCTGTTGTGGATTTTTCCCCATCAGAATGGCTTGAGGCCTGGCTTGAGGCCTTGTTAATCTTTTTCATGGCCGCAGCTGAGGACTTGGTGGCTTCCGCTGAAACAGCTTCTTCAATGGCCTCTTTAAAGCGTGATCTTAGGTTTCATTAAAAGTTTGCTTTGTAAGACCTTATCTTTTAGGCCTAAAACAAACCGATCACGCATGGCCTCTTCTAAGTTGGTAAAGTCACAAGCACCCCAATGTCCCTTAAACTTGCCACGAAGTCATTAACATTCTCGCTATCCCCTTGATCCCGACGGTAAAATTCGTGTCTCTTAATGAGGCACGATACTTGTGGGGCGTAATGGGCTCTTAAAAGTTTCTCTAAATCGGGCCATTCCATTACCTTCAGCTCTGCTGCTCCCGCCAACGCCTTCGCCATTTTGAAGACTGCCGGACCGCAGTGCGTGAGAAAGACCGCCCTCTTCCGTCTCTCAGGGATGCCGGTGAGATCGTTCCCCTCCAGGAACATGTGGAAACGATCCGCATACGATTCCCAGTCTTCCGTCGCCGGATCGAACGGTGCTGGGGGGGGGTGTTCAGCGCAGCCATCTCGCTCAGTTGCTTGTTCGTCGCGTCGTCTTCTCTTCAGGGAAATCCCACCTTCGTCGCCAGTGTTAAGTTTGCATGAAGAGTCAGACACGAGGAGTTCCAGCAAAAGAGTTTATTAGTGACTACAGCTCGAATGGACCCGTTCTGGCTTGGCCACGGCTGCTTCTTATAGCCTGCAGCCATAGCTGCCAGCCAATGGGAGTGCAGGGTTTCTTCCCGCACTATTTAAACCAATACCATTTGACATTTTACAAGAACAGTTCAAATAAACCAATAACCTTCAAACCTACATACATAACACCTATATTTAAACTTATGTTTATTCTTATTTCAATTGTATTGTAAGCTTTTGACAAAATAAATAAATAATAAATAAATAAACAGGAATTTCATTGTTCATTATTAACTCTAGATCAGTTATGAGCAAGTTCAAAGTAATAGTAATATATGTCCTTCATATACCTTATGAAATCTGTACAAAGCTAAAAGGTAATTTTCAGTCCTGAAGTTTATAATATACTATAATAATTAAGTATTAGGTTGCTTAAGTAGATAAGGTAATTGATGTATCATCTTCATCATAACTATAAATCTACCAAACATATAAACAGTTTGTCTTTTTAGAAATCTTACAATGGAGAGTGAAAGGACAGATTTCTTTTGCTTGCAATTTAGCAGCTGGATCTCTGCAAAATTTTATTGTTGTGAAAGCACATTGTGTAGGCAAGGTCTACTTGAATTTACATATTTTAAAAAGAAATATATCTACTAACAACTGGTAGCAACATCTGGCATTAATATATATTTCTAGAGTTAACTCTTATATAACTTTCACTATCTGTTCTTTGGATGTCTTAATTTTTCTTCTATTTTGCTTTTGAAAGAAATGCCAAAAATAAAAGGCAGTGTGTAAATAAAAGACTTAAAAACTAAAACAAAAAACAAAAATATGAAGAATGTATCGTTGCAGTATGTAATATTTAAGAATCTATTTCAATTGCTACAAAAATAAATGATAGAAATATTCAAAAACCATTTTTGCATAAATAACATTTCAAAGTACTAAACAGTAACCAGAAAAAGAAAAAGAAATTCAATCTTGTAATGTAGCTGCAGCAAATAATTATTTATTTTAGGTTACAATAGTTTAAACTTTCTTGAATCAATGTTTTGTTATGCCACTCATAAATGACAATCATATATTTACATGAATTTAAACATCTACATTTATCTTTGAAACTGAAGTAATGAGTGGTGAATCACTTCTATTACTTACTAGGTCAAGTGTAATATTGCTAGCAATACTTCATTACATTAGGGACAAAATTCGGGTTTTTCTTTAGAAAGGAACATTTTTAAAATCTTAGTCTCCATTTCATTTTTAAAGTACATTTAAAAAAATATTCTTGAACCTGTTTGAAGGTTTGGACATGATTCTGTTTTATGGCTGGAATAAAACTGAAGTAATTTCTGTTCAATGTATATATATAATTAAATACTGTAAATTAAAGTAAGACTATTTTATGTAAAGTTGTATATGTATGATGATGATGACTGAATATGATGTTTCTATGCATATTGCTAGTCAATCTTCTGTGCTAAATCCACTTGTTAGCATTCATTCTACTTGTGCAGTTGCTTGAAGAAATCGTGCTTAAGGTACTCATTTCATATGAAAGACATAGTCACATAAGCAAACTCTGAACAGAATAGCTATAAATAATTATTTTTCACATGACCAGTGTCAGCAGGAGTCTCATATAGTTCACTGCTGGAGCTAAATTTCCCAATTTATTGAATAATTGTTAATGCTCATTTTGACAAGTCAGAACATTTGTTTCTTTCTGATTTTGTTAATTTTGAAATGGTGGTTACTAATTAGATAATAATAACTATTGTCTCTAGAAAAATTTAATTAACACTCTTATTTACTAGAGGACATACACAATAGTAATAAATAAAATAAAAATAGTAATCATTTATAATACTGTTGGAATTTCCCTTCCAGCTTAATAATATTGCTGTCTAGTGTCTGTGGAAATTCTAATCTTCCAAGTTATGGTTGTTACAAAGGTGCTTTTCCAAAAGACAACTGGACTTCCTTGGTTTTTTTCCTTCCAAACATTTCACTTCTCATCCAAGATGTTTATTAAGTTTTGACTCTGAAGAACTGAAGAAGCTTCTTGGATGAGAAGGAAAATGTGTTCAAGGGAAAAAAAACAAGGAAGTCTAGTTGTCTTTTGGAAAAGTACCTTTGGGACTGTGGTCTAATATTTTTACCAATATATCATATGTAATTAAACATTAGACTCCCCCAGATCCACCATAAGCTGAATGCTATCATTCACACCTTCCAGATGGAACAAATGCATCGATGAATTTACAATTTAAGTATCAAATTATATGGCTAAAATAGAACTATTATTAATCATACTGTAATTACATGCTAAGGAACAAATTATAGTGGTCATGTTCATATATAACTGTAAATTGACTACAAGTCAACACAGTTAACTCAACATTCTATGTGAACTAGACTATTCTGCCCCTCCCCTAGAAATCTTCTAGCCCAGCTGCTTGGTCAAGCAAGACAACCTATACCATGAGTATCAAACTCGTGGTGTCACATTGCCATCATGTGATGTTTCATGATGTTTTTCCCTTCATAGAGCTGGGGTGGGTGTGGCCTGCATGTAATGCATCTGGCCCGTGGGCCACCAGTTTGACACCCCTGACTATACCATTCCAGACAAATAAATGGCTGCCCAATTTCTCCTTAAATGATGATGGTGATTTTTCAGAACTGATGGTGTTTAAGTGATTCTCCAGATGTTTTGAGACTGTGCCCAAGGTCCTGATCACTGTTGGTACTATCTCTGCTTTCTTTTGCCACAGTTTTTCTAGTTACACTTGTAGATCTTTGTACTTTGCGATTTTCTCCAGTTCTTTTCACTTCTCTTCTGCTTTTTCCAGGGTCTGCAATGTCCACTGTCGAGAGGGTTTTTTTGTCTTTTTTTATCAACAGTTGTTAAGTCTGGAGTATATATGTGGACGGTGCTTGTCTGTTTCTAAAATTTCAGAGCACTTTAACTTTTTCAGTTTCTATTACCTTGTGTATTTTGTGTTCCCATCAATTGTTGTTTGCAGCCAAGTGGTATTTCTTGCAAATATTCTAATGCTTTATTGCTGCTACTTTGTCATGTTATTCTTTGTAGTCAGTCTCTTTGCTCTTCTTCTAGCAGCTAACTAGTAGTCCACTGTTTCTTCAGCTTCTTTGAAAAGGCAGCATTAGCTATCTATCCCTTTTCTATCAATTTTGGATTTATATGTATTTTTTTACAGATTTTAGCAATTTATTACCAACTTCCTAGTTTTAATGTTACATTTATTTATTTTTCTATTGTTATTAATTGCTGTGCCTTATTGGAGATTAATGGTCTATGATAAATAAATATAAATACATAAATAATCAAGCAACCAAGCTGTGAAATAGCTGGATTTTCCAGGTCACACTTATACAATTGTACACAGACATGGAAGCACATTTTCAACTTAAAGGGATAAATATATTCACAGCAGTATTTAGAAATATTCAGGTCTATCTAATTACGTTTAATTCATTTTACAAACATTATGAAATAAAATGTATTTTGGATCAGTGTGAGGTGCACATCCAGTGATTTGTAAACCACGGTGGATATGAACTAGATTAAATATGAATTGTTCAGTAGATTATAATTAAAGCATTCCATTACTGAGTGCAATTGTAAACATAACCAGGGGCTGGATTTATACCACATTAACCTATGGTGTGGTTTCTTTAGATTTAGTTTAGCATGCTGTTTCAATCCAGTTATTATCAATTAAAAATCATGATTTGTGCTTTGTGTAAACATAATTATTGTGAGTACTATGTAAACCACATGTCAGAAGTCTTATTACTCATAGAAATACAATGGCAGACATATATCCTCAACTTTTGGGATTAAAAGATAGCTCAGAATTGCCAATTTTCATTTTTTTATATGAAAGCAGGAAAATTTGTTGTGCATAACTTATTTTTTCTTAAGCTTCAATGCTGTCATGTGGGCTGTATACTAGGAACATTAAATTGGGGGGGGGGGAATAAAGCATTTAAAATTTAACAAAGATATG
Organism: Naja naja; assembly: GCA_009733165.1. Lineage (NCBI taxonomy): Eukaryota > Metazoa > Chordata > Lepidosauria > Squamata > Elapidae > Naja > Naja naja. Next base: position 115,973,448 of record CM019149.1, on the reverse strand, counting down.
TCAAAATTATTCTGCAAAGAGGTAAACGTCTATCATTGGTATCTTCATATCACTGATATCAAGTAATGCTGGTGAAATTCATATGATCATATTGTACAAAGAACATAAATTAGTGCTGGTCCGTTATTGGAAGTAGAGACTCACATTCACTCAGCAATAGTATCTCATAAAAACTAGCAATTTTCCAGAAACTAAAGAACTACCTGAAGAAAAGCTGTTATCCTTCATTGCTACTTTGCTATTACAGTAAGAAACAACTCTCATTTGGAAGGACCTTTTTTTCTTACTCAGACCTATCATTATCTCAGACAAGTCTGCTTCCCAACAGTTCCATGTTGATATAAATTGTCTTTTGTGTCTTAAAGTCTTGATGAAGTCGATTCACTCAATAAGTACATGAGACAAAATTAGGAGCAATATTTGATTTGACAAGCTTAATGTGTCCAATGAACTTGGTTAGAGTACAAGTGTTCCTAGGACTTAACTGTTCAAAATTTATAAAACAAAAGCCTTGTTTAATAAAGATCTCACTAGTAGCTGGTTTACGATATTATTTGTCATGTTATATTCTGAGACATGGGATCAGACAATATTGATATCAGTCAATAATTTCTTGTATGCATGTTTTATCATCAAGATAAATTTGATTGTAGTTAATAATGGCCATGATATGGAGATATGTGTTTGTTTATGTGTGTGTGTGTGTGTAGCTATTTTACTTTATAATGCCTAAGTAATAAATAATAAATTCAAAATATATAAGAGAATGCATTGATCAGTACAAGCTCAAAATTGGTAAAACTAGCAATAAATAAAGAAAGCAAAAAGAGAAAAATGGGAGAGAAAATTGATTTTTTTAAAAAAACAGGACAACTCCAAAAACTTTAACTATATTGCTTCAAAAATTCCCATCACCATTTTGAATTAAACATCCAGACCAAAATGAACAGATGAGTTGAAAGTGACGGTAGTGTCTGAGTAATTATTACTGCATAAAATATGAAGAAATATGAATGACTGGAGGAAAAGAGTCATTTCTAATTTTTGTGTATGAGCTGGTAACATCTGTTTCAGAGACACCAGTTCCTATTAGCAGAAGTAATTGAAATGAATTGCCACTTATAAGAGTACGATAACCCTGAATCTTGTTGGGCAGGTTAGTGATAATGTATAAGGCTTGAACAAATACTGTAAATAAGATCTGGATACTTAGTTGAATATCAAGTTAGATATTGTGTCTGGATCACTCATTTGTAAGGAACAAAGCCACAGGAGAAAATGATAAATGTAGAAGTTATATTCCATCAAGATTTTGTGAAAAACAGTTCATGGGAAAGTATCCAATAATATTTAATAAAAAAAAGTTATATCCAAAGAAGCAAGTTCCAAAATGCCCCTCCCCGCTACACAGACAACCCCCCCTTATTACAGTCATGAAAACACACAATCATTAAGAACAATATCATACATTGTGTCCATCTTCAGTAATCATTGTAACAGCTAAAGTTCAGCTAAAGCATATATGATATGGCAGACCGTGAAGTGATCAATAGCATCCCTACACTGAAAGCATCCATAAACTACAGTACTTGGGGGCCAGCATCTTGTCCCATCCTTGGTCAGGAAGGCCGATTGTCTGACTTTCATTTATGGCAGGCCAACCAATGAATCAAAAACAGCAGATCAACCAGTTTATAACCTGATCAGTTGATACAAAGTAGCTTACCACTGTTACCTCCATGTGCTCAATAAGAAATAAATACATCAATAGATTAATAAAAATGGCCACCCAATATATAAATTACAGTACATTAAACTAGTGTGTCCCAGGTCAACCAGTGTATAATCACATTAGATGCGAAGGCCACAGTTAACCTGTATAGCCTATATAATAAAATATTATAAAATATAATATAGACATATATAACCATTGGATGAAAATATAATATAAACTTTACATTAAAATTGAGAATATCTCATATAAATGATGAAATAAATAGTTTAGTTGTGTATAAATACTAATTGATAAATATATAAGAATGTTCTACATTTATAATATGAGAACCTTTTTGGTAAATTGTGAGTGATAACTATGAAAGGATAACACAAAGGATCTGTAACCAACTGACACACTGTATGTATATATGGAAGATGGTTTTTATGTTTTTTATGTTTTGTTTGTATGTCTGTCTTAAAATAAAAACTTTTTTTCGGATTCAATAACTTCTTTATATACATAATAATATATGAGTAAAATGTACAATACCAATAGTAGGTTCTTCCAACATGGTAGAAGTTACAGATAAGCCCAATAAGTTTTCAGCTTCAGAGCTCAGAGCAGACTAGATTCAGTTCTCAGCACAGCACTCAGAGCTGCAGGGCCACATCCAGGCTCCTTCAGTTTCAGTTTCTAGTTCAGATCTCATTGGCTGAAATCATGTCTCTGCCAGCTCATGAATATTCTGACAAAAAATGCAAGTAGAAAAATAGGGACCACTTTGGTGGGAAGGTAACAGCATTCTGTGAACCTTTGGCATTTAGTCATGCCAACCACATGACCATGGAGATGGTTTTGGACAGTGCTGGCTCTTCAGCTTTGTAATGGAGATGAGTACCACCCCCTAGAGCCAGAAATGACTAGCACATATGTGCGAAGGAAACCCTTACCTTTACCTTTATATTAAGATACTATAGCAGGAACTATATATAGTAATACATATAATCTTTGTTCAAGTATTTCCAGTAGAACTTTATTTGGAGATATATAATAGTTACTGTTGGCTTTCTCAGACTGCTGGAGAAGCAATGCATGGCCATGTAAAAATTACAGCTACAAAATTATATTAGCAAATAAAGAGATTTCACAGCTTTGTGCAGCCAAAGTGCAAGTCCCCATATAAATACAAACGGAAAAGGCTTGTGTTAATTTCACTTCATAAACTGAGGTGCTTAACATTTCCCCTATGAATTCCCAATGCTATGAGTCTGATTAGAAACTGAATTACACAGCCAAGCCTGTGTGTTTCACACAAAAGAGTTCAGATTATTCCAAGCAAACAAAGGAAAGCATTGTTGGTTGTTTTCTTTTCATTTCATTTTAATATGCGTAGTCAAAATTTGGGGATTGGGGAATCTAAAATTTGCTCTTATTCTTGTTTTAAAATTCAATAAATTATTTTTAAAAGTATTTTTACATTTAGCTTCTTGGTCAAATTAAGTAGTTATTGTTAAAACAGTGGCAGTTTTAATTTCTCTGCTGTTATATTATAATATATATTCCAAAAAAAAAAAAAAAATATTGTTTATGTCATTTCCATGATAAAAAAAGTTGCTTGGTCTTCTAGACCATTTTTAAAATGAAGAGTTTTAAAATCAAGAGATTTTATTTCAAAAAGGTAGGTGCTAAACTGTATTCATTGCAGTGGAATAAGCATTCTCTTCTTAATTTTAAGATTTGAATCTGTTACTTAAATCAAAAAATCCTTTTATTGACATAATGCATTTTCCATTTTGATATCACATGAACCAAGCTATGTATTAAGCATATACAATATTCCATCCATTCATACACATGTATACATACTCATATGTGATATTGATTAATTGGTTAAAAATAATTTCCTTGGTGAAATTCTCCATGTTTACAGTACTTGATTATCTGCCTTTTCCCACAAACATTTAATTTTGAAAAAGTTTCTATTCCAAGCATGAAACAGCATCATGGAAAGTATATGACTATAAGTGCACCTACTTATAAACAATGCATGGTTTCAATTACAGCTTTGGCATGATGACACAAGCTTGGTGATGGAAATGAACATTTGAAACAGCTCTCATTGCTTCCTTTTTTGTTTTTCAGTTATTCATATATCTATTATGCTCACAATTCTCACAATTCTCACAGATCTCTCTTTCTCTTTCCACTAAGCAATCTACTTATAATGTTTGTGTACATTTTATTCTTGCTAAATTAATCATACCTTTTAAACATTCTGTTTCTAAGAACGCTTTGAGGTTAGTTGGTAATGAAAAATAAGGTAAGAAAGACTGACAAATTACATATTTCTTCCTATTAAGAACCAGTTAAATTCTACATCCCATAAGAATAGAATTTAACATTATGTATTCAGTGTTTAATACAAACATAAAATATGCATCTGGTAGAAAATATGTCCTGAATACAGCTTTGACCAAAAATAAGGATAGATGAATTTTAATGCTACTGTTTTTTTATGGTGGTTTACTAGTAAACTGCCATCATTAATCTTGTTCATATTCTATGTAATATGTGTATATATATATTTATGATTACTATACATATATTTACATATATGTATATTTACATATTTACATATATATGTATATATGTATTTATAAGGATTACTATGCTGCCGATTTATTCAAGAGCATTTTGGGCTAAGCATATGGAATTTATTTTTAAAACATAACAATATAATTTATTTTATCTTCCCAAAATCCTATTTTATGTTATACTATTTGCTTCTTTCGTATTAGTGGCGGCAATCATAACAATAACAATATTAATGATGGCAGTTTACTAGTAAACCACCATAAAAAAGTAGCATTAAAATTCATCTATTCTTATTTTATAAATAATTCCCTATTTTCTTCAGAACAGGAATCAGCTACTACTTTAACTGGGAAGCTCATTGTTTCTGGGAAATGATGAACTACTAGAAGTTGCAGAATTAACTACTTTCTCTCCACTAGTTCATTTTCCTATCTGATACTACTGCCTTCTATCTCCCTCCTTCTCCCTTTCTCAACTTCTTTGTAATAATAGATGAAAACTGGTTATATATCAGTTCTAGTCTCTTTCAAACTGTATCTTTAGCTTAAGCACTGATGCATAAACTGCAAACAAGTTTATCTTTCATAAATTCTTAATCAATTTTCTCACTTTTAAATTTAAATTAGCTGGAAAAAAACACTGATATCAGCCTTCCTATAATATGAACAAAATTAATTTTGGCATTTCTACCTTGTTTGTTAAAAAAGAAATCAATTTGTTTCTAGAAGAAAATTTTAAGCAGATGAAATGCACTCACTTCTTTCCTAGACAATTGAATGATAATTAAAAAATGTTCTGTGTTAAAGAGAATATTAAACAACATGTAAGGAATTATGAAGCACCTCAGTACAAGAAAATACCCTTTCTTATGTGGTGAGACAAAATAATGTAAAGCTATAAAACTTTTTAAATATGGCCATATATAATAAAGGAAATAGCAAAGTTAAATTGCAGTTCCTAAAACCATTTTGAAACTCACAGTTTAAGGCTGTCAGACATCTTTTTTTTCTTAATCAAATTGTATTAATTTTGCTCTTGTATTTTGTTAATTTCCACAGGAAAATGTCTAAAGGCAAGATATAAATAAATGGAAAATAACAATAGAATAATAATAAATAAGATGGAAAAGTACATAAGCAGTATGTGTCAAAACATACTATTTGATGAGCCATAGTGGTGCAGTGGTTAGAATGCAATAATGCAGGCTAATTCGCTTCCTTTCCAGCTCAAGGTTGACTCAGCCTTCCATCCCTCCAAGGTCAGTAAAATGAGGACCCAGATTTTTGTGGGCAATATGCTGACTCTGTTAACTGCTTAGAGAGGGCTGTAGAGCACTGTGAAGTGGTATATAAGTCTAAGTTCTATGGCTAAACATAAAATAAGAATGAATGGATGATAAATGAATGAGAATTTAATCCAAAACCCAGTACAAAAGAAGCACAATGAGATGGTTTGGTCATAAAGAGGGAATGAATAAAAATCAAATGACAAAACTAATGTAGGAGGACAAATAGATGAGTTGATAAAGCAAAAGACTGAGGCAGTAGCAGTTGGATAGAGTCGATGATGATATGATAAAATGATATGAAATGATATGATGATATGATACAATAAAAAAGAGCCAAGAAGTTTAAAGAACAAAAAGTAATTGATGAACATACTAGGAACAAGACACCTTAGAAGATATAGCCTTACATCATTAGTTCAGATTAGATCTTTACTTATGCCTATTTCTTACATAGAGGTAGTCCTCAACTTCTGATTGTTCATTTAACAATTGTTAGAAGTTACAATGGCCTCAGTTTATGATACATTCTGTAAGTTATAACTATCACGCTACCTACATGGTCATATGATTGCAATTTGGGAGCTTGGCAACTTAAGGACCGCCTCACATTTATGATCGTTGCAGCATTTTGTGATCACATGATGTGTTTGCAACCTTCCCAGCCAGTTTCCAACCAGGAAAGTCAATTGGGTACCACTGTTTCATGCAGTTAATGACCACGTGATTCATTTAACAACCACATTAAAATGGTTGTAAGATTCGATCAGGTCATATGATGACTCACTTAACAACTACATCATTTGGTGACTGAATTTCTGGGTCCAGTTGTGATTGTAAGTCAAAAACTACTTGCCTGTATATCCAGCTATGGTAACAGATTAATCATCTCTGTAGTAATCCATAAATTATGGAATACTATTTCCCCAGAAATTTATGGAATATATATTAAATATTTTAGAAGGTAAATAAAGAATTAATTAATTAATACTTTCTTACAGCTTCTTTGTATGAATATTGGATGAATTTTTTTTCTTTCTTTCTTGGTCAATGGAAACTAAACTACTTAGAGTCATAAAAGTTAATTCTAACATTACTTTGGTTTAGAAATGTAGCAATGTGCATAATTTGTGTCAGTTTAGATTAGAAAAAAATGTAGTTTCACAAACTGAGAAAAAGTAATGTTATGTTATGTCTTAGAGATAAACTCCCAGAATCATAAAATTGAAGTGTTCCTTGTAATTTGGTGAAATGCTGACAAAGCTTTTACAAATCCAAAAAAGCACATATTACTGTAAATTGAATGTATCTAATTCATTGATTCATTTTAATCACTTAATCATCTCTTTATGTAATGTTATATACAGAGTTCTTTAGGTAAGTTCTGAAATTATGGGGAATCCAACACCAGCATTGAAAAATATAGCAAATACAATAGACTACAATTAGACACATTTTACTGCACACATTATACAGAAGCTGTTATTGTAATTGTATTTTATACCGGGATGCACTTTACAAGCATACTCCTGTGTGCCTGGGGTGAAAAACATCATATATTTAGGCCACAATACTATACTTAGCAAATGGCATATAGAGACAATAAAGATACATCTGGGTTGCAACTTTCTTTAGTTTCCTTTATTTATGTTTATTTATTATTAGACTTCTATGTCACCCATCTCACTGAGGCAACTCTTGGTGGCTTAGTTTCCTTTGTACTGGTCTATAGCTCTAATAAAAATGGATTTGATTTGACTTGATTTCCCTTATCAGATTAATTCAGAGATGCAAATTGTTGCATTCACAACATGACTTCACTAAATTACCTCCACATTCCCTCACCAACTGCACTAACTTTCCATCAACCTGTATGTTCAGCTCAAAAGTTTGACAGGAGAAAAGCTTATGTAGATTCAGACAATGTGATATTTTTGTTCAGAACCTGCAAATGTATGCAATCTCCTATATCTGATTACCTTTCCATATTAAGGATGCCAGAACAAGGCTTTTCAATTTGCCATCTGTCTTCCATATCTATTTCTCATGGCTGAAACTTTCCAAATCCACTACTGGATTGTTCAGTCAAATTGCTAAGAGTAATTGGTTGGCTAAAATAGTAAGAGTATATTTTAAAAATTGCATTTTCTAAATCAAGAAAAATGTGGGCAAATAAGAGAATATGATTTAATAAAACAAAAAGAGAGAAGTAGTCATAAAATGAAAACAAAAATGTGAACATTTTTCATTATCTTCTACTTGAAGTAGAATTTGTGGGGATGAGATGTGCTTATCATTATCATTTCAATTTGGGCTTTGAATATTCAGTTTGCAAACAGTTTTGATTAACAGTACAAAGACCTGCTTACAACACATTTCAAGGACATATAGGATTAAAAAAAATCAGCTGCATCTTCAACTACACAAAGGATACAACTTGAAAACAACATAAAAGACCTGATAACAGATCTCAAAAGAATGAATATTACTTTGCTGAATATTTTGACTTTATCTTTCTGTGTGCCATAGGTTCGAGTTAAGTTAGGAAAGCAAACTATTCCGGTGTCTTTTGAAACTAATTTTAACTAACCAATTCATCATAAGAACTGTGCTACAGAGATGAAAAATATGTCTTTCATATATTTTTTTTAAAAAATAAACTATCATATACATGTCTAATCCTGCTGCTGATTTAGAATCATTCATAACCTGGCAAATACTTGAAGCACAGAACTTTCGTTATACATGTAAAATATATTTGATTACTTAATGTGCATTTAAAATAAAACATCAATGAAAGTTTACAAATATCATTTTAGAAAATCTTATTCTCTGTCTGTCTGTCTCTCTCTCTCTCTCTCTCCTCCTCCCTCCCCCCTCTCTCTCATTATATTTGGCTTTAGACATAAGGGACATATTCAACAAAAATAGAGGCAAACTTGCAATAAATCATGCTCTCCTCTTCCTTTCATCTTGTTTAAATGATGAATACAAATGCTTAATTTTCATTCCTTAATTTGAATAGCTAATTATTATTTATATTTTTAGCATGATCTTGATTAATAATTTAACCCTTTATAATTTAATCATAAGTTGCATTTCTGCAGTTTTCATATCAAAGTACATGCAATTGAAAGTTTAAACCCAAACTGTAATGAAAAGGATGCAAACTGTTTTTTCACCTTGACCAAAAAATCCAAAAAAATACAGTGAAGGAAAGACATAAAGATATAAGCTAATATGTAAGGCCACTTAAAACTGTTATGTGATCGGTTGATTTATAACACATTTACTGTGACTACATGTAAACCTTCCTAACATTTCTATTGAAACTTTTAAATGAAAGACAGACTCTTACAATAGTAGGTGCCCACACATATGAATTCCATGGCAGATAATGCTTGTGATAAAGTTTGGTTTCAACATGACAAATGCTGGAGAGCAGTTGAAGCTCAGTGGTAGAATCTTCTCTTCCCTGAAATGAAGCTGGATTGTTAAGCTTCCAGAGGTCTCTCAAGACCTGTTTATGCCAGCAAGTCTGTGGACCCAGAGAACAGGTGAATTAATTCTGTTTTCATATTCTAATGTATTTATTAACTGTTTTTTAATTCTGTTGTACATTACTCAGAAATTGCTTTTTGCAAGATAGCTATATCAATTGGCTTAATAAATACATAAACATATAAATAATGCTAGAGGAGGGCAGTAAAAATATTTGGAAGCTCACTGACACCATTAATCTTAGCAATTGATACAAATTCCGTTCAGCTTGTAGATATTAAGGGCATGGATAAGGTATAGAAACATGACCGTTTTCTTGAACTTTGCTTTCCTATCTGATTAATGTTGTGATGAAAAAGCCTTTGAAATGGGATAGTTCATATGTTTGAATTGTTGTTGTTGTTATACTGTAAACCAAACCAAGTTCTGTAAAGCTGACAATATGAAAAATCAAATGAAAAGCAAAATAAAATGACTGTAGAGAAGAATTCAAAGCCTCTATAACAGTGTTGAAAAACTCACGTAGTCACGGTGGGATCACATGACATATCAGGACTTTTTGTCCTTTCACTAAACTGGGCATGGACATGGCCAGCATGTGGTTCAGGCCGTGAGGCCGGGAGTTTGACAGCCCCGCTCTATAAGTATGGGGTATATGTCCCATTGTTTAACAAATGTAATTATAAGAACTATACTGAAAAAGCCCTAATTTGATCTGGAAGATCACTGTAAAAAAGATGATCTCAAACACTTCTTACTGTGCTAAAATGATTGACAAAATGGTGGTTATACAGTTTTATATGCATTTGAAGAAACTGATTATCTTCAATCCATTTCAATAAAGGTTTTGTTTGCAATGTGATCCTGGAGCTGGTTTGGGTCCTGTTAGTGGGTAACCTATACCAAATATTGACTGGGAATGACAATTATCATCAATTATAGTATTCTCTTAAGCCATTATGTTTATGTTTATGTTTATTTGGATTTATATGCCGCCCAATCTCCAGGGGGACTCGGGGTGGGTCACACAAGAATATACATACATAAATAGATAAAATATTAGTCCAATCCAAATAACAAATTAAATTATGCTAAAATACCCATTAAAAGCCCCCAATCTCACTCAATCCAGGCCGGCCAGTATGGTCAGTATGTACTTGTAACTTCCTGCTTTCCAAACTGCATTGGCTGCCAGTTTGCTTTCAGTTGTGATTTATAGAGCTGATCATTACATGAAAAGATCTACATGGCATTGGTCCTTGAAACCATGAAAACTTTGAATCTCCCACAGTACCTGCCCAGCCAATTTGATCCAACAGAGTTTCTTTGATCATATAATGCCATCTATCAGGCACCTGGAAGCACACCTCCTCTGTTGTGGTACCTGAACTCTAGGATGTATCTCTCCTTGAAAACCAGTTAGTCCCCACCCTCTGTGGTTTTGAAGGACCTTGAACACCTGGATTTTTGTGCTGGCCTCTAGCAAGTGAAATTATAATGTTATTTGGGTTTGTTTTTGCTTCTGTTTGGTGTTGTTAAATTTATTCCTTTATTCTTGTTTATTATTCTTTTTCCTGTTCTTTTCTTAATTGTTCTTACTTTTGAATCACTCAGGGTCCTTAGGAACACAGTGGAATATTAATGTTAATAATAATGTGTTCTTGAAAGTGAAGCTGTCAGAGTTCATGGAAAATCATATTTTTCTAGGCTATTAAATTGCTTATTTCAATTATTCTTCCTGTTTTTATATTGTGTTGTTTTATATGCAGCATGATCCAATTAGGTCTGTTTCAATACACATTTAAAGAATTAACACTTCGTATTGGTTTTTTTCCATATATGTGGACAGTGCTAGATAAAATATCAAGGCAGCTAACAAAAGTTTTTTTAAAAAACAGAATCCTCTTGTTTTTAATATTTCTGCTTAATTTACTACAGTAGTCTTTACTCTTGACAATTCTGTTTTACAAGCCAATTAACTGACTTGTTCTAAGACTTAGGTATTAACTAAAAATCAACACAGGATTAAGATTGTATTGCTGTCAAAATTGAGCAGAATCCAGGATTAGTAAAATCTTGATGTAATACAGTATTCACCATCCATATGTTTTACAGGAAAGATATGATTTGCATTTGAGCTATTGGATGTCAGTAAGACAGAATGGGGAAAATTGTTTGCAAAATACAGTAGTTGCATACTTCCAAAGTTTCTAGGAAATTCATTAGTTGCTTATTATTTAGAAAGATAGATACACAACATCTGCGCAGAAATCCAAAACTTTTACTTAGTGCTTGACCTCATATAATTTTAGTTACTTCTAAAACTGTAGTTTTTTTAATATCAAAATTGTTTAAATTTGGTTGCTAGTTAAGTAATTTTCTCATACTGAATGCCTTTAACATGTCTTCTCTTTCCTTAGTTCTCTTCATATATACTATATAGCATATGTTTTTAACTTCAAATTGTATGAGAGCCAGTGAGTATATTTTGAAAAGTACTTCCCAGCCATAAGTTTTAGAATCTTGAGGTGTCAACCTTTATTTATTTGCTTTCCCTCACTTTTATAAACACTATCTTTTACCCTCTATGACAGTTATTTACGGTCCTTCACATTTATCTTGGTGAAAATTATTTTACAGGTCTGAAACTGACACCTGGGCAGGTTGGGCAATCTCTGGGAATTTGGGGAGCCTGGTATGCCAACTGCCAATACCACAACTTTTAATCAAAAGTTGAGCTCTTTGATATTTCTGTTAAAAAGAAAAATAAAAGAAATAAGTTACAGTCGGTTTTGGCTTTCCCGTGATAGTCAAGGAAAGGCATGTGGTTTTAAATTTCAGAAAACTGGGTTGATAGGTAGAAAATTGTTATTATTCTTCTATTTTGTAATGAATGTCCATTCTGAGCATTCTGTTGGCCTTTATCTTTGTTTTAATACTGTCATGTTCTTTCTTTCACGCTCTTTCTCCTTGTACATAAACATATTTTCTTTTGAATAGAGCTTTCCATCTGTGTCAGAATCAACATACTGAAAACTCAGAAGCTGTGTGCTTGAAACATTTTTCCATGACCTGTTCTATTTTCTTCTCCTACCCCTTCATTCTCTATAGTATAAACATTTTTCCTTAAATCCAGTCCTTTTATTTTTTATTTAGTGGGAAATTAGCTTTGGATTTTAAGATTTTTTTGCATGTTTAACAGGTCATCAAATTATTTCACTAGTGCAACTGAAGCATCTTTGGAAAGACCATTAAGAAGAAAGAATTAATGAAGAGGGAAAAATTAAACTGGAAAATAAAAACAGAAAGTATATCCTTGCCAACACAACACAATAATTCATTATTTCATAGTTTCATTTCACTGTCTTAAACAACAACAAAAAAACCTATGTATTAGCTAACAGCATTTATAAGTGGGGGGTGGATTAGTTAAGATAAAAGATTCCTTAACAGAAGATTTCCTGAAATATGAACAATATGTTTATATACAGGTTCTCCCTGTCTTACAACCATAATTGAACCCAAAATTTTGGTTGTAAGTCATTATGGTTATAAGCTGATGCACTCAATGACCAGAAGTTAAATTTTAATCTTTTTCCATGACAATTATTGAAGAAACATCACTGTTAAAAGACCCCATTCATTTTAATGAGCCTTTTTTTTTGGGATTTGGCAAAAAAAAGAAAAGAAACATCCCAATTCATGCCTGTTGTTTATTGAGGAGTAGAACAAAATGAAACTGAGCACGTGTTGCATGGGCTGGATAAAAATTTGAAAGTGAATTCCTATACTCCATAGTTTAAATGTTAAAAACTTTCCCCAGTTTTCAAAGAGAAAGAAATCTTAAAAATAGCATTCTAATAGATAAGAATATTTCTGAGGAAAAAGTAATAAAACCCCACAGAGATATATAATGCTTGAAAATTGCAAATGAAAGTAACAGGCAGTGTTACTCTTAATTTTATATTCATACTTAGTTTTGTTTTTTAAAAAAGTTAGAAACTGCCTTGATAATGTTTAAGCTTAATGTTAAGCTTTAAAACCTTAGTCTTTAGAATAGCTTGAGTTTTTTCATTGTCAGTTAATGCTTCTGGAGATTACAATTGTATTTTGGAAGTTAAAATAAGAACATAATACATATCTACCCTACTTGTATCAAGTGAAGTACAGGATTAGTCAATTATTCTTTTTCCTATCCTAAATTTTTATATTAAAAACTCTCATTTAAATCAAGAATGATTCCTGTTAACTTTACAGATACAAGTAACAGAAAAATATAGCAAGAAGAAACTACATCCTTACTTTTCTGTGAGGTATAATAGCAAGAAAGAGAAGGAAATACCCAAGTCAAAAACATTCCAAAAACACTATTAAAGCTACAGTTTAAGTATAGCCATTCTAGTTTGGTTATGCATGGCATGCCCAGTCAAAAATGTGTTCATATCTCAAAAACCTAATGGCTTTCTGCTTAAGAAAAGAGTGAATCTAATTAAAACTATTCCTGGACTTTAGAACAGTAAGTTTCATGTGTACATTCATTATTGGTTTGGAAGCCAGACATGCACAAAGGTGCCAGAAACATTATTTTTAAAGCACTAAAACTGGAAGCAAAAGACATTATTTCTAAAGCATTAGTGCTGGAAACAAATTATTTAATTCCTACCCAAGATTGTGATAGACCGCAATACTAATCAGTTGGAAAACCTGAGGTTTTTTAGGTAGTATTAAAATTTAACTCCACATCTCATCATTGGCTAGGCAAATTGTGGTAGTATACATTATAATTCAGAAATATCTGGAAAATCAGACGCTTATCATTCCTATTGTATATATTCTGTTAAAAAGATAAAAAAGGACACTCATCAGATAAGATCAAGTGACCACACACAGGGGTCTAGCAGATGTTGCTTTTGTATACTTAATAGGCTTGATTGCCCCAACATGTATAAACATAGACTGAAAATTAAGCTGTAAATCAACTGTCCTTTCTGCTATATATCAATTTTCCCCTCTTTTCATTTATGAAATATTAGAACTACTGTTAAATGGAGATCTAGTATGGATAATTAAGTTGTTCTTTTAAAACTTTGACATATCTTTTAGCGTGTTGAACTTCTAGAACATTTTTTTAAAGAAAGTAATGAAGTTACTCAAATGATAAAAAAAAAGTTCCAAACACTACAAATTATTTCAAGGGCTGCATGAGACTGGCACAGTTACTATCTATGTAATTAGATTTTAATAAATACTTTTGATAGCTATCTTTAAAGATACATTTCTGTGGCAAAGTGACATGAATAATAGCATGAAGAAAGAATCCTTTTTGAAAAATGAGCTTTTAATTATACTTTAATTATGATAACCTTTTTTCAAACATAAAGTACTTTCACAAATGACTATTCATTTAATGTTATATATCAGTTTTCTAAGAATGCTACATTAATATAGTATATCAATCCAGTGTGGAAAAAAATCAATTATAATTTATTGTTTTAAGGCAAAAAACTGTATTTAGCTGAAGTGGTTCTGAATTTTGTATTTTTTTTCTTGTATATCTATAATGCAATCCAAGGTATGTTTACTCAAAAATCAACATTGTTAATTTCAAGTTTAGTAAACTTTGCTTAATGTCCACAATTGGGACCAGCAACTCAGTTATTATGTGAAGTGGTTAAATGCAATTGTGACTGTGTTTATGGCATACTTCAGCTTTCCTTTGCTTTACAGACCTGTGAAAATCATAAATGCAAGAATTGATTGCCAAGTTACTTTTTCATCAATGTTGTAACTGCAAACTGTTGCTGTGCAAAGGAGTTGTAATACTAGGAGTACTTGTATGATATGAGATTGAAGAATTAATAGTTACACTAAGCAATAAAATACATTTTATTACCCATTTGCATTCCATATATTTTAGAGTATTACATCTGTTACATCTTAAATTTCCTCCACCCTTTCCCTTCCATTCTCTTCCCTTCACATCATGTCACTTTATTTCACTTCTCTTCCCTATACTGCTATTGATAAACTCACAACACACCCATATATCAATTGAAATTATAATTGTATACATTTAACAACTGTAAAATAAAATATACAAGAGTATTATGTCTCACATCTCCTTTTTTTCCCCTTCTCCTTGTAGGTATAGCATTTGGTTTGATTTGGTTTGGTTTGGTTTGGTTTGGTTTGGTTCACTTCGCTTCACTTAGAATGCAGTATTGCAGGGAAACTCTGCCTCTAGCCAGGAGTTTGATCCTCATGGGGCTCAAGGTTGCTTCAGCCTTCCATCCTTCTGAGGTGGGTAAAATGAGGACTGAGATCAGGGCAAAATTCTGACAATATAAACCACTCAGAGTGTGCTATAGTGCAATATGAAGCAGTATATAAGTCTACGTGCTATTGCTATAAAGACTTTTGATCTTTGGAATGTCTCCATTATGTACGTAAAGCTATCCCAATATATATAAGCTCTGTGATACGGAAGCAACAAATAACTTGTCCTTTCCCTTTTAGAAATGATAATTTTAATAATATTTGCTATCTACTGTTAACTTGAGCAACAATTTTAATAACTGTTACGTTCAGAAGAAGACAGGACGCGAAGTGCTTCAGCTCATTTTAATAAGTGACTACAGCTCAGAACTACGCCAGAATGGCTTGCTCTCAGCAGCTTATATAGCCGGCTGCCGCGGCTTGTAGCCAATGGTGGTATTGAGATTTCCCACCCTTTTTACAACCAATCAGATTGAACTCTGCATATTTGTAACAACCAATCAGGTTAACTCTGCATACATTACACCCCTCCCCACCTGGTCCAGCCCATACTCAAACCCCATCTATCTGATGTACTCTTATAAATAGGTGGGGCTTTTACGGTTACATTTGGACTTGCGTGGTTCAGGTGTTCTAGGAACTTCTAATTGCTTTGAAGGAATGTTAGTTTTTGGAATCCCCATATTAGGAATCCTTTGGCCAGGTGATCCGGCTCTGTTACTCCAACCTGGTCTCTCCTCCCAGTCCACTCCCAGCCCATTGTCATTCCCTTGAATAGGTGAATTTGTACTTTCCTCTACTGGAGTTGGCATTTGTTGTGATTGTGTTAGGGCTTGGAATGGCTCTTGTGATATCCCATTGAAGAGAGGGTTGTTCACTATTCAAAAGGTCTTCCCCTTCTCCCACGGTTTGGGTTGTGCGTAATGAGTCCTGAAACGTGTCAGGGCAAGATTCTAAGGATTTTCTGGACCTATGTGTCTTTTCCAAGTGACCCCATCCTTCGTTTGCACCCTGTAAGACCTGGGTCCTGTTACCTGGGTAATCTCTGCAGGAATCCATAAAGGTTCACCCACAAGGTTCTTAGCATAAACCCGATCCCCTATTTGAAAAATGTAAGTTTTCCTACTAGAATCAATAGGTTTCTCAGGAGCATAAGTGGGGTGAAGGCAGTCGAGGGTTGACCTGAGTTTTCTGCCCATTAAAAGCTCTGCAAGGCTTAAATTAGTGGAAGGGTTGGGGGTAATGTGTTGGATACTGAGCAGTTTGTTCACTTTCTCAGTAATATCCCCTGGACCTAATTGTTGAAGTTTCTCTTTAGTAAAGCAAACCATATGTTCAGCCCGGCCATTAGTGGAGGGGTGCCCAGGGGCTGTGAGTGCGTGCCTTATGCCCAATTGTGCTAGGTATGATTCAAAAAGGTTGGCAGTAAATTGGGGACCATTGTCGGAAACAACCACATCGGGCCGTGAGTTACAACAGTTTCCTTAGCTGTTTGATAACAGCTTCTGCTGTAGTGGATGACATGGGAAGGACCTCGAACCATCTGGAATATGCATCTACTACAATGAGAAAGGTGTGCCCTTTAGTTGGCCCAGCAAAATCAATATGAATTCTGGACCATGGCCCCCTAGGACATTCCCACTCCTGTTTGGGAGTGATAGGCGGTGTGGGTCTCAGTTCCTGACAATTCGTACAGCCAGCAACCCATTTCTCCACCATTTTGTCAATTCCCGGCCACCATACATAGCTCCTAGCCAATCCCTTCATTCTAACAATCCCCGGGTGCCCTTCATGCAACATAGTTAATACCTTTTTTTGTAACTTTTCAGGTATAACCACTCGATTTCCCCAGAGAATACACCCCTTTAACACAGATAGCTTGGTTTGTCTGGACTTAAATGGTTTGCAGATGTCCATAAGTCCTTGTTGTGGCCAACCCTTCTTTATCCAATCGACAACAGGTGCCAATAAACTGTCTTTAGCTGTTTCTCTTGCAATTTCCGCAGCATCCACAGGTAGTTGAGCAACTGTTTCTAAGAAAAAGGTTTGGTTTCATGAGTAGTTTACTTTGTAACGTCTGGTCCTTCAGCCCCAATATGAAACGATCACACATGGCTTCTTCTAGCATGATAAAGTCGCAAGCATCACCAAGGTTTCTCAAACTGGCCACAAAGTCACTGATGCTTTCTTCTTTTTGTTGATCGCGGCGGTAGAATTTGTGTCTGCGAATCAGGCATGATACCTGGGGTGTGTAGTGCGCCCGCAACAGCCATTCCAAGTCTGCCCATGCCATCGCTTTCACGTCTGCTTGTGCAGCCAGAGCCTTTGCCATCTTGAACACTGCAGG
Organism: Naja naja; assembly: GCA_009733165.1. NCBI lineage: Eukaryota > Metazoa > Chordata > Lepidosauria > Squamata > Elapidae > Naja > Naja naja. The sequence goes on along the minus strand of CM019149.1, from coordinate 115,955,727 downwards.
GCTGCAGTGTGTTAGGAAAACCGCTGTTTTCCGTTGTTCAGAAATCAAAGCTAGATCATTTCCTTCTAAGAACATTTGGAATATATCTGCATAAGACTCCCAGTCTTCGTTCTTTGGATCGAACTGGGCTGGTGGTGTGTTCAGCCCAGTCATCTTGTCTTTTCTTCTGCGCTGTCTTCTTGTCCTTTACGATCCCACCTTCATTGCCAGTGTTACGTTCGGAAGAAGACAGGACATGAAGTGCTTCAGCTCATTTTAATAAGTGACTACAGCTCAGAACTATGCCAGAATGGCTTGGTCTTGGCAGCTTATATAGCCGGCTGCCGCGGCTTGTAGCCAATGGCAGTATTGGGATTTCCCGCCCTTTTTACAACCAATCAGATTGAACTCTGCATATTTGTAACAACCAATCAGGTTAACTCTGCATACATTACAATAACCATAATATGAAAAACTTGAAATTGTCAAAAGTTCCTTCTTGGTTAAAGAAATCATGGATTCTTGAATTCTAACTGGAACAATCATGCTTATAAAGAGGTCATTTCATTTCATCAATGCTTCTACTAAAACCTTGTCTGCATTGTTTCTTTTATCTGAGGAGGGACATAGTTTAAAAATGTATTGCAAACAGAAATAATATACTTTGTAATCTTAAGGCCAAAAATATATTATTTGAACTTAAATACAGAAATGTGGGTGTTCAAATAATGGAGTTTGGGGTTCTTGGTACATAGGCAGCATAAGTTTCATTGTATAATAATTTGTATAATGGCAGATACTTTGCTACTACATCTTGCATGAAATGTGTTTTTATTATTCTTTTTTATTTTTGTTATTTCTTACCTATTTCTTACATAATACTGCTTTATGGAAGCACTGATTTAGCAGCCGGTGTAATATAATTGCAATATACATGTATTTATTTTAATTTAATGAAGTTTATATTAGTAAACATTCCTTTTGGCAACAATGACAAAGTGCCAGAATGTCTAGAGTAAATTTTCTATTGATCTTCAAGACCCAAATTCATTCCAGTTCGATATTATTTATGTTGGTAATTACTAAATAGAGTAGGCAGGGCTTGGATTGCAACTAAAATTGACATTCAGGCAATGTAATGCTGTAATGAAGCTTTAATAAACCACTAAAAGACAACTTCACAAAATGAAGTGAACAGTGATCATAAACACATAAATCAGTGCTGCAGATCTGAAATACATAACCGATACTGATATTTTCTTAAAGAAACTTTTTATTATTCAAATATAATTACTGAATGAGATAGTATTGCTTAAAATAATTTTTCTCCTAAATATTGACAGTTGTTCAGAAGCATTAATTTTAGCTGGCATTTCAAAATTGGCTGACATAGTCCTTACAGAAAGCCAAATCCAGAAGCACAAGGGGCATGCTCTGGAATGGCCACCTGCAGTGTTTAGAGCTCTGTGATGGGGGAGTGAAGGATTTGGCTTGCTGAGAGAGTAGAGGGCTCAGTTTTTGTCCCTTGGCACTGGCGCTGGCAGCGGAACTTCTGGGGGTTCGGAAGATACCAGCTGTGCTGACCCCCTGCTGGGAAAGTGATGGTTGACCAGTTGATGATGGCAGTGATCGACGGAGCTTCAGCGGTGGCCAGAACTCGCACCGGAAGCGAGGCCGTCATGGGAGCCGCTGCTGCTGTTGACTTCGCTGTTGCTGCTTTGTTTTATCGCTGGGCTTGTTCTGTTGCCATGGCTGGAGCCAGAGTCAGAGCCATGGGAAGCCGATGTACCGGCTGGCATGAAGATCTGCCTCCACTGGGGGGTTGCCGGCGCAGTGACTGGGCGCTGTTGCCCCCAACGGGAGATGAGGTAGGCTGGCTGAGTGACCTGATCCATGTTTGTGCCTGCTGGCAGCGGTTGGCCTGGGGCCTCTGGGATCAGTGCTGGGTGGCTCCTGGGATTGTTCTGGGGGCCACTGGAGTTGGATTTGGGATGGTTCCAGACCTTGGCCCTGGGCAGACAGTGGCAGAGCCCGGGCTAGGGCACCATGGACTCTTGAGCCTGGCTTAGAGATGGGGGTGGTCCCAGCTGGCATTGGCTGGTGTGGGGGCCACCTGGTTGCCTGGCTGCCCAGCTGGCATTGACTGGTTTGGGGGCTGCTGGGCTGCTGATCTCTGTTTTGCCGACTTGAGACCATGGTTGCCATGAGATCTGAGCTGGGGATGTCTCCCTCCCTTCTCTTCGGTTCCAGTGTTTGGCCTGTTGGGATGGATGGTTCCCACTGCAGTGAGAGGATGGAGGTGAACTATTTTGAGCATACCCTGCTAACCTGGCGTGAGAAGGCAGGGATGACCAAGTGTGTCATCCTATTGGCTTTGGCCTTGACTTTGGGTGGGTGAGCATTGGAGTGCCACCGGCAGTGAGAGTGTGGTGGCCAGTCCTTTTATTTGGTCCTTTCCATCGGGACTTCCTGGGTACCGTGAGAGGGTTCCCGGGATTGGACTGCTCCAAATTGCTTGGACTATACCTGGACTGACTGTTTTTATCTGGCCATTTCCTTCATATTTATTACTCTTCTCCCCATCTTTTGAGTTCTAGAACCATATGGATCTACTCAGCTGTGGAGCTGCAGGCACTGAGGGATTCCCCTCTGTCCCTGGTGTGGCCTGCTGGACTATCTGAGGCCTACCTTGATGACGGATCTTGGGATCCTGAGAGGTGGCATCACGTGGATAGGGGTAGGGGTCGTAGGCTGGGCAGAAAGAGTGGTGTCAAGGGCCCTTTGTTAAATTTTTTTAGTTAAATTATTAAGGGGGTTAGGGAGGGGGGTGGGATATATGGCCCGGTTGGACCCTGGGGGGCTCTACCAGAGCATTCTCAGTCCAGGTCAGGAATGGGTCATGGTGGGGGGGGGTTGGGACTGTTTGGGGCTCTGGGGGAGAGGGTGGGGTTTGTGATCCCCACAGTGACTGGGAATGGCAGCAGAGGTATGAACGGGGGGCCATATCAGTTCTTGGGAGCGTGCCCCCGCTGTCTTTGAGCAGTGGCGCGCTCTGACCTCCTGTTTCTGCCCGCTTTCCTGGGGGTTTGGAGGACCAGGGCCCTGGGCTCAAGTTGGTCTATTTGAATGCCAGGTCCATGGTGAACAAAGCTCCCTCGTCCAGGAACTGATTGAGGAGGTAGACGCGGACCTGGCTTTCATCACAGAGACCTGGTTGGGCCCAGAGGGAGGGGTCCCTCTGGCGGAGTTATGCCCACCAGGTTCCCATGTGCTGTACCAACCTCGGGCTCAGGGTAGGGGTGAGGGGGTGGCTGTGGTGATCAGGGAGGCACTTTGTCCAAGGGAGGCCACTGTCCCGCAGATAGGCAGGTGTGAGTCTCTCTTCCTGAGGTGGGGCCCTGGGGGTCAGTTGGGCTTGTTGCTCATGTACCTTTCTCCCAGCTGTGTGGCCACCGCCCTGCCTGATCTACTCAACGTCCTATCTGGGGTGGCAGGTGAGTTCCCCAAACTTTTTGTATTGGGGGATTTCAACTTGCCTTCTCTGGGTGAGGTGTCGAGGGTGGAGCAGGAGTTCATGGCTTCCATGACGGCCATGGACCTGACTCAAATAATACAGGGTCCGACCCATTGGGGGGCACACACTCGACCTTGTTTTTATCTCAGGGCAGTGGTTTTTAATGGTCTGGGTGGGGGATTCCCAACTATTCAACACCTGTTATGGACCGACCATTATCTCCTACGGCTGGTCTTCCAACCCTCGTCGCTGGGAGGCGGAACCGACTAGATGATTCCATCCCAGGCACCTAATGGACCCGGAGAGGTTCCAGATGACGCTTGGGTTGATTCCTGCCTCCCTTACCCACAGCCCGGTTGAGACTCTGGTGGACACCTGGCATAGGGTGCTTCCGGGGCACTTGACCAAGTTGTTCCTTTGCAGCCTCTGACCTGAAACAGATCCCGGCTGGCTCCCTTGTTTTCCGCAGAGCTCCAGGAAATGAAGCACTGGAGGAGAGACCTAGAGAGCTGTTGGAGGTCCAGCAGGTCCGAATCTGACCAAGCACAGTTAAGAACCCATACGAGGTCTTATCTTGCTGCGATGGGAATGGCAAAGTATGCATACTTCTCCACTCTCATTGCATCTGCAGATAATCACCTGGCCGCCCTGTTCAGGGTCACCCATTCCCTCCTTAATCAGGGGGGGAGGACCCTCTGCAGGGACAGGCTGAGGAGTTTAGTCAGCATCTGATGGACAAGATCACTCAGATCCGGGCCGGCTTGGACTCCGACTGGTCAGACTCTGATGGGAGTAGGACGATGGGTCTTATGGATTCCATCTGGGAGGAGTTTGATCCTGTGACTCCTGATGAGGTGGACAGGATCATGGGGAAGCTAAGTGCTGCCACATGTTTATTGGACCCATGTCCCTCCTTGCTGGTCTATGCTGCCTGGGAGGTTACGCCAGGCTGGCTGCAGGCAGTGGTCAATGCTTCTTTGAGTGAGGGATCCTTTCCCCTGCCTTGAAGGAGGCGGTGGTGAGGCCCCTCCTCAAGAAGCCTGCCTTGGACCCAGCCATTTCAAACAACTTTAGTCCTGTCTCCAACCTTCGCTTTGTGGTGAAGGTTGTTGAGAGCATGGTGGCCCGACAGCTCCTGGTGTTCCTGGAGGAAACCGAATACCTGGATCCATACCAATCAGGTTTCAGGCCCGGGTACAGCACAGAGATGGCATTGGTTGCACTGGTGGATGATCTCTGGAGGGCACAGGATAGGGGTTATTCCTCTGTCCTGGTCCTATTAGATCTCTCAGTGTCTTTCGATACCATCGACCATGGTATCCTACTGTGACGCCTCAAGGGGTTGGGGGTGGGGGGCAGTGTTTTATGGTGGTTCTCCTACCTCTCAGGTCATACGCAGGTGGTGTTGATGGGGGGCAGAGATCAGCCTCGAGGCCCCTCCTTTGTGAGGTGCCCCAGGGGTCAGTTCTTTCGCCCCTCCTGTTCAACATCTATATAAAGCCGCTGGGCGAGATTATCCATGGTTTTGGGGTGAGGTATCATCAGTATGCGGATGATACACAGCTTTTTATCTCTACCCCAAACCAACCCAGTGATGCCTTCGACATGATGTCCAGGTGCCTGGATATGGTACGGGTCTGGATGGGGAAGAACAGGCTCCGGCTCAACCCGGCTAAGACCAAGTAGCTGTATGTATTGACATCTTGAGTTATCCAGGATGTTCCACCTTTAGCTATGGGGGGAGAGGATGGGATTCACAACTTATTTATTTATTTTATTTATTTATTGGACTTGTATGCTGCCCCACCTCCGAAGACTCAGGGCGGCTCACAGCTAAAAACATACATCGACAATAAATAGTTAAAAAAAATTAAACCAAAACAAGCCCAATATTTGTCCAAATTAAAATGAATTTAAAACCATCCCATCCCCTCCCCGAGAGGCAATCACAGCCCGGCTTGGTCAAATAACCAGGTCTTCAGGTCGTGGCAAAAGGTGCGGTGGTCAGGGGCCAGACAGAGTCCCAGGGGCAGCTGGTTCCACAGGACGGGGACCGCCACAGAGTAGGCTTGTCCCCGGGGGACCGCCAGCCGACATTGGCTTGCCGACGGGACCCCGAGAAGCCCCTGCCTGTGCGCTTGCACAGGGCGGTTGGCCCTTGATATCGGCAGGAGTCGCTCCCTTAAATATTCTGGACCCATGTCGTGTACGACTTTGAATGTTAAAACTAAAACCTTGAATCTCACCTGGAGTGCAACTGGCAGCCAATGCAGGTCTCACAGGAGGGGGGTAATATGGGAGAATCGGGAGACTCCCATCACCACCACGCGGCTGCATTCTGCACCAGCTGCAATCTCCGGATGGTATGCAAGGGCAGTCCTAGATAGAGAGTGTTACAGTAGTCGAGTCGAGAGGTGACAAGGGCATGAGTGACTGTACGCAGGACATCTCAGCCCACAAACGGGCGAAGCTGGTGAACCAGCCAGACTTGGGCAAAAGCCCCCCTGGCGACGGCCCCCACCTGTCCCTCCAACCAGAGCCATGCATCCAGGAGGACCCCCAGGTTCCACGCCCTTGAGTGTCCTCCTGGATGTGCAGCTCAGTTTGGAGGAGCAGGTGGGAGCTGTGGCCAGGGGGGGCATTTGCCCAGGTTCTCCTGGTGCATCAGTTGTGCCCCTATCTGGACCAAGAGGCCTTCCGTACGGTCACTCATGCCCTGGTTAGCTCCCGGTTGGACTACTGCAATGCTCTTTACATGGGGCTGCCCTTGAGGACCACTCGGAGGCTTCAGCTGGTCCAGAATGCGGTGGTGCAGGTTGTGATGGGAATGTCCCGATACTCCCATGTTACACCCCTCCTGCGTGAGCTGCACTGGTTACCAGTTGCCCTCCGGGTGAGATTCAAGGTGCTGGTACTGACCTATAAAGCCCTACATGGCTTAGGACCGGGGTATTTGTGGGAGACCCTGCTGCCAGGAACGACTTCCCAATGTCCCGTGCACTCCCATACGCAGGGCCTCCTTGGGGTGCTGTCGGCCAGACAATGTCGGCTGGTGACCCCTAGGGGTAGGGCCTTCTCTGTTGGAGCACCCACCCTATGCAATCAGCTGCCCCTGGAGCTTCAGGTGGCCCCTGACCTCCAATCCTTCTGTCGTGGCCTGAAAACATGGCTTTTCCAACTTGCCGACCTGGACTGATGGAGGGGATGAGGTTTTACTGACAGTTTTCATTAATTTTAATTGGTTATTGGGATTTCAAATTTAATTGTTTTTTAATATTTGTATTATATTTTTCATCATTGTAAGCCGCCCTGAGTCCTTTGGGAGATAGGGCGGCATAGAAATCCCATCAAACAAACAAACAAACAAACAAATAAATAAATGGAAAAGGACAGAAATATATAATGTTTCTAAGAGTGGAGGTGGATTAACTGAACCAAATTCTTTCTAAGAATACTTCCTGATCAAGTTGAACAATAAGAAACTTACAGAACATAGAGAGGAGTCTTGAGGAGATCCATTCATGTAGTTCTCGCTTAACTAACAGGATAGAATTAATACTGCAGCATAGTCTGAACTTATTTAAGCAAAAAATAAGCATTATAAAGGTTAATATTTTTAGAAAGTTTATTTTTGAAAATCAAAGCTACTAATCATCTTTCAGCCTTTTTTGTGATCATACTTTAAAAGCACATGTTATTGAGTAAGTATTGGAATCAATCCAGACAAAAACAGAGAACTGAGATGCTAACTGAAGCGAAGCTTATTACTACATCAAAACTCATACAATAAATATCAGTCCTGTTCCTATTCTAACTGAGTTTACATCTGAATACTTCAATATAAATCTAACCCAACCAATATTTATTTATTAAACTCCCTTTAAAAATCCATTGAAGTTTCAAATGTATGCAGTTTTTTCCTCATCCAACTCTTCTTTTCCTTCTGCTTTACTTCCCTGGCAGAAAAACCTTAAACTAGCCAAATTGGGTGGAAGGAAAAAAAAATACATTTCCTTTCTAGCTCAAAATTGGGAGAATACAGAATGTGCACTATCCCTTTCATTTTTCTAGGGCTTTCCTCTCTAGCATTGCTTTCATTCCTCATCCAAAAGCTCCTCTCCTCATGCCACTCCAGCCAATCTCTTTCCAGCTATATATTCATCAAATTCTTGATCCTCGGCTTGTCTGGTCCCTCTGTTTATCCACATCATTTCCCATAGATCATGAAAGAAAACTGCCTATCTATTCTGGTTCCATACAACCTATCTTTAAAAGCTTATGCCTTAGATGGCAGGTACTCCAAGCCTTTTTTAAAAATGCCTTTCTGTTTGTCAGATCACTTTGAAAAAGAAAAAGATAGATAGACTTTACACTTGACATTTACAAGACTGACAACAGATGGGGATATTTGTTGCTTTTTTTAATAACTGCTGTCCTCCTCCTCCCCCTCCCTGTCCTCCTCTTCCTCTTAAGAATATTGATATTATCCCATGACCTGAGAGGACAGAAAGTAATTTTTGACTCTCCCTCCCTCCCTCTCTCTCCATCCCCTCCTTCAGAAATATCTCTTAAATTAGGGACAGGACTGCATGTGACCTGCATACCTTACTACTTGCAATTCCTGTCTTGCAGCTTTTAGCAGTTGGCACAAAAATTGCATGCATCAAGGAAGATATTGGTATGCACCAATATCTTCCTTGATGCATGCAATTTTTGTGGAAGGCACAGATTTCTAATTAGCTAAGAAACCAAGTAAGCATAGGAGGCAGGGAGAATGGAAGGAAAAGGACATCAGTTTTAAGTATGTGTTTGTCATGTTTATATTTTAGAGATAAACTCAAATCACGAATTAATAGCAAATTTATTGAATTTATCTCTTGCTGTTTCTCTGCCTCTCTCCTTCCTGAATTCTGACAGATAGAAGGGAGGCAGTTGAACTATAGCACTGCATAGTTGACTTTTTCTAATGAGAATTTGATAAAGCTTATGGTGCAAGGAATTATTCACACCAGGACAGTTCTACTGATTTCATTGTAAAATATTGGTGAATGGTGTCCAACTTGCTTGGTCTTAGACTCTTTTTTTTGCCCTTATAATTTATTATGAGTGGTTGCAAATCATGTTATTTTGGGCCTCACCAGAGTTTGAGGTTATATGTTCTGCCTGAATACTGAATAAAAAATACTAGAATCTATGTATTTTAATGAAGATTGAAATACACTAAAGTATATACAGTATATGCTAGCTCTTCATAAATGTACCTCTGACTTTCTCCCACTTGAAAACTGCATTGTAACTTTTCATTAATATATGGTAACTGGAATAGATTTCATATGACTATTCCCCATTCTCCATTTGGCTTGACATTTCCAGAGTTCAGATGGAGCACTAATAACCTTTCTGAGCTGCTCCTTCTAATGATGTCTGTTCAGTAAATGAAATGTGAGCCAGGCCACCATTGTGAAATATATAGGAGTAAAATTATTTAATTGCAAAAAGTTGTTGGAAATGAAATCAAGATTCCTTGAAAAATAGTGATGACAGTTATTCACATAGTTCTTTGGTTAAGCTCTTATTTCGGCTTCTTCTGTTGCTTTATTGTTTATCTCCATTGCTGATTTGCTAAAGTCATAATTGTAACACTCTCTATTTGAGTCAATCTTATTCTTTACAACGCATGTGGAACTGACACTAGAGTGACTTCACAGTCTTATTTAACAAATATTTTCAGTATCTAAGCTCACAAATAATTGCATTGGCAAAACACTGTTACTTAGTATTACATACCCAAATTGCCTAGCTATCCAGTTGAAAATATTCAATAATTTGACACACCATCAGATAAACAATGTTTTTCTGAATAGGAGTTTTTTTTAGCCGTCTTTCTTATAAAATAGTTGATAATATGTGGTTCAGATGAGAGAGATGGAGACAGAGAAAGAGGAACAGTATCTTCAATTCATAGCTCAGATTTAGGATTGAAATGTAAATAATTAACAAATTTAGGTATGTAAATACTCATAACTCCTTCTACTGATTAATCTTTATAACTAAGAAAAATAATTGTCCCAACTCATTCATAGAAATAATTATTCCAATCTAGATAATAGAAAAAAAACTCAATCATTTGTTTGGTCTCAGACCACTATTTAAGTCCCCCCCCCTTCCATTAGAGTCATTTCAATCAACAATTTCACACTTTCTGAAGGCATATTCAATAAAATGTATAAAACTGCTTTCTCTGACTTTATATTTTCTTTTTCTTTGGGCTATAGAGAATCTGTTAGAATTTTAAAATTATAGATATAGAGTGTAGTAAAGATGAATCTCTCTTACTCAGCATTCATATAGCAAATTAAATTAACTTACCAATGCCAGAATATTATGATATAATCACCAAACTTCCATATACACAGCATAATGACAAAGTACTTTATTTTAAATAGGAAATCTTCTATATCAGTGATGTGCAGCTTTTTTCACCCTAAATTTGGACTTTAGCCATACCACTCTTCACAAATAAAGTGAATAGAACTAAGCCTTACTAACTGAAACAATTAAGATCACTATCATAAAATTATCATTTTTATGAGAAAATTTATGAGAAAATTCTCATTAAAGTTCTCATTTTTAATCCATTTTTAGAAGTTACATCTGAAAACTAGTGTACAGCAAATACATCTAATGCATCAACTATTTCAGATTTATAAAAAAAATACTCTTGTATTCATGTTCATTACTAGAAAATAACCTATGGATTAACTTATATGCAGTATCTCTACCATTAATGCTTTGGAGTTTTAACTGTCTATGAAGATCTTCATTGACTAATAATTCACTTGTGAATCCAGTTCAAGACATGATTTTATACTTTCAAGTCTTTTAAGTTTTGTCACAACAGAATTTAAGAGTTAAAATCTTCTTCTGAGATGCTTTTTGATTGCCTCAGTCTCTAATGGTTAGACAGGTAGTGTGAGGACTATTTCCATCCTGGTACATGGTCCCCAAAGAAATCCCCCCCAGGATAACTAGTGTTATTATCTTTTAGGAAATAGGTTAAATCATTTTTATTCTCTCAAGCCTTTAAAGGCCTTACATATTAGACATATTGAGTTATCAGCAATTTTTCCCAGCTTCATTTTCAGGTACATTTTTATATGGTTTTGACTTTTGTTGGATACATTTATTATGTCCTAATGTATTTCATTTATACTTTTTAAATTATACTGTAATTCACTTTTGGACAAAAATTATGAAGAATGTCATATAATTATCCAAAATGAATAGAAAAATGAGCAAATTAATCAGACACCAAACCTCATTTTGAAAATGGAACACTAACAGAGCAATCTAATTTTTCTCCATTTAGAAATAGGTTATTTTGATATTGATTGGATTACTATCACTTGGATTACTTTCATCACTTGAGACCTTCAAGAAAAGATTGGACTGCCATTTGTCAGAAATGGTATAGGGTCTCCTGCTTGGGTGGGGGTTGGACTAGATGACCTACAAGGTCCCTTCCAACTCTGATTATCTGTTATCTGTTACTATTAAGTAAGTAAACATAAAGTTATAGCATAATATTATTAACAGGATTTTTATAATATTACAAAATTACATAATAGATAATTCCACTTCTTAAAACAATTCTGAAACATACCCTGGATAATCCATGTAACTGTTTTTCAAGTTTCATGGGAAGTTATAATTCTTATAATCTTTCATAAAATATAATCACAGAAACTTCAGTTAATGAATTTCTCCCTCAACATGTTTTCCAAATTTAATACTTTATGAAGCAATAAGTGATGTGAAAATCTCCAACATATATTTCATGCAAGTTGCACAATTTTTTTAACAACTTTGAAAGTTACAGCTTCTTTAGTAGCAGCATTAGCTTTTTGCGTTAAGGGAACAAAAAAAAGTTTAAAAAGTAATAAAGGCTAGTAGAAGCTCCATTATTTTTTTCCAGTCTTTCTATGAAAGATGCACCCCAGGTACACTAATGCAATCTTATAGCCAATTACACAGTAAAGCAGCCACACTGCTTATCTTGGGGGCTGATTTATTCCTCTGTTGTGCAAGTTTCATGCTGCTGTAACTCTGCTGAAGTCAACATATTCACATAGAATAAAATTGGTGTAGCTCTATCCCAAAGTTAAATAGCAGAACATGTATTTTTCGGCAAAACATAAATATCAGGATATGGAACATAAATGGCTATATAAAAATACATGACTCGGTCAAAACAAGAGCATTCAACCTTCTTTTCTTTATGTGGTCTTAAGATCCACGATATACAACCTTCTATGACTGAATATATGTATACATATTTTGCTATAACACACAAGCTCTTCTTAGGTTTGAGAGCTAATTTCCCCTTCAAAGTTCCCAAAAATATCTTGTTCTGCTCTTACAGAATTTATTTTAACACACTTAATTTTATTTATTTGCATCCTTTATTATTTGTATAAATAGTTCAAAGATGTGAATATATATAATATTCCTTCCTTCTGCTACTTTCTCCCACAATAACAATAACCTGGTGAGGTGGGTTGGGTTGAGAGGAAGAGTTGCTGGCCCAAAGCCACTTGGCACCAATGAGGAGCTCTAAAGGGAAAATTTTCTCCTGTGAGGGCATCTAATAAGAAATATCATATCTCTGTAAATTTTTAGCAGTTTTCTCAGTCATTAAGAGACAACATACAAATATGTAAGCAGCATAACCATGTTGCTGCAACAATTAACTTAAATAAATCATCTCCTTTTAATAACCCCATAATCCCTTGTGGGGTGGAGTCTGAGCATTGAATGGAGCTGAGTGTTTACTGGCCGGATGTCCTTCCTGTCACCAATGTGGAATTTATTCAGCAGATATATTCTCATTGTGCCCAGAGAAAAATATCTGCCTCTACCTAGGATTGAACTCACAGCCTCCTGATTGGGAAGCAAGAGGTCCACCTCTAAGCCACTGCACCACTCAATGAACTTATATAAATGAATCATACAAATTTAATAAATATCTCCAAGAACATTCTGTCTCTCATCAACTGATTATGCAGTCTCCTTATAATGGCATTGAAAAAGGCAGGTCATATTCAAACAAACCATCTCTGTGATAGGTTGTCTGACTGTCTTCTGGTTCTTAAATCTTTCTTTGTGGTTCAGAATTCCAATCTGCTTCTCTGAGTTTCTTCAAACCCTAATCCTATCAACACCAGCCTGGCTTCCATCCACAGCTAATTTTTGCACACACACCCCCAAGCTTCAGGGACTGAAATACCAGCTGGATAGTGTACTGCAAAGGTAAGTCTTTCTATCAGCAGAGGGCACAGACTTCTGGTGGGTTCCCAAAGAATTTCTTCTCTGCCTTTCTTCTTCTTTTTTATATGCTTCTAAGCTTATTCTTTGCCTTTTTTCCAAACTAGTTTCTTTTACCTCATTCTGTTTCCCTTTCCATTAATTGCCTAAACTAAGAGGTTGGTTAAACTCAAGCCTCAATGCCAAAAAGTCAAACTGAAATGGTAATTCAACTCCAGCATCCTCCAATTTATTTTAATGTGTTAACATTTTCCTTGCTTAGATCAATTTCATTGCAACCACTGAATTGCATATCACTCAATCATTCTAGAGGGGCTACTGTTTACTAAAGGATGTATAATTGTATGTGTTTATGTGTGTATGTACACTCAAACATACTCAAACACTCTCACACACACATCAATGCTCTTGCATGCACTCCATGGAGGAAATGAATTGTTTGCCAAAATCTAAGGTGGTGAATGAAAAGAAGAAAAAAAAACTATGAACAGAAAGAAATTGTTGTTCCTGCCTCTTGCCAGATACTTCCGCTAGCATTCCAGTGGTGTGAATAGGTGTTATAACTATTATAATGCTTTCTTTTGTTGTCTAAGGGTTTGTGTGAATAAAAGAATGTTACATTTGCATGAAGAGTCAGACGCGAAGAGCTTCAGTGAAGAGTTTATTAAGTGACTACAGCTCGAATGGACCCGACTTGGCTGGGCTACGGCTGCTTCTTATAGCCAGCAGCCATAGTTGCCAGCCAATCAGAGTGCAGGGTTTTTCCTGCACTATTTAAACCAATCCCATTTGACATTTTACAAGAACAATTCAAAATAAACCAATAACATTCAAACCTACATACATAACACCCTCCCACTAGGTTCAGTCCATACCAAACCCCAACCTATCTAATGTATTCTTTTAAATAGGTGGGGCTCTTGCGTGTATGTTGAGACCTTCGTGGTTCAGAAGTTTTAACATTCTCACCCAGTGAGAGAGGAAAAGTGTCTGCTGACATTTCCCCATTGGGACTTCCTGTGAAAGAAGACTCTGTTTGACTGTTAGAATCTGGTCTCTCCTCCCAACCCATCTCCAGCCCAATGTTAGCACCCAAGTCAGGTAGTGATGTGCAATCTTCCACTTCTAAGGATGGATCTTGGCATTGTGACAGTGTTCGGGATGGTTCCTGTCATAATGGCTCGTTACACCTGGGGTTGATTCTTGCTTGCTGATTTTTCTCCTGTTCCTCCCCTTCCCCCCTAGAAGTGACATCAGGTGAGGGAACTAGAGAGAGACAAGGGCTATGTTCCTGAGAGAACCTGGATCTAAGTTGATCAATGTGCCTGCTCAAGAGGAGTCCATCCTCTGTTTGCACCCTGTAAGAACGAGGGCTTGTGATCTGAGTTATCTCAGCAGGAATCCACAAAGGTTCACCTATGAGGTTCTTAGCATAAACAGAATCACCCACACTGAATGTGCGAACTTTGGAAGTGGAATCTAGTGGTGCGTTGGGTGCGTAAGTGGGATGAAGGCGGTCAAGGGAAGACCTAAGTTTCCTACCCATCAACAACTCTGCTGGGGATAAGTTAGTTGATGGGTTAGGAGTGATGTGCTGAACACTAAGAAGTTTTTCAACTTTCTCAGTGATGTCCCCAGGACCCAGTTGCTGAAGCTTCTTCTTGGTAAAACGTACCATGCGTTTAGCCCAGCCGTTAGCTGAAGGGTGCCCAGGGGCAGTAAGGGCATGTCTGATACCCTGTTGCGCTAAATAGGATTCAAAGAGGTTGGATGTAAATTGAGGGCCATTGTCAGAGACAAGAACATCAGGTAACCCTTGGGTTACAAAAAGTTTTCTGAGCTGCTTGATGACAGCATCAGTTGTGCTGAATGTCATGGGAAGTACCTCTAGCCATTTGGAATAGGTATCTACTATAATGAGAAAGGTGTGCTCTCTGGTAGGGCCAGCAAAATCAATGTGAATCCTGGACCATGGGCCCCTAGGACATTCCCATTCCTGTGTGGGGGCGTGAGGTGGGGCATGCCTGATTACCTGACAGTTGGGACAAGATGCAACCCAGTTTTCAACCATTTTGTCAATACCTGGCCACCATACATAACTCCTGGCCAATCCCTTCATCCTTACAATACCAGGATGACCCTCATGTAACATTTCCAAAACCTCTCTTTGCAGTTTTGCAGGAATAACCACCCTGTTACCCCACAAAATACATCCTCTTAATACAGATAATTCAGTTTGCCTGGACTTAAAAGGTTGGGCAAGGTGAGGTAGATCTTGAAGTGGCCAACCTTTCTTAATCCAGCCTATAACAGGAGCCAACACAGTGTCTTTGGCAGTCTCTCTGGCAATTTCAGCAGCATGAACTGGAAGCTTGGCAACAGTTTCTAGGAAAAAGGTGTGTGTTTCAGGTTCAAAGTCCTCCTTGTGGCAAGGAAGTGGGCAACGACTTAGTGCATCAGCATGTCCAATGTCCTTGCCAGGCTTGTGGATAAGTTTGTATGAATAAGCTGCAAGAAATTCAGTCCACCTCAGCATTCTTGGTGACAGGATAGTAGGTGTAGGCTTGTCTCCTGCCACAATGCCTAACAAAGGTTTGTGATCTGTAACAATTTTTTTTTTAATTACATTTATATGCCACCCTTCTCCGAAGACTCAGGGCGGCTTACAATTTCTGGGATACAACCCAGTGTGCTCAGCAATGGTAAATGTTCTGCCATACAGATATTCATGAAATTTCTTAACAGCTGCAACAACTGCCAATGCCTCCTTGTCCAATTGGCTGTAATTCCTCTCTGCTTTGGTCAAAGTGCGAGAGTAAAATGCAATAGGGGCTTCTCTCCCACTGGGAAGCCTGTGGCTCAACCCCCCCACTCCAAAAGGGGATGCATCACAAGTCAGGACAACAGGCAAATTCTCAGAGAACTGTATCAGTACAGCATCAGATGTGATTAGTCTTTTAATACTGTTAAATGCTGATTGTTCCTTCCTACCCCAGACCCAAACAGACTTCTTATCAAGTAATCTGTGCAATGGTTCAGCAATGATTGCCTTTTGAGGTAGGAACATGTGATAAAAGTTAATGAGTCCAAGGAAGGCTTGCAAATCTGTTTTGCTTTTAGGTCTAGGGGCTTCTTTGATTGCTTTAACCTTGGCATCCGTAGGGTGGATGCCATGCTTGTCAATCATGTAGCCCAGGAACTCAACCCTGTCAGTTTTAAGAGTGCATTTTTCTTCCTTGACTTTTAACCCCGCTTTCCTGAATCTGGTAAGGACTTCTCTGAGTCTTTCTTGTAGCTGAGTGTCATTTTCAGCAGAGATTAACACATCATCAAAGTAAGGCACTACCCCTGGCAGTCCTTGGAGCATTCTTTCCATAAGGCTTTGAAAGATGCCTGGTGCCACGCTTACTCCAAATTGTAACCTTTTACATTTGAAAGCACCTCTATGAGTTACAATGGTTTGGGCCTCTGCAGTGGCATCATCAACTGTTAGTTGTTGATATGCCTGGGCCAAATCCAATTTGGCAAAGACTGTACCCCTGGCAAGTGAATGTAACAGATGATGCACCACTGGAACTGGATATGTGCTCTGCTGCAGCGCATGGTTCAGTGTCCCCTTATAGTCTCCACAGATTCTTACTGATCCATCAGTAAGACTTGACTGGTGTGACTATGGGTGTCTCCCATCTGGAGTGGTCAGTGGACTCTAAAACCTCCTGAGCAATTAATTTGTCTAATTGTGCATCAATTTTTTCCTTTAAAGCAAATGGAACCCTTCTGGGCTTTAAACGAATTGGGGGCACCTTGGGATCTAGGTTGAAAGTGATAGGGGTCCCCATATACTTGCCCAATCCTTCGCTGAAGACCTCTGGAAACTCAGACTTCAAGGCCTCCTCCCATTCAGAGTTGCTCATGTGATTGATGCCAGTCACCTCGATGCCTAGTGGCTTGAACCACTCAAGCCCCAGCAAGCTTGGGTGATCCTTGTCCACGATGGTCAGGGGCATACATTTGGTGTGGCCTTTAAAGTTCACGTTGAATTCTCTTGTTCCAACTACTGGAATCTTGTTCCTTGGTAGTCTTTAAGAGTCAGTGCTTGCTTCTGGAAATGCTTTTTCTGAATGTTGGGAAGTAGCCTGTGAATAGTGTCCCATGACACCATAGATAAATAAGAGCCTGAGTCCACTTCAATTTGGCAAGGCCTTCCTTCAATGAATACCTTCACATGTACTTTTCTGCTTCTCAAGGGTGAAGAATGACCAATGGTGATTGTTTGATGAGTTTCATTCTTTCCATTTGCTTCTGAGTTGTGCCCCATTTTCTCAATGAAATTGTTGGGCTTGAATTCCTTCTCAGGGAATTTCTTCCTACTAGGTGGAGTTCTGGATGATTTGCAGACTCTTGCTAGGTGACCTCTTTTCTCACAACGTAGGCAGATGGTGTCTAAAAACTTGCATTCAGTGTGGGGGTGCCCCCCACAGCCTCTGCAATAAAATTCTTGCCTCTTTTTTCCAAGGTCCTTCCTTTTCTTCTCCATTCTGAGTCTATAAATTCCTTCCTCCACCTCACTACAGTCTGAATCAGAGTCTATTTGCTCAATGGGTTGTTGTGGACTTTTCCACATCAGAATGGTTTGAGGCCTTGTTAATCTTCTTCATGGCTGCTGCTGAGGACTTGGTTGCTTCCGCTGAAACAGCTTCCTCTATGGCCTCCTTAAACATGATCTTAGGTTTCATTAGTAATTTGCTCTGTAAGACCTTATCTTTAAGGCCTAGAACAAACCGATCATGCATGGCCTCTTCTAAGTTGGTAAACTCACAAGCACCCCCAATGTCCCTTAAGCTTGCCACGAAGTCGTTAACATTTTCGCTTTCCCCTTGATCCCGGCGGTAAAACTCATGTCTCTTAATAAGGCACGATACTTGTGGGGTGTAATAGGCTCTTAAAAGTTTTTCTAAATCAGGCCATTCCATTACCGTCAAGTCTGCAGCTCCCGCCAATGCCTTCGCCATCTTGAAGACTGCCGGACCGCAGTGCGTGAGAAATACTGCCCTCTTCCGCTTCTCGGGGATATCGGCGAGGTCGTTTCCGTCCAAGTACATCTGGAAGCGATCCGCATACGATTTCCAGTCTTCCGCCGCTGGATCGAACGGGGCTGGGGGGGTGTTCAGCGCAGCCATCTCGCTCTTCTGCTTGTCTTCCGCGTTGTCTCTTCTTCAGGGGAATCCCACCCTCGTCGCCAGTGTTATGTTTGCATGAAGAGTCAGACGCGAAGAGCTTCAGTGAAGAGTTTATTAAGTGACTACAGCTCGAATGGACCCGAGTTGGCTGGGCTACGGCTGCTTCTTATATCCAGCAGCCGTAGTTGCCAGCCAATCAGAGTGCAGGGTTTTCCCCGCACTATTTAAACCAATCCCATTTGACATTTTACAAGAACAATTCAAAATAAACCAATAATATTCAAACCTACATACATAACAAAGAATATAATTGATCTTAGTTCATTTTTAAAATGCACATTAGCACAAAGATATAAAACTTATTAGTACAAAGATATAAAACTTTCTATGTTATATAATTGAATATAGAGTTTGAACAAAATATCAGTTTTATTTTCAGTCATTTTTTTTAATACTGAGCACCCAATGTTTAGATCATTTAATATAGTTCTTTCTTTACATCATCATTCCATTTTTCCCTCTGATGGTTAGGAACAGTATCTAGAAGAAAAAACAGAATAGAAATATTAGTATGCCAAAGATTATAACTAAGCTGCTTTGGGAGAGAGGAATGCATAGTCAGTGGTGGGATGCTGCTGGTGTAACAACCAGTTCAGTGGTCACACACTTCACGTAACACAGCTGAGAAGTGGCAATCCACTCTGCTGTGCAAATCAGCTGAGAGGATATAGGTAAGTACAGCGCAGGGGTGATGGCCCTAATGATCATCAGAGCAAACCGGTTCGCTTCCAGCTGATCATCGGAGCTTGGGGTTTGCCTGAACCAGTCTGAACTGGGAAAATCCAACCCCTGTGCAACCCTGTGTCCTACGTATTTTCTAAACATCTTCAGATACCCAGCTATGTACTAGGTTTATTCATTTATTCATTTATTTTTATTTTTATAATTTAAACTCAAGGTGTCTACCTTCAGTTAAACAATAGATTCCAAAAAGAAAATGAAGCTAAACAATAGTTGAAAGCAGGAGAAAACAAAGTGCATTTTGGGGTCTGTGGACAAAAAATTAGTCCTGAAGAAATAGATTAAATTGCCTGGAAGGATGCAGAAAAGGCTTCTTACATCTTACATCTTACATGTCGGCCTCAAATCTTAAATTGCTGCCAGGTTTATAATGGAAGTTTGTTTGTCCCCCATTCTTCCAAAACAGGTTGAAGCAGACTCAGTGACAGTATTCCCTCCACTGACAGCCTTAAATTGCTGAGAACAGGCAATGTTCTAGAAATCTAATAGCATTGTTCAGCAACAAACCCTGAGTTATGACAACTTGTAGAGTACAAAAAGAGAAATAAATGCATTACTCTTCATCTCAGGTTTTTCAAATACATGCTGTATTGTGCTTACCCTTTTGCCAAAAATCTGAGCTCCTGGAATAGGATGAAAGCAGCCCTGCAATTTGGGTCAGCCATTCCTCTGCACTGTTGTATATTCCCACTGACAGCAGTGAGGGGATCATATCTTTGCACCAAGCAGCCAAATCCTTTTCCCAATAGCTGAAGCCAAGGTTATTAGCAAGAATTTTGTGAATGCTGATTATATATGCCAGGGAAATCAAAAGATTATTAAATAGCTAACAACTGAGTAGCAGGTTTGCTGCTAACAACAACAGAAATACATATATTATCTAAGCAAAAGTCAACATTTTTCAAGTAAAAGCAAAAATGACTAGGGTTATGATCTGATTGATAAGATTACTTTTGAAATATTCCAGAAAGTTGTAGGGTAAGGTAATGGGAAAGAAGAGGTTTTTAAAAATGAAAATAAACTGCCCCAAGCATCCAGGAGGTCTTGGGAAAATGGATTATTTTTAATGCATTTATGTCAAAGTCATACTAGATGTTGCTTTGGTACATGAGCTATACAGTGCTATGAGAATTTGGAGTTCTGGAAATATTGGCATGAACTCCTTGTGCTCTTATTCTTTACATATGCAAGAATATGCAGCTACAGACTACCTGTAACTGGGACTTTTGGTAAGAGAGTTTTATTGAAAGTAGAAGCTGAATACTTTTTATGGAAATTTACCACCCACATGATGATTTAATAGGCAATTGAGCATGTATAGGTTAGTTCCTGCATCAAATTTAGCCCTATTTCATAAGACGAATGACTATGTATACTTTATTTATTTATTTATTTTTACAAATGTATAAGGCCATTCCACTCTACAATGATTCTTTAGCAGTGTAAAGTAAAAACATAATACCATACAATTAAAACGAGATACAAGAAAATCTACCCAATCCATAAGAAAAGAAATCCTTACATGACAAGCAAATACACAGGACAGCCAGTCACTGCAACCCAAGGCCCTAGGAAAAACCCAGTTTTTCAGATCTCTTTTGAACTTGGCCAGAGCAGACAGCAGATATATCTTGGGATGGGGTGGGATTGGGTGGGGATGGTTGCCTTTGTTGTGCATAGATCAGATAACCAATTTAAATATGGATTTTATGAGAGAGAAAAGATACATTGGTCTGCATTGTGGCATAGTTGTTAGAAGGCACTACTGCAAGCCAATTCTGCCAACTGTTGGCAGTTTGATTCTGACCCACTCAAGGATGACTCAGCCTTCCATCTTTCCAATATGCTGTCTCTGTAAACTGCTTAGAGAGGGCTGTAAAGCACTATGAAGTGGTATATAAATCTAAGGGCTATTGTTACTGCTATGTTGATAACATACTCAAGAGTAAGGAAATTTTATATTAGGAACTCTCCACAACATGTTTAGACTATGAATAAACTTGCCACCTACCTTATTTCCTGCTAGTGATTAGAAACAGCCTGTGGAGAATTTATCATTGTTGTTGAATGGCAAAAATCCACTGAGGCTACCAGCCTTCCATATAGTGTTAGATCTCAGAGGTTGACGGGAATTATTCTTGCCCATTTCTGTAGCTAAGTGAAGTGAAAACTACATTAGCCTTACTGATGAATTTGTTGAAAACAAATTAAACAATTATAAACAAGTAACAAACAGGAACTACCAAGTTAATGCCATATTGTTACTGTCTAACTTACTAAGAAATCTAACTTACTAAGAAGGCTTAAATGTTCAAACTAGTATCAATGCTAGTTAAAAAAAATACACTGGTGACCAGCTCAATTCAAATTATGAAGTTCCCACAAGAGCTATAATTATCATTCCTACTACTCTATTTTTTATTTTTATTTATTTATTTTGTCAAGCATGTTTTAGAAAGCAGATATAATTAGGAACATGATTATGAGTACATGAAATGGGTACAAATAAAAGGGGATATTAGGACAGTGACGGTAGACATGTTGGTGCTCTTAAGCACGCCCCTTACAGAGTTTGGAGCTCTTAAGCAAGAATGGCACTTTATAAAAATGTTAGTCACTTTGTATTCCCTCTATGCAACCAAAATACTGAGCCATACATAGCTATTGAGTTTTATAAATAAAGTGTTTTCTAGAAATCATAGGTTTTGAGGCTATATATTCACTATAGAGTGAACACTTAAACTGTAGAAGCAGAAGATGATTCATATATAGCATGGGTATTAAAAATTCCTTACAGTGCATGTATCTTTTTCCAGGATCATGTAGTAAAAATATGTTTGGTTTAAGGATCTGCATATAGGCACTCCCTTTCTTCCTCTCTCCCTTGCACAGTGTTTTTTCTCATTCAGCTGGAGAGTTGTGCAGCTCTACTGATTTTTTTGCTACTTAATTTATTCAATAGGAAGCTGAAAATCATTTCAAATGGATTTTAACAGATCCATTTTACTGGATTTTATTTTTAAGCCAGTTCAAAATATTTGTATTGAACAAGTTAACACTGTTCATAATATATACATGAACAGTTTTATTAATGTTTATTTTAAAACTGTAAATTATTTGCCAGTGCAATAAATTTATCCTAAATACATCAGCATGGGTTCTTGGCATGTTCAAGGAATTCTCCAGGATAATGAACTTCTCCTCTATATGTGTCATGTAACTCAGTGATCCTGATATAGAATGATGGTATTATTTTAATATTTAAAAAAATAGAATAGTGATATTGCTATGGGCTGTGAAAACTGAGGCCAGGAAATCCTTTACACAGCTTTGGCTGATGCAGCATTTGTGGCCTGATCTTGCATCAGAGACTCACATTCTTAATTGGACTTCTGCAACACACTCTATATTGTGCTGTTTATATAGACATATCATAAACTGAAAATGTGCTCATAAGGCCTAAGAAACTTGGCAAAAATACCTTATGAGCCTATAAGCTACAGCCGCTTGCACTGGTTAATAATAGGTTTTAAATTGCTTACAGGGATAAGTTCTGGTTTTGACCTAGGGTGCTCTTTATAGTTTAGTGCTATGATATCTTCATGATCACCTTCTTCAACTAGAAATAACTTGTCCAGTATGAACATTGTGGAAAGAATTGCTTTTAATATTCAACTAGCAATATTTCAGAGGCACTGAGTATAGGAAGCATTTCTATATGATGGTGTCATTATCATGGAACAGATTCCCCAAGCAATTGGTTTTGCCATCACTATGTTAGCATTATGAAAGCAGATGAAAATGGTCCTCTCCTGGATGTTTTCTTTTAAGTAATGGGGTCACGTGATAGAAATTTGTTTTCTCCCCTACCACCCCATATATTGCCAGTTCTGTCATCATTGAGTAGTTGCGAGTTTTCCACCATTTCTGCCAAAGATGAGGAATGGCAGCATACTTTTTTCTATTTCACTGAAGGTTTGAGGGCACTACATTTTATGGTTACAATGAGTTGTTACTCCCAGACAATCATAGATGCATGTTGCCTCTGATTGTTGATCAGTTGATCAGCTTCCAAATACTCTCAGCCATGAATTCAGAACTGGAGTTCTTGGTTGTTTGCTGCTAGTACTGTATTAAATTCTATATACTGCTAGTATTTAGAAATAAATTGTCTGGTTGAGACTAACATTCATTCTTCACCAATCACTTCTTCTATATCTACTACCTGTAAGCCAATCAGTTGTAAGTATAAATTTAACATTTTTTCAGAAGAGTGCTAACCTGAGGTTAGAACAGCTCAGTAGATAATTGCAGGTACAAAAGAGAGGATATACTTAATGGGACTGCTGCAAGAACTCTATTCCACTTTACCTCCTCTATGTCTGTAATCTGTCTATTTTGGGACATTGGTTTTGTGCTACGTGTGTTCAGAAACATTTTGGCTATCAATGCTTAGCTAAGTGCTAAAAAATTAAAGAGAATAATTATTGTACTAGTTCTTTTCCTTTAGATAAGCAAAACTTGGTGAAAAGGCAAATAAAGCTTGAGCTGACAAGGAATTATCAGGGAAAATGAAAAGTATACTGGAAAAAGGGAATTTAAAAAAATGTTCTGCAATGTTGCCAAGATACCTGCACAGATTTGTCGATAAATTCACCAGGAGTTAACACAATTTATGAATTAGAGTGATGGAATTTATGCATTAATCTAAGCCAGGGGTATCAAACTCGATTTCATTGAGGGTTGTGTTTGATCTCGGGGGCCAGAGTGGGCATGTCCAGCTTGCTGTCATTCATGTTAGGGGCACCTGTGCTGGCACAAGCTCTCTGCCAGCAAAAATTGGCTCCCAAAATTGGCTCCGTTTTCAGCTGGGATCTTCAGTGAAAACTGAGCTCTCAGCTGGGATGGCCTCCTACAACCCTCTGCCAGCAAAAACAGAGCTTGGGAGGGCCACACATGGCTCCCGCAAGCTCCATTTTCAGTTGGGACAGCCTCCTGCAACCTTTGCCAGCAAAAATGAAGCTCGGGAGGGCTGCATGCAGCCTTTGCGAGCTGTTTTTGCTGGCAGAGGTGCTTCAGGCCAGTCCTTCACTGTTTCCAGGGTGGCTCCTGAAGATCTGGCCCATGGGACTTGAGTTTAACAAGCTCTAAACCCAAATGCTACAAACCATATTATGGCTGTATGGCTATGATTTTAAACTGAAAATCCAGTCAGTGTGATGTATAGGAAGCCCCATGTGTAAGACTTCTTAGTACTGTTCAGTTGTTAACAATGTGGAAATAATTTTCCACCTGTATAGCAGCCATGATGGTTCGGTGATTAGAATGCAGTGTTGCAGGCTAATTTTGCAGACTGCCAGCAGTTCGATCCTGACTGGCTCAAGGTTGACTCAAGCTTCCATTCTTCTGAGATCAGTAAAATGAGGACCCAGATTGTTGGAGACAATATGCTGACTCTGTAAACTGCTTAGAGAGTACTGTAAAGCACTATGAAGCAGTATACAAGTCTAATATATTGCTATTGCTATTAATAAATGAGTAATAGCTATTGCTATAGTCACTATTAAGAAAATAAGAAAAAACATGACTCTTAGTTTATGTTTACTTGGCATGACCCCCCCTACTATTATTATGTCAACTGTTTCTTTCCTTGTCATTTTTCTTACTGAAAACAAAGAAAGTTCATACTCATTAGTGTTGACTTTACCACAAGTTGGTGGTTCATTTTCCTTTCCCTGCCTGCCCATGTGATGTCATGTCACAGGGAATACAATTCCTTGTATATTTGGCATGCTCAGCCCTGGTATGCTCTTTACATTTTGCTCTGGAGATTTGCTCCCATGTGTGTATACAGTTTAACAGTCTCTCATGTGTCACCAATTTTTAACTATCCCTCTAGAAAGATTTATTTGAGTCATAATCAATATAATTGATCCAATTTCCCAAGGGATGGTCACTGTATTTTTCATCATTTTAAAACTATAAATTAAGAGTCAATATTGCTGGGGATCTTTTATGACTGAATATTATTGTCAGAAAGTAAAAAGAAAAATGACAAGTTTAATGATCAAATGTCTCAGCACTCCCTTCTTGGATTTAAAAAAAAAATTAATCAAAAGTAGACAATTAGGTTTTTAATTGACTGATTAAATGGTTAATCCCCCTCCCACATTTTTTAATTCACTATATATGTGCTATGACATTTTCAGGAGTAAGAGGCTTTTGTGTATTTCAAACAATGCCTCTTTGAAGGTGTATGCTCCTTGAAAGCATGTATAACAATTGACAAGTGAACAATTCAGAACTGACCTAAAGGCAAAAGTGTTAATCTACTCAGCAACATCTATTCACCTCCTTTAAGCATTGATATAGAGACATCAGATCAAAACCTTAACTGTCCAGGCCAAAACTTTATTGGTTTTCTGGATTACACTAAAAAGGAATAAGGCTGCAGGCTATACAGTAATCCTGAAACTTATTATGTGGCAGATTTATAGAAACCATTTAAACTATGACAGTGCTAAACTGAAAGATGAGCAGAAAAACCATGATATTTTCAAAACAAGAAGGTACAAGGGCAAAGCAAATGGCATATTTATATATAATATAGGAGTTATTAAGAGTAAAATTGCAAATAGACCAAACTCTCCATATTTCAGCTATAGGAGAACAGTGCATCAGAGTCAGCATTTTCCTAGAACCAAAGGAGACAGGCATTCATAATGGGTGATGTCCTCCTTCCTCCTGCCCTTCTGTCAAGAAGAACTTTGCGATTGAATTACTGGAACAGAAATGTTAAAGAACAGTAAAGATCACAGATAAATCCTTCATTGGGCACATGCATTAATCTAGAATAGCTGATGTAAGGGATAAAAAGATAAATTCTAGATTTATGTGGTTGTTTTGTAATGGTGTGTATGCAATCCCAGTAAATTTTTCATATCTTAGGAAGAAATTTATATCAGAATAAGTAATCCTTGTTTAGTGACTGTGATTCAGACTGGCAACTTGGTCATTAAGCAAAACAATTTCTAAATGAAACTCCAAACATGCTTAGGATGTTATTTTAATTTTCCTTCACTTTACAGACCTGCAAAGGTTGCAGATGTGGGGATTGATTGCAAGGTCATTTTTTCATCGCCATTTGTAACTGCAAACAGTCAATATACAAGGCAATTGCTAAAAGAGAACTATCTGTATTAAATACAGGATGGTACTAAATGTATGGTTTATTCATCTTTCTGTTACTGATGTTTTGTTTTGATTATAACCATCTGAGAATATCTTTGGATTCATCAGCATATTAAATGAAGAAATGATAAAGATGAAGCCATATGTTTTAAGCATAAGAAATTCCCATATTCCTAATGTACTGTATGTAGATAATTTAAGGCAACAGGAAATAGAGTTCTGTGTAACTTCTACCTTAAGTAATATTCCAGAAGTTGTTAAACACATAGTTGTTTTTTCCAGCTATAGGGTTAGGGTGGCAATAATTGTAGTAGTAATTGTTTAGACGTTATACATACTTAATTGTCAAAAGCAACACGGCCTCAAGTGCACCCTTTATCAATTGTCAGAGAAGAGAAATAGAAATAAAACTGGACAAGTTAAAAGAGAAGAAGTACATATTGTATTATGTAAATATAAAACTTTGAAGTTATGGCTGCAAATTTTAAAATAGTGCCAAGAAAGTATTACTGAGAAATGTTTCAAGGTGATACCTGGAACTGCAATAACCTCTCTAAGACATTATGCATATGCTTGTTAATGGATGGAATATTATATTTAATGCTGCAATAGAATATTACATTCACTGTAGAATGTTGCATTTAATTTAACTATATAAAATATCAAAAGCTCATGAAGTAAATTTATACAGATGGAATCTATACTCCTTTCATGATGCTGGAGCTTCCTATGTCTAATGTGTGAAACTTCCCTGCTGCGTCTGTCAGCAAATCATGCCTGGACTTTCCCTTACTTCCTTGTAGATATCAAATAGCAAGGAAATTATCATTACACCTGGAATTGTGTTGATAACTGTAATTTCAGTGGCGATAATACAGAAACTGCAACAGAAAGTTCTTTACTAACTGGTACCTTGTTGGGCCAAGAAAACTGTGTTAGAGATGAAATGATAGAATTTATCAAGGAATTTTTAAAATGAGTGCTTGTTATCTATGGTTGGAAAAAGGATTAGTATTTCCTGTTTTGAAAGCATTTTTATACATTACATTATATCCATTACATTTAAACATTAAACACCTAAAATCTTACATTGTGGATTTTATTACTATTTTTGGTTGTTACTTGTTTTCTAACTTTGTTTAAAGGAGCTGGCCTAATCCAATAGTTTCTGAGTGGTAGGGTTTTATTTTAGAATATGTTATGCAGGCAGATAGGTCAAATAGAAAATCTTAAACCTGACCAGATTTCTTTTCAAATTTCCAAGCAGAGTACAGTTGGTTTTTTTTCTCTCTAGTAGGTCATCAAAATATGCCATAGAATGTTAGTCCTAATGTTAAGAGCAGCCAGAAGTAACTCAGGATCCACACAAGTTGCTTGTTATTGGTATGAGTTATAAGAAAAGAAAGTAAGAGGAAATTCATTCCATTGAAAACTCCTTAAGTATTTCTTAATTAAGCACAATTAATTCCAGTTGGTTGATTCCAACATATGACCTCCTAAATAGTTCTATCTTCACCAGTTTTTGGAATGCTTTCACTTAACCTAGACTCCAGTGGTGGTCATTTCATAGAAACATTGTTTTTTGTATTCATCAACCCATATTTCACAAAAGTGGGAAACAATCAATAATTTTCCCATACAACAAGAGGATGTTGGTTGGAGGAGCTAGCCTTGTAGGTACCTACAAGTACTTATAATATATGGCCAAACCAGAAACAATTTTTAAGCTCTCATGAAAATTTAGAAGAAAGTTTTCTAAAATCTATAGGACTTGCATGATTCTGACCCCAAAAGTAATATTCATATGGCTCCATATTTCTTGGAAACAGTGGAAAACGTTAATGTTAATCTCACCCTCCAAACTGATACCAAAAATCAGAAAAGAATGTATAGATTTCTAAACTTTGAATCTGGCCATCACTCAATTGTTTAAATAATCTAGCCATTTATGTTGTCCAAGCATTGTTGAAGGAACCATAAAAATGATCTAGTCCACTTCTGTAGTATATGGAAAAATCTATTTTCTTCAAGAGGTGGCTGCCCACCCTCTTCTTAATCATCTCCACAGATATAATCAGTTGGAAATAACCTTTGAAGTACATGGTTAATTCACAAGAATGTAAAGTACACAAGAAAGAGCCTTTTCCTATGTCATTCAAAGTACAGAATGATTTCTACCTGAACTGGACTTTTTGTCTTTCATAACTATTTCATGAGATCCCTGAAAATATTTTAATGATTTTGTTCTTAATATTTGTAAAAA
The DNA here is from genome assembly GCA_009733165.1 of Naja naja. NCBI lineage: Eukaryota > Metazoa > Chordata > Lepidosauria > Squamata > Elapidae > Naja > Naja naja. Next base: position 115,927,475 of record CM019149.1, on the reverse strand, counting down.
TAATTGCTTTTATATTTAATGTTGTTACATTGATGTCAAATTCTTCTACAGTACCTTGTTATATTTTTTCAACTGAAAGTTTATGTACACTACTACTACTACTACTACTACTACTACTACTACTATTTAAAAAGATAAAAATACGACAAACAGCTGAACTCTGAAACAGCTAAACTCTCTTTGAAGATCAAAGTCATATTTATACTATCAGTTAATTTAAAAATAAGCTGGAATAAAGAGCAGGTATGCCTTTCAAAATATTCATAGGGATATTGCACTCAACCAGAAAAAAAACCCTACATTTATAGTAGAAGTCACGCTGAATTCGTGGATTAATTTCTTATTCATAAAAAGAAAGTATTTCAATGAAGCAAAACCATGAAATGCTTTATTTTTAAAGAACTATTTTTATACTCTCTTATTTGGGCATACTCCAAAAGTAACTGAACAACAAACAACTCCATGTCACTGCATGCTATACTAACAAATTAAAATAACAACAAGATGTGTCTTTCCTGATCCTAACACTTATTCACCCCTTTCTTTAAAAGGAGGCATAAAAGCTTTATGTCTAAAACCAACTTTATTTGAAATGGAATTGTAGCAACAATTTCTTTTTCTCCACAACAGAATAAGTAGATATTGAATTCTTTGAGAAAGCAGCACATGAAATAAGAAGCCAATATAAGCCTGAAATGTTGCTAGCTTGTTTGAAAGATTTTTTTATATAGGCAGATCAGATTTATTCACATAGAGTTTTGAATCTTATTTTAAACTTTTCTCAATGTTTTCATTCACATTCTGAGAAGAGAAAAGAAAAGAACAGCAGCTTGTCCTTCACAAATAGGATTGTAAAAATGTGGATAATTCTAGTAAAACAAAGCTGAAGTTTTCATTCATCTATTAAATGAGTAGGCTATATGATCATCTTGGTGCAATCAGTACTGAGTTAAATATGCCAATGACATGGGCTGGAGAGTGTCTTTATGCAAAGCACAATTCAGTAGCAAAAGGTAATGTTTTATATTTAAAAAAAAAAACAATCATGCAGTGAAATATTGCTGCACAATACAGGAATAATTTGGTTATATCTGATGCTAATAAACAAACCAAAATCTTATTGATTAACTATTTGGCTTACCCTATATGTTTATATTCAGTTAAATCTTTACTTTACCTGTGCATTCTTTTTGTCAAGGAAACACTATAAAATTTAAAGATCCTACATGTCAACATTTATTATTTACGTGACAGGCAAGAAATGGCTGCCAAAGCCTCTGAATTTATTATGAACTCTCTTGCCATTATTGTGAACATTTCAAGATTACTGAAATGTCAGTCCAATTTTCCAGGAGGCATAATACTATCATTTGTCTCATGAGTTTCAGTGTTTTCTTTAAAAAGCAGTTTCTGTGCTCAAAAGTATTTTTCTTGTTTAAATCAAAATCTGTAGTGAGATGTCTATTATCTGGAACAAAATGATACATAGCCATAAACAAATCATGACAATATGATTTGAGAACTATATAAATATCCCAAATAAATTCTGAGGCACAAAAATATTTAAGAAATAAATGTGTTATAGTCTGAAGGACATTAACAAAACAAAAATGATGGCATTTTTGGCAGGAAGCTGATAGGTCAAGGTACAGCATATCTTCATAATTTGCTAGGGCAGGATTGCCTACAATTCTGGCAACATTTGTGTTTATATTTGTGTGTAAATATTAAATAAAAAAGACATCATTTCAGAAATCTTTAGAACCCACTATTAATGACAATGTTCATAGCATCCAGGTTCAAAAGACATAGTTCATTCATTGTCCTGCAACATAAATCTCCACAAGGTGGAGGAAATTAATGCAAAGTAAATCCATGTCACTGAGATATTCAATGTTTAGGTTTCCCTTTTAGCAACTTTAAATGCCTTGTATCCTAACCAAACAGTGATCATTAGAAGTCATCATCTAACATGGTCAAGTACAATGTGAAACCTTGGAATAGAAGTTCTATTTTCCTGAAAAAGTATCAGCACATCTGGGCATTTGGAAAATAATCAACTGTAAGGACAAATAAAGGTTGAATGATAATTCAAAACATCATTCTTCAATGGTAATTCAGGGTGGTAGAATTTGATTTCAAGAAATATTCAGAGCACTAATGGTGTGTGAGTAGTGACTGATCTCACCAAAGGGAAATCATTCTGCCTTGATCTTGACTTCCACTTCCATTAACTAGAAAAGGCTTCTCTATACATGATGCAATTATGTAGAAGCCTCTTCCAGTGCTTCCAATAGCTATCAAAATATAGCAAGTCTTTTCTACCTATTCAGAGAACAGAACTGCTACTTCAATACTTGCATGAGCATTTGTTAAAGCAAAGCAATTCAAATTTTTGTGCATACTTACTAAATCCATACAATTTCCAGTTACTCTTTCAGTATAAATAAGTATGCTGGGTCGATGCGTTACAGTATTCTTTTCACCCTGTTGCCTATGAATACATTGATAAAAGCAATGATGTTGCAATGGAGAAACATTTTTCTCTCTCCTAGATGGAATGTTATTATCATAACACAATGTCTTTTTTATGTATAAAGCATTTGTGAAAGGCAAAACTTCTTTCCAGTGTTTCGATTATCCATATTTTGTAAATGCCATCCTCAACTGCAGTCAGAACCTCTAGTTCAGAATTTTTTGCATAGGATTCTTCCACACCTAGATCCATAATCAGAAAGCTTGTTTCATGTGCTACTTTTCTGAAAACTTTCATATACAGCAGATGCATTACGTTATATGTAGGGGGCATCTCTGTAGTCTTAAATACTTGTATTACACACATTTTCAAATATTGCTTTTATATTTTAATGATCAGAATGACAAAAGCTGGACTTGGACCATAATACAGGTGTTGTTTTTATTATTAGATTCAAATGCATACTTACAGAATGTTCTCAATGTACATAGAATTGCAAATATTTCCTTCTCTATTAGCTGTCTTAGGTATTCTCTGAGAAGTATTACACAGGTGATACAATACTGAGTGCAATCTTATATTTTGCAAATAACAGTTGTAACATATTTATGATTTAAATATCATAATTTTATGCAAATTAAACACTGAAGGTTGGCTCTGTTCAAAGTGACAAGCAGCATTTCCCTTAATAGTTACTTTCACTAATAACAGTTAAAATGTTATCTCCATTTTCAGATTCTTTGATTATTCTTAAATTAATTTCAACTGCATTTATTAAAAGAAGTTACTACTGATGGATTCTGAAACATTTTGAATTACTTATTGATATACTTCTTACCATTTTTAAGCTTGATAATTATGTATGTTTTCTTAGAGAATTATCAGGAAAACCCAGGATTGTTTTTATAATATTGGAGAACTTTGGAAATTAAATTCCTAACATAGTTCAAATGAAAATCATCAGAAACTAGATTGTTAAAATATTTATATTTGTCATGATGAGGATCAAAATTTGCTTTCTTGTTTTTTTTTCTTTCTTGGATTTTTTTCTTATTTAGTTTGTATTATCTTTTACTATTATAATTAATATTTCAATAACATTGTTTAAAAAGAAGAAAGAAACTGGATTGTCAAGAATCAGATCTGCCAAGTTTAGTATTTTATTTTACCATGCTTAAGTTAAATTAATTTCTGCATTAGTTTGTAGCTTTTTTTAAAAGCCACAACCTTTTTGACTTTTTAAAAGTTATCATTAGAAACATCAAATTATGAAATGTGCTTTGCCCATAGCATTCAATAGCTTTGAGCTGGACATTATGCCATACACAGATAAAGTTGATATACTCCAAACAGTTATGCAAATCGTTTTCATACTTTAAGAATAAAAGCCATCTACAGAGTACCTTATGAAAGGGAAATTTATCTTTATGGTATGAGCAAATAGCCCAATTTCTCAGTTTCTCTGTAATATATTACAGAGTTTCTCCTTTATAAAATATGGATTATACAATATACCTTTGGGTATTAGACTACTAAAACAGTAGCATTTTTTGTGATTTCAACTATTGTAGCAACAAAAGTTATTAATGAGTTGCCTATTCAACTCAGATAATCAGGAATGCAATATATGTTTGACAATGTTCTGCATAAAGAATACATATTACTAAATAATAAGAATAAAGTGCGATGAACCATAGTAATAATATTACCTGCTTGCCAACAACATTAAAATTGCTAACTGGTGTAGTCTAGTTGAAAATAAGCTCTTTCCATCTGAGCAGAAAGGAAACTGCGTAAAGAGCAGCAAAAGAAAAGATCAGCTCCCTATTGATAAGATTCTTTTTGAAAAGTGTAAGAGAATGAAGACCAATTTGAATGTAGGTTGGATTAATTATAAGAAAATATTTGACTCCCTGCTATGTAATTGGATAATTAAGTGCTTAGAAATAACAGGAGTCAGTAGATACATTAGAAGCCTTGTGCAAAGATCAGTTGCACAATGGAAAACTGAATTGCTGATCAATGGTGATGGACTGAGAGAGGTTAACATCAAGAGAAGAATCTTCCAAGGAGATTCACTTTCACTACTACTGTTTGTTGTTGCACTGATTTCTCTGTCAATACTGAGTAACTCAAACTATGGCTATCAAATATCAAAAATATCTGCCAGACTACCCTATATCCTTTACATGAACAATCTGAAGCTATTTGGCAAAAAAAACCACAACTCACTATCTGCAATAGAATTGCTGCTCAAGACTGTCTGTATATATAGCCAAGATATTGCAATAGAGTTTGGACTGGACATAAGTGCCACCTTCACCATCAATGACAGGAAATTATGAATACTGAAAGAATACAGATGCCCTATGGAAAGAGCCTCAAGAAGAAGATCAAATAAATAAGCAACAAACCTCAGGCAAAAAGTTGACAACATCAAACACATTGGAGTCAAGAAGAAGCTCAATAGTGAGTCAATGAGATCTTAAAGTCCAAATTCAGTGAAGGAAATAAGGTAATTAACAGCTGGGCAATTCTAGTCACCACTGGAATACTAGATTGGACTCAAATAAAATTAAATGGATGGATAGGAAGACCAGAAAATTAATGAAAATTAAACATTCCTTTCATAAATATAGTGACCCTGGCAGACTGTATCTATCAAGGAAAATAGGTAGGACTGGAATCCTTCAAGTGCACTGCAGTTGAAGAAGAAAAAGGGCTTGAGAAAATATTTGAAAGACAGTGAAAAATATACACCAAAGCAAGTTAGTATATCAGCAATGCTTGCTGAGTACTGGAGAGACCAACTTGGCTTACAAAAAAGCATGTCAAATAAATAATAAGAACTGGCAATAGCTAAAAGCAGGAAAGTTGAAGAAAGAGACAGGGCTAATTCTGGCTGCATAAGATGAAGTTTTAAGAACAAATATATTCAAAGCCAAAATTGAGAAGACAGCAAATGTCGCTTCTGCAAATAAGCTGAAGAAAGATTTAACCACAAGTTAGCTGCTATAAGAAGATTACATACTGACTACAAACAATAGCATGATAAAATAGCAACAATGGTGCATTAGCGTATTTGCAAGAAATACCACTTGTCTGCAAGCAACAATTGATGGAAGCACAATATAGACAAAGTAATAGAAAACAAAGATGCTAAAACGCTTTCAAATTTTAGAATTCAAACAAACAACTACCTGCCACATAATATGCCAGGCTGAACAATTCAATTGTTGATGTAAAAGACAAAAAAGTCTGGATAGTGGTTGCTGCGGTACTTGAAGAAAGCAGAATAAAAGAGGGGGGGAAATGGAGAAAAAATGAATTACAAAAACTGAATTACAAAATTTAAAAACCTGCACATAGTAGTAAGAATATGACAAAAAGAAAGCAAAGAGTAGCTGTAGTAATAGGTGCCTTGGGTATAATTCCAAAACTTCTGGAACATCATTTGAACCCCATCGGCATTGACAAAATCACCCTCAGTCAATTGCAAATGGCAGAACTACTTGATAGAAGGATAAAAATCTGGCTGACTGTGCAACCAACCATAATATTTTTTTTAAACTTTAATGCTGCCTCTTAACAACTTTGATTATATCAGCCATGGGATTTTTCAGTCAGTGTGTCTTCAAGGTTCACTATCCAAAAAACAAGAATTTAAGAAGCCCATTTTCCTAAAGACATTTTCTCAAGCTGTTCTCAAGTGAAAATTTTATTTATTTTATAAATTTTAAAAATGTACAAACTATTATAATTTTATTCAGTTAATTTGTGCTTGTCACAGATCATGGTCTTTCTTATTTGTGATAAATCATAGAGCATCATCCCTTCTATGCTCCAAACTTGTCAAAAAAGGTAGATATTCATCTCTGTTGCACTCTATATAACAATTTATTTATTGTATTGATTGATATGTATACATTATCCATCTCACTATCTGTGCCACTCTGGGCAGTGTACAGATAAAACCCACAGCACCATATAAAAACACAGTTAAAAAACTGAATTAAAAACAGAGTAAAAGCAGAGTTAATAAAGCAGAGGGAGTGCCCTCAAAGTTGTATGTGACTCTTAGATCCCCAAGGCCATTGGCAGCAGAAGTCTTCATGCTCTTCCAGAAGGTCAGAATAGTGGAGGCAAGCCTCATGTTTGAGGCTTGTTTAGGGCAGGGCAATGTCAGGTGCAAGAAACCAGGACCAGAATTAAGTTCAAAAGGAGTACAAGTTTATTTCATCCACAGGATTCTGAACTACTTACAGTCAAGGCAAATTGGTGCTAGATAAGAGTAAACAGAATTGAAGGGTGATGGATTTATTTTATTATTATTTTATTTTATTAGACTTGTATGCCGCCCTATCTCCCTAAGGACTCAGGGTGGCGAACAATAAAAAACCCAATACAAATTACAATAAAAAGTCATTAAACAAATACAAGCCTAATCAATAATTAAAATGTAAAAATTAAAACAAAGAGTAAAAACCCACACCCCTGTAGTCAGTCCAGACCGGCCTGTTGAAACAACCAGGTCTTCAGGTCCCGGCAGAAGGAGCGGAGATCAGGGGCCAAATGGAGGTCCACGGGGAGTTGGTTCCATAGGGCAGGTGCTCCCACAGAGAAGGCCCTACCCCTGGGCACTGCCAGTTGACAAAGCCTAACTGACGGTACCCCAAGGATGCCCCACCTATGGGAGCGTACCGGGCAATCGGAATATGATGCTGGCAGGAGGCATTCCTGCAAGTATCCTGGACCCAAGCCATTTAGGACATTATAAGTTGTTACTAGCACCTTGAAACTAACTCGGAAGGCAATCGGCAACCAATGCAGGTCGCACAGGAGGGGTGTAACATGGGAGTATCAGGACACCCCCATCACTGCCCACGCAGCCGCATTCTGCACCAGTTGCAACCTCCGGGTGGTCTGCAAGGGCAGTCCCATGTAGAGAGCGTTGCAGTAGTCGATTCGGGAGGTGAAGAACACCTGAGTGACTGTTCATAGGGCATCTCGGTTCAGGTAAGGGTGGAGCTGGTGAACCAGCCAGACCTGGGCAAAAGCCCTCCTGGCCACAGCTCCCACCTGCTCCTCCAAACCGAGCTGTGAATCCAGGAGGACTCCCAGGTTGTGTGCCCTGTCCACGGGGGGCAACACCTCTCCCCCCATGACCAAAGATGGTATATCCTGAGAAAACCGAGATGCCAGTATGTACAGCCACTCAGTCTTAGCCAGGTTGAGTCAGAGCCTGTTCCTCCCCATCCAGATCTGCACCGCATCCAGACACCAGGACATCATGGAGAGAGCATCACTGATATGGTTTGGGGTGGGGATGTAAAGCTGGGTATCATCCGCATATTGGTGATACCTTACCCCAAAACCGCGGATGATCTCACCCAGCGGCTTCATGTAGATGTTGAACAGGAGAGGCGAGAGAACCAACCCTTGTGGCACCCCACAAGTGAGGGGCCTCGGGGCCGATCTCTGCTCCCCCACCAACACCGACTGCGAGTGGCCCGAGAGGTAGGAGGAGAACCACTGTAAAATGGTGCCCCCCCCACTCCCAACCCCTGGAGCCACCACAGGAGGATACCATGGTCGATGGTGTCGAAAGCCGCCAAGAGATCTAACAGGACCAGGACAGAGGAAAAACCCCTATCCTGAGCCCTCCAGAGATCATCCATCAGCGCGACCAATGCTGTCTCTGTACTGTGCCCAGGCCTGAAGCCTGATTGGTACAGATCCATATAATCAGCTTCCTCCAGGAACTCTTAGATCGGTTTGTGGCGGTTTGTGGTTGAGTGAGCTCCGCAGGGGTATGGAGTTTTTGCCGGTCTGCTGGGGAGTAGGGCTCACATAGCCTTGTCTTGACCCCTCAGACTTTTTCCTAGTGAATTTGTCTGCTGGTTGGCCGAGGCTGGCTGCACGCCGTTTGGGGGATGCGGAGTTTGCCGGCTTGGTTTTTCGGCCTCTGGATCGGGTTTCCACGGTGCGGAAGATGGCGGCGGCAATGGTGGTGGTGCCGGAGATGCCGGAGGGGGTGGCTGTGGGCGGGATAGGTGAGAGCTACGCCATTGCTGGCCCCTGTGAGGGTGAGAGCCTCACGAAGATCGCCGGTGGGGGAAGGCTGCGGGTTGATGACGGAGTCGGAAGTCGAGGAGGCTACCAACGTACCGGAAATGGAGGGGAGGAAGATCGGGGCTGTGAGCCTGGATGGCAGCAACTCGGCCTGCTGGACTGGAGGTGACCAGATGGGGGCTGGAGTAATTTTGGAGATCGGAGGAGGAGCTCGCTGTGGAAGGTCAATGTTCCTGGCTGCTGGCTGGAGATTTTTGCTGCCTCAGAGAATCGCTGCTTGGATGAGCTGGGGGCTGTGGTTAGGCCCTTCCTCAAGAAGCCTTCCCTGGACCCAGCTGTGTTAAATAACTTTCATCCTGTCTCCAACCTTCCCTTTTTGGGGAAGGTTGTTGAGAAGGTGGTGGCGCTCCAGCTCCTTCGGGCCTTGAATGAAGATTATCTGGATCCTTTGCAGTCTGGTTTCAGGCCCGGGTACAGCACGGAGACGGCCTTGATCGCTTTGGATGATTTCTGGCGGCCCGGATGGGGTCTTCCTCCATTCTGGTTCTTCTTGACCTCTCAGCGGCTTTCGATACCATCGATCATGGTATCCTTCTGAGCTGGTTCAGGGGTTGGGAGTGGGGGCACTGTTTTACAGTGGTTCTCCTCCTACCTGTCTGACCGGACTCAGTCGGTGTTGGTGGGGGGGCAGAGATCAAGCCCTAGGGCCCTGCCATGTGGGGTTCCTCAGGGCTCCATCCTCTCCCCCCTCCTCTTTAATATCTACATGAAACTGCTGGGTGAGATCATCCGTCGACACGGGGTTGGGTATCACCAGTACGCTGATACCCAGTTGTACATCTCTGCCCCCGGTCAATCAAGTGAGGCTGTTGAGGTGATGTCCCGGTGCCTTGAGGATGTGAGGATCTGGATGGGGGCTAATCGGTTCAGACTCAACCCTGACAAGACCGAGTGGCTATGGGTTTTGCCCCCTCAGGGTTCAGTTGATTATCCAACTTTAGTACTGGGGGGAGAGAAATTGCCCCCCTCAGAACGAGTTTGCAACTTGGGAGTCCTTCTAGATCCACAGCTACAATTTGACCACCATCTTACGGCTGTGACCAGAGGGACCTTTACACAGGCTCGCCTGTTATGCCAGTTGCAACCCTTCCTGGACCGTGGGGCTCTTCACATGGTTGCTCATGCCCTTATCACCTCTCGATTGGACTACTGCAATGCGCTATACATGGGGCTACCCTTGAAGAGCACTCGGAGACTTCAGCTGGTGCAAAATGCAGCCGCGCAAGTGATTATGGGTGCACCTAGATGTGCCCATATAACATCTATCCTCTGCGAGCTGCATTGGTTACCAGTGGTCTTCCGGGTGCAATTCAAGGTGCTAGTGACAACTTTTAAAGCCCTTCATGGCTTAGGAGCGGGATACCTACGAGACCGCCTTCTGCGACCTTATGCCTCCCAGCGCCCAGTTAGATCTCACAGGGAGGGCTTGCTTCGGATACCGTCAGCCAGGCAATGTCGGCTGGCGGGTCCACGGGCTAGGGCCTTCTCTGTAGCGGCGCCGTCCCTCTGGAATATGCTCCCCACAGAGATTAGAACCATCCCAAATCTATTTGCCTTCCACAAGGCCGTTAAGACCTGGCTTTGTCGGAAGGCATGGTACTGAGATCTTGAGATTTTGCTTTTCCCCCGTGTATGTTTTGGATTGGTATGAATGAGTTTTTGTTTTTATAATGTATAGAAATTGTTTTTATCTTTTTGTACGCCGCTTCGAGTTCCCCTTTTGGGAAAGTGAGGCGGGATATAAATCTAATAAATCTAATCTAATCTAATCTAATCTTGTGGCATGAAGTGAATCCAAACTGATGATGTATCTGAGCCCACCTTCAAGATCATCTCCTACAGCAACAATGTTCACTAAGAAAGTATTTGGGTAGGAAGATGGGTGAACAAATTTGGGTATATTTAGGAAGAATGGTAATTTACATGTAGTTGTAATTATAAGGCTTATACTACTAAAATAATTCATTCTAAAACAGGATCTCAAAGCAAGAAATAAAAACTTTTCTTTCTAACAGGATTCCCTTTTATTTCACCTTTTAATGCTCCAAGTTACAGCATTCATGCATCCACCTATTGCTGCCTAATGACTGAGGTCAGGAATTCTTTTGAAATAGGTGTCACTATCTTAATTCTCAAAGGAGATCAAATACAGGTCATCCATAGCATTGGATGGAAATAGTGCAGGCTATCAAAACATTTATAATGATTCCTATTTTTTATGTTAATCCTTCATTAACTTTAGCTGGGCAGATGCTTTAATTACACACTGGGTTACTGTATAATTGCAATAAAATCAGAAATATATTTACATTTCTTTTTTTTCATTTTTGTAGACATTTTTCCTTTTTTGTTGTTAATGTTAAATTTATGTTTTTCTGTTTCGCATTTTGTTCTTTTTGATTGCACACACACATGCACACACACACACACACTACGAGTTGCATAAAGAACCACAGAAAAATACACACTCAGCATTACAAGATAAGATAAGAAGACCTGCACATGGATTAGAGTAGTGGCCCCAAACATTTTGGGCACCAGGGACCGGTTCCAGGGATAAAGGTTATTCCATGGGACAGTGTGGTGTGGTGTGGATGGTGTAGTGTGGTTTTGCCTGCTGCCACAGGTTTTCCATTCCGTGGATGGGGCTTTGCTTGTTTGCATAGACCTATTGTGTTAAGTTTGCATGAAGAGTCAGACGCGAGGAGTTCCAGCAAAAGACTTTATTAGTGACTACAGCTCGAATGGACCCGTCCTGGCTTGGCTACGGCTGCTTCTTATAGCCTGCAGCCGTAGTTGCCAGCCAATGGGAGTGCAGGGTTTTTCCTGCACTATTTAAACCAATCCCATTTGACATTTTACAAGAACAGTTCAAATAAACCAATAACATTCAAACCTACATACATAACACCCCTCCCCACTAGGTTCAGTCCATACCAAACCCCAACCTATCTAATGTATTCCTTTAAATAGGTGGGGCTCTTACGTGTAACGTTGAGACCTTCGTGGTTCAGAAGTTTTAACGTTCTCACCAGTGAGAGGGAAATGTGTCTGCTGACATTTCCCTGTTGGGACTTCCTGTGAAAGGAGACCCTGTTAGATTGTTAGAATCTGGTCTCTCCTCCCAACCCATCTCCATTCCAATGTCAGCACCCAAGTCAGGTAGTGATGTGCAATCTTCCACTTCTAAGGATGAATCTTGGCATTGTGACAGGGTTCGGGATGGTTCCTGTCGCAATGGCTCGTTACACATGGGGTTGATTCCTGTTTGCTGATTTTCCTCCTGTTCCCCCTTCCCCCTAGAAGAGACATCAGGTGAGGGACCCAGAGGGAGACAGGGGCGATGTTCCTGAGGGAACCTGGATCTAAGTTGGTCAATGTGCCTGCTCCAGAGGAGGCCATCCTCTGTTTGTACCCTGTAAGACCGAGGGCCAGTGATGTGAGTTATTTCAGCAGGAATCCACAAAGGTTCACCTATAAGGTTCCTAGCATAGACAGAATCTCCCACACTAAAAGAACGAACTTTGGAAGTGGAATCCAGTGGTGCTGGGTGCGTAAGTGGGATGAAGGCGTCAAGGGAAGACCTAAGTTTCTGCCCATCAACAACTCTGCTGGGGACAAGTTAGTTGATGGGCTAGAGTGATGTGTTGAACACTAAGAAGCTTTTCAAGCTTCTCAGTGATGTCCCCAGGACCCAGCTGCTGAAGCTTCTCTTTGGTAAAGCGTACCATGCGTTCAGCCCGCCGTTGGCGAAGGGTGCCAGGGGCAGTGAGGGCATGTCTGATGCCCTGTTGAGCTAGAAAGGATTCAAAATGTTAGATGTGAGTTGAGGGCCATTGTCAGAGACAAGGACATCTGGTAACCCATGGGTTACAAACAATTTTCTGAGCTGCTTGATAACAGCCTCAGTAGTAGTGGATGTCATTGGAATTACCTCTAGCCATTTGGAGTATGCATCTACTATCACTAGAAAAGTGTGCCCTCTTGTAGGGCCTGCAAAATCAATGTGGATTCTAGACCATGGGCCCCTAGGACATTCCCATTCCTGTGTGGGGGCGTGAGGTGGGGCAGGTCTGACTACCTGGCAATTGGGACAAGAGGCTACCCAGTTTTCAACCATTTTGTCAATACCTGGCCACCATACATAACTCCTGGCCAAACCTTTCATCCTTACAATCCCAGGATGACCCTCATGTAACATTTCCAAAACCTCCCTTTGCAGTTTTGCAGGAATAACCACCCTGTTACCCCACAAAATACATCCTCTTAATACAGATAATTCAGTTTGCCTGGACTTAAAAGGTTGGGCAAGGTGAGGTAGATCTTGAAGAGGCCAACCTTTCTTAATCCAGCCCTTAACAGGTGCCAACACAGCATCTTTGGCAGTTTCTTTGGCAATCTCCCTCAGCATGGCA